>JAMWYP010000277.1:0-598081 GCA_025563575.1 Acacia pycnantha
GTCTCACTTTGTTTTTGTCTTATCTGTTTTTTTGTTTTAATGGGAGATGGGAAGTGAGCAACAACAAACGTATATGACAAATTTAAATCGTTAATGTTTTTGTGCTCTGGAAGTTTACCTTAACAAGTTTAAACTATTATTGTTCTCCTTCCTTGTTTCTTTACGTATTGCATCGGTCAGTTGAAAATGGAAGAGGAAAAGGGGATTTATACTCACAAACTCCTCATCTCTTCTAGCTATAATTATGGTTTTGGAGGAGGGGGAAGAAGAAGATTCTGAAAAGAAGCGAGATGGATTTTTTTGTCTAATATTGTTTGGAGGAAGGGACAAAAATGGGTCCTTCACGTGTGTTGTCTAAAAAAAGGTGTATTGTTTTCTCTCTCCTCTCAACTCATCCTTCACGTGTGGGTCCCTCTCTTCCCTCTTTTCACGCATTACAAAGTCTGTTAGTCAAAAGTTCATTTTTAACGATCAACGTACTAAGGTGTAACTTTTACACCTTTTTTATAACCACATGTGTATTTTTACACCTAAAAAAAGCACGTGGTGTTGGATGCTCCTGAGGGCAAAACACATGTGTATTTTTGCACCTTTACCCTTTTTTTAAGTACAAAAGGATATTTTAGTAATCTTATGGTATTAAAACAAAAAAAGAAAAGTCCCATATGCCTTGTTTTGAATTCGAACACAGGGGCCCAAAGCATGCATTAGCCTCTTATGCCAATAATTACAAGCAAACTTGTAAAAACAAAAAAAAAAAAAAAACAAAATGCAATTATTAATTGAAATATATTTTCAGAAAATAATTTATTTCTCTCACTATTTTAGGCTATTATAAGTAATTTCTCTTGCCTTACATCTCTAATTCTATATGTAACTTAGAATTTTTGGGGGTGGGTCTTTTTATAAATTGCAATTTCTACTTGTCTAAACATTTAATTCATTTTTCACTTTTACCCACAATTAATTACATGTCTCTTTCATATCTTTTTTCACTCATTTTCTCACATATTCACCTTCTCCATAAATATGTATATAGAAAAAATATTTCTTCCATATTTATTATTTTAAACCAAGTTTAATCAACTTTTTATCTACATAATTTGGTTAATTATTTTCAAGATGACCCTATTTAAATTAAATATGACTTCTTAGATATAATATATGTATTAAATCATCTATTGCGGTAGATCCTTGCAATATCTTGGCTAAGCTGGTCTATCTCTTCCTCTCCATGCGATATGGTTGGAGTTGGATGTAATACTCGCCAAATAGAAGGGTCCATTCCTTGAAGCTTAATGACGCAAGCCTTAAAGGGATTTGGATTTTCTTATTGTCTCTTTTCATTGTCTCTCATTAGCTTTAAATCCTAGCAGTTCAATATTTGATCTAAGGAAGAGACATATCATCTATTTCATCTCCATCGCTTGAGGTAATTTGAAATAGATGGCTGGCTTCTGGATGTTTAGATCAAATATTGAATGGTCAGGATTTAAAGCTATTGAGAGATAATGAGAAGATTCGAATCCGCCTTAAAATAATATTAAGTAGCTTTATACTTTTAGAGACTAACAAATCTAATGGCAAAAACATAAGACCCAATAAAAAGGGAAATAAAAACTTAGGGATCTAATTCAAAACTAATGAAAAATATAAGGACCACAAAATATATTTTTCATAATAAAAAAATAATAAACAAATCCACAACCAATATAATCAACTCAGAAATTTTCAAATTTGTAATACTTTACATATTATTACATCATCTATAAAATCACTCAAATTTACAAGATTACTTGGAAAAAATCACAAGGCTAAAGAAACAGTAGCTTAAATTTGATTTAATAATTATTCAACTAGTGGTGTCTCAAGCATTTTCGGTAAACAAAGACTTGATTTTTCTCAATGATGCTACAACGTCAATCATAGTAAGTCGTGCCTCTGATAATTCAGTGGAGCAATGTAATGCTAACTCAAAAACTGATGACATATAAGGTAGTATATTATCAGTATTTTGATTTTCTCTGTGTAGCAAATTGACATCGATAATATTCATGATGGAATGTGGTGTGGAGTTGCTCACCCAATCTTTCAAACTTAGTCCTTGAACAAACATTTCATCCGTTGGCTTTTTCCTTGTAAATACTTCCATTAGCAAAATCCCATAACTAAACACATCTCCTTTGGCAGAAACAACTCCTTTCGATCCAAACTCTATATGTCATATGGAATTATTAGTAGAAAAATCATTATATGAATAAGGTAAGCTAGTCTTCTTTTGTATCATCAATTCAAATCTTTATGCATGAAGATGGTAAATATTTGTTAGAAGTTGAATAATATATAATTATACTATTTTATAGAGCCTAGCAAACAAAAGAATATATAAATATATTGAAAATTTTATTATTAAATCATTACTCGTGCCATATAGCCAATTGTTGCCAAAGTTTTCGTATAAATTTCCAACGATTTTCACCAAACAATTTAGCAATACCAAAATCACCAAGATGAGCCACCATATCTTCGTCCAACAAAACATTGCTTGGTTTCACATCACAATGAACAACTAGTGTAGAAGAACCATGGTGAAGATACTCCAAAGCAGTTGCTACATCAATCATTATGTTCAACCTTTGCAAGACATGTAAATAATAGTTATGAGAGTATAGCCATTTGTCAAGACTCCCATTTGCCATGAATTCCATTATTAGAGATTTGAAATGATCATTTGAGCAACTACTGATGATCTTGATGAGATTGCGATGGCGTAAATGGCACATGGCAGAACACTCAACTTCAAAACTTCTTGATGATTGTTCCATATCTAAGTTAAACACTTTGACAGCAACTATCTCTTCATTTGGAAGAACTGCTTTGTATACTGATCCAAAACTTCCAGAACCAATAAGATTACTCTCATCAAATCTATTTGTTCCTCTTAGAAGCTCATAATAGGATATCCTTGTTGGTGTATCCGAAGTTATTAAATCCCTCTTTGTTGAATTTTTATCATCATCTCTCTTATTCTTTAGAACCACAATGGCTAAAACAATCAACATGGCAACAATGGTCGGCAATAAGCATTTTATCATCAGTATCACTTTATTTGATATGTGCTTGCTTCCTTTCCTACATGGTCGGACGTGTAGTTGGGATTTCCCACAAAGATCTTTATTCATCATAAAAGATTGAGCATTAAAATTTTGAAAAGCACCACCATTTGGAATTTCTCCGTGCGGTAAATTGTAGGAAAGATTGATGTATTTAAGATAGAGTAATGACTCTAAGGACTTTGGAATCACGCCAGATAAATAATTATGGGAAAGATCCAGCGACACCAAGCTTACCATGCCACGAAGCGATTTAGGAATAGGCCCTTCTAATTTGTTTTCAGCCAAAGATAGGGTTTGCAAAGTTTGCAAGTCACCCATAGTTGTAGGGATGCTTCCTGAAATTTGATTTCTTGACAAGTTCAACACTATAATTGCCCTCAAGTTTGATACCTCTGATGAAATTATTCCATTCAATACATTGGAGGATATGTCTAAAATCAAGATATCTTGAAGACTCCAAATAGAAGAGGGTATTTGAGAAACCAATTTGTTAGAGTTAAAATCCAACTTTTGCAAAGAAGTATTCCCGAGACATTCTGGAACCACTCCGAAAACATGTTGTTGTCAAGATACAACTCACTTAGACTTTTAAGTTGGCAAAGTTCATTTATAATGAACCCTTGCAATCTATTGTTGCTAAGACTTAAACGTTGAAGGCTATGTAATGTGTTAACTGTATCAGGAATCAAGCCACTCAAATGGTTCTCACCCAAATCTAGTTCTATCAAGTTTGTTAAATTTCCAAGTACATGGGGTATAGCTCCATTAAATTTATTCGAAAACAAAGTTAATGTAACGAGTTTAGAAGCATTTGATATGCTGCTTGGAATTTGTCCAGTTATTCCATTTCCCCCTAGCTTTAACATCTTCAAGTTGGGAAGGCCAATTCCTAAATATGATGGGAGAACGCCGAGAGAAGGAATTACCGGTAAGGCACAAGATTTTCAATGTTGAAATGTTGAATATGTTGGAAGGAATAGGTCCTCTCAGATGATTAACGCACAATGCTAAGTGATTAAGTTTATCAAGTTTTCCTATGCCTTGGGGTACAAAACACAGACGAGAAAAAAAAAAGTTAAAGGAAACCACAAATTTCAAACACAAAGAATATATACAAATAAACTTATTTCTATTATTTTTTGAAGTCTTTGTAAAATTTTTTAAGCAAAAATGTTAGAGAAATCATAAACTACCCGTGAGATGCCATGGTTATTGAAGACTTCTTTTTTTTTGAAAATGTAAAGTTTTTTATGGCATAAGCGATATGATGCGAGTACTTAAAAATTATTTTCCAACATTTAAATATCATGTGTGATCCTATCTTTCTGTCATTTTAGTTTTACCAACAATTCATGATATCTTTCGATATTTTGGGATTGTAAATTAGTAGCTATATTTAAAAACTATGATTAATGAAATGATGAAAAACAAAATCTCATTTTAAATTCATTTTCTATTAATAACAAAATCTAAATTCAGGCCTACACTTTTAATTTTAATAAGTTTCTAATAGAGTTAAGAGGCCTCACTAGGAATAAGATTTGGTGGAGTTGATTTTGGTTTTGATTCTTTTAGCTACATTTAATTAGAATTCTCTCTTTGTTTTTAACTTGTTTATTTGTTTCTCTTTTTAATACATATTTATTGTTTTGTTTTATGTGTATGTTTTTTGTTTATCTATGCTTGCCAATTACTTTTCAGAATCAAGTTGTGACTAATTTTAAGAGTCTTAAAGTAAGTTATGTAGTAGAAACACCTATCATTATGTCAGTGAACGTCTCCAATTCTCTTCTCCTTCTCTCTAACATCCAAACTTTTAAGTTTTGAATTAATAGTTTATAGAGTGTCGAGGAGGCTGAAGGAATTAATTAAACATTATTATTTTTGTTCAGATGTTATTAAATATTATTATTATTAAATAATTAAAGGAATTATTATTAAATATATGAAGGCCAAAAGTAATCAAGCAAAAGTTAAAAAATAATTTTAATAAATCTCACACTATAGAAATAAAGAAGGGGAAGGAATGGGTAGGAAGGAGAAATGCAGACCCACTCTCTTCTCCTCCTCAAAATCCTTAGGCCCTATTTGGTACGAATCACTGTGTTAGGTATGATTAGTTTTGATGATGTCAAATATAGATGCCTAATATTAAAAGCAAAAGTTTGCATAGTATATTTATCTCTTTGACTAATTCCTATATTTATTGTAGATTCAAAGATTAGAATATATGAAGTTCATTTATAAAGAATGATCAAGAAGAAGATAAATATAGAAGTTATTGAATTGGAATGATCAAGAGAAAAGAAGAAAGAAGGAAAAAACTTGCAAATGATTAGTCCAAGTTGATTTATGGAGAATAATCTAGAGAAAGGAGTTTGAAGAAGGAAGAAAATGTTTAATGGAATGATAATATCATTATACAAGTTCTTAGATTGATATTAGAAGTCTCCACGATCAAATGGAAGTTGGAATGACTCAATTCGGAGTTAAAACAAGCAAATATGAGGTTCAGGATGAGTAAACTCAAGTCATTAAGTTTAAATTCAAGTTTACTACCTTACTGCAGTGATTTGCTTCTTGGATACGAGCAAACTCAAGTTTAGGACTCCAAACTCGAGTCAACCATCATAAACTCAAGTCAATAAATGTCTTCAATGGCTAAGTTCCCAAAAATTATTTGGATACGAGCAAACTCAAGTTTAAAACTATTATTTGGAATTTAAAGGCTAAGTTCCCGAAAATTCGAGAAGAAATAGTATATGGGTCATTTTGGTTTAGAAATTTTAGAATTAATATTCTATGGTATGGATAAATTAATGGAAAAAGAAGAATCTGTATATGAAATTAATGATTAATTTCTAACCTCGTCTCAAAATGACACTTCACACATTCTCTTCCTTAAGTCTGCCACGTACCTCTCCCTGAATTCTTCAATTTATCCTGTTCGTCCAATACACATACTACCTCCTTATTTATTTCTTCCAACCTGAACCCAAAAACAGAAAAGAGGGACGGAGAGAGAGCATGAGAGACAGAGAGGAATCGGAAGGAAAGGAGGAAGTCGGAGGTATATCGTGAGAGACAGAGGCAGAGACGAGAGACCGAGAGCGAGATTGAGACGGAGAGATCAGGAGGAATTGGAACGGAGGGAGGAAGTCGGAGGAAGAGATCATTTTCGGCCAGCTCTCATACACCTATATTTCTCATCAATTCCCTTCGGCCTTCAACAAAAATAGAGCGTGAGAGTGAGAAAGAGTCCGAGAGAGCTGAGATCAAGAGGTGAGACGAAGAAGGAGAAGAGGAAGGAGGAGTTGAACAAATCCACGTGCAATCTTGGATTTGGGTTTAGGTAAGCCTCTTCATTCCCTTCCCATCACTGATTTTTATTGTTGTAGTTTGGGGATGATTGAGGCCGATTGAAAGCGAAGCTAAGGGAAGGGAGTAATGATTAAGTAAAGAGAGTTGTAGATTGAGGATTTTTGAATCAAAATTTGTTAGGAAATGTGCTTGTAAGCTGTTGTATTTGACATTTCGATTGGTTTGGTCTTTCTATTTTGTATTGACCGAATTAAGGCTTGCTGTTTTTGAGTATGTTTATGTTGTATGTGCGATTGGTGCTAGTTCGGGATTTTCAAAGATTATGTTTGGTATCTACGGTATATGTGGCATCTGATTCGTTCAATAAGAGGTTTAGGATAGTCTATACTTTCAGTAACTATGAAATTAGTGCGATAATGTTGTGCAGATATTTATCAAGTGATTGCATATTGTTTGGGTTATGAGGATGATGATTTTTATGGAATGGGAATATTTTTCAAAAGCATAACATGATGTTGTCTGAACCTCCTAAAGGCTAAAAGCTGATATTTGGGGTATGGGAATTGATTTAAACTTAACTTTTTTAATGCCCCAAATATTAAACACGTATGTGAGATCATGGAAACATAAATTAAGACACTATATGATGGTTGGGATGATGCTTGTGAATCTGAAAAAATTTCAGTTGAAATGGAATGTTATTCAACAACCATAATAAATAGCATTGACTCACTATAAACATTAGTCTTGGATAATTGTATGTGGTTTATGGTCTTGCCTTGGTTATAACTGAACCTAAGCCCTGTTTTATTAAAATCTATATGGGTTCCTCTAATGAAAAGATAAGAGGAAGAATAGGTAAATTTCATAAGAGGTGTTGTCATATTGTCTGGAAATTGAATTTTTGCAATTGAGCACTGATTTTTGAGTAAGGAAAAACCAGAGTAAATGATCTCTTGTGACCCTGAGATTTTGTCGACATATAGTAAACATGTCAAGCTTTAAAAAGAGTCCTATATCATGATAAATGGATATCTAGAACTCAAGATGTGAATTTTCAAACTTGGACAGAAAAACTAGACAAAATTCTGATATTCCAGAATAGAAGTCCATATTCATGTACAGTTTTGACTTGGCAAATGGTCCTTTTCTGTCTATGAAGTTTGATGTGTAAATAGTACACATGATAAGCTTTGAAAAAGACACGGGGAACGGGTTACCTACTCTTAACGATCAAAGCGAACCCTTTCATTCCGAATTCTTAATTCGGAATGAATCAAATCTCCCCAAGTAGGATTCGAACCTACGACTAGTCAGTTAACAGTGACCGCTCTACCATTGAGCTGCGAGGAACAACGGGAAATTAGATCTCATAGAGTTCAATTCCCGTTCTCAACCCATGACCAATATGAGCTCGAAGTTTCCTTTGTAACTTGCGGAACTTCTTCGTAATGGCTCCGTTCCATGCCTCATTTCATAGGGAACCTCAAAGTGGCTCTATTTCGTTATAGTCCATCCATATACTAATTCCATTCATTTAATATCCCTTTCTTGTTTTGCCAACTGAACTGCATGTACATACTCTCATATATACTGATATATCAAGGGGTATTATAGGAACATTGTCCAAATTAAGAGTGCTTGCTTATATATGAGGTAATGAAGTTTAGGACGACACAAATCTTATTGTTCTTGCTGTGGTATATATTACTTTACTTAAGTAAATACAAGTTAAGTTTACTTAAGTAAAATAGTAAATACAAGTTAAGACCTGTACCTTGTATGTATGTATGTATGTAGTAAAAAAACTGATTGAAAGTCTTATGTATGTTCACATGAGTTATTGTGGCTGTCATTGTTCATTGTTGGAGGCAAAAAATATGTATGTATGTTCACATGAGTTATTGTGGCTGTCATTGTTCAATGTTGGAGGCAAAAAAACTGATTGAAAGTCTTATGTATGTTCACATGAGTTATTGTGGCTGTCATTGTTCAATGTTGGAGGCAAAAAAACTGATTGAAAGTCTATATACTAAACACTTATTATAGGTGGTTAAGCCTTAGTTAGAGGCATTTAAATGTAGATTTAGTCTAGAAATTCTATTGCTTAATGCCTCTATATACTAAACACTTATTATAGGTGGTTAAGCCTTAGTTATTAGAGGCATTTAAATGTAGATTTAGTCTATGTTTTAAATCTGGGAAATTCTGAGAAATTTCCAGAATATAACATTAAGTGGTTTAGCATATGAGAAAGGTGCAAAATGATTATGCTAATGTTCATATCAAGTTGGACATTATTAAAAGAAAAATTTCAGATGCTACCCGAGATGTTTAAAAGCTAAAACAATTCTTAAAAGTAATAATTACATATTGAATGATAGAGGCTTAACCTTGTGGTTGATTAAATAGGCAATTGGAATACTATAGCATAAGTTTGTGAACTTTAGTTATATTCCCTATTTGAATAGTACCATTTAGACGAGAAATAGTTGAACTATGCCATGAATGATACGCATGTTAACTATCTTGCATGTTGTAATACCCGCATATTTATTTATCTGAAATATTATATTTTGATAAATAAATGGGTTATTTCTCATAAGTGAAGTTATGATCGTAAGACTCGTGGAAATATAGTCTATTATTCTAAGTTAAATTCTGTAGGAAATCAGGGAATTTAAGGGCCAAAGTGCCAAAATGACCAAAATGCCCACTGGAAAGGGTAAATGACTTAGAAAATTATGAAAAATCCTAAAAGGCGGTAAAATGACCAAGTGAATTAGGAGGATATATTATCCCTAATTATGGTAATTTAATAAATTATGAACTTGGAGAAATTGTATAAGAATGTCCAAAAGGTAATAAAAGACCAAAATACCCTTACAAATTATAGAATAATGTAAGAGGCATGGAAATACTAAAGTTAATGCAAGAGTATGAAGGTAATGAGGCATTGTAATTAAGAAAATTATCAACAAGTGATAATTAAGTAATTAAGTAATATTGGGCTAATTACTTAAGCATAAGCAAAGGAAATTCGAGAGATAATTATGTAAAGCTCTTAATCAAATAATAATAAAAAAAACGAAAAAAAAAAGAAAAAAGAAAAAGAATATATATATATATATATATATATATATATATATATATATATATATATATGTATAAAAGAATTTTTGCAAGTTGCAATTAAAATATAATATAATTAATTAAAGTGAAAAAGGGTGAATAGTAAAATGGAAATTAGGAAACGGATCCTATCTAGAGATCTAGGAATGGGATTCCCAAAGTCAAGGTAAAATATTAATCGGTGGGTTTTTATCTTCCGTTAGACGCTTACGGAAGTTAATTCGAAGCCGTTTGTGCTTTTTCCTAATAAGACGAAATATGGAAATTACGAGAAAAGGCCGAGATAGCCAAGAGGACGAAAAGGTTATGTTGTGACATTTGGAAAAGAATTGGGAATTTTCATGAACATATTTGGATTCGAGTGATTTTTTCGAAGAGATTGATGTTTAGAAAACAAGTTTCGACAGGACGCGTTTGGACACGTTTTTGAGAAAGACTCAAGCTGGACTGTTGGAGCCCTATATGAAATCAAAATATAGGTTAACTTGGACATTTCTACTAAGTGAGAATATGTTTTGAGTTGTAAATCCAGAATTTTGAGATTTCTCCGAAATCACGCGAATCGGGTACCAATTGGAGAAATCGGTCGAAAGCTTCGGAAGGTGACACGTGGCCACCTCCCATTGGCCAAGACCCTTGAATTTTGGCCTAGTGTGAAAGCAAAAGGGGAGAAAGGGTTTTTCCAAAAGTTGTGTTGGACGGTCCAGATCGCTTCTCACAAAGTTGATCCGACGGTCGAAACCCTACCACCGTTTCTATAAATACCCCCCCTCCCTTCACTTTCTTCACACCATTTTCCCTTGTTTGGCTTAGCCTAGAGGGAGAAAGAAGAGAGAGAAGCTCTGGAGATTTTTGCAGCGAAGCCACTGGAAAATTGTTCGGAGATCTTCAACAGGTAAGTCTTTCGGGCTTTAGTTTTTAGTTCGAAAGATAGTAGAATTGTTAGTTAGATTTAGGAAGTAGGTGATGAGATTCCTATTCTTGTTTTAGGCCTTGTTTGCGTTGAAAAAATATGCAGAGGTAAAAACATAGTAGGGATCGAGTCGCGAAAAGTTGAAGCTTTCAGAGTTTTCAAAAGTAAGGGTAGAATTTGTTAGAATAGCCTTTAAATTTCAAGTATGATTGGGTATCATATGGGAGGGCTATTTTAGTCATTATTTTCGAAAATCATAGTTGCGTCGAAGTTACGCGAAATTTCGGAAGAAAATTTGTAAGAGTAACGAAGTCTTGGCGAAATTCCGCCGATTAGGGCATAGGGGCAAAATGGTAATTTTTACCTAAAATTCCGATTATTGTGTCGAATCACTAATGGAAGTGATATTACTCTTATAGGACGTCGAAATCCTAATTTGCTTGCCGTTACGCTGTCCAACGTGCATTTGTCGGACAAACCATTTTTTCCGTCGAGAAAGTACGATTCGCCGAAACATCTACGTACATCAACGAAGGTACGTTCGCGTCTTGTAACACTAATCTAGTGCTGCTCATATACATATATGTGATAGGTACATTCACGGATAGAGATTTGTTAGGGGTCACCGAGATACATTCACGGTTAGAGACTGTTCGGGGTTACCAGATTATACATACTGATTTCACGCGGGTTATAGAGATATTAATACCGTTAGAGTTTTCCTAGCGGCGAGGACACGACCGATCATCGTGGCGCTGGTTTTTGTGCGAGCTATTATTGTGTAGGACTTATACATACTGCTTTAACGCTTATGTTCATACGTGTCACAATCATGCAATCATGCATCGCTATATGCATAAGTGATATCTTCTTTGTTATGTTTTGAATATACGTCATCCGTATCTTGTTTTATTTGAGCATAAGGTTAACAGTTACACCGAGATTCAATTCGATAAATTGAATCTCAGCTATAGCTTCAGGGTCAGGAGGACCACGGATCGGAGATCGAGGCAAGCTGCACGAGTAAGCTCATAGTTGGAGGGCATGTAGCACGAGTGAGCTCTGAGACGGAGATGTCACTTTATCGTTTTACGTAATTACCTATGAGAACAATAGGGTGCTATATCAATACTCTGTTACACTATGGTTCATGTTTTGTTATGATCAGTTACTCTTTCGCTCCATTGCTCTACTCTGATTGGAAAAAAAAAAATTCCGCTTTAGAAAATGAGATGTTACACATGTACATTCAAATGTTAGGATTTGATTTGTAGTGCCCTAATCCACCAAGAGGCCATCAGGAAAGAAGTTCAAATGTGAGAGAGCGTGATCAAAGTATCTTTAATCAATAATTTCATATATTATGTTTTGGTTGTAGGTTTGTTTGTGCCATTATTGCTGCAGATTAAACATAAGAACATGTAAACTCTTTACTTCTATTATTGTCATGGCCATGTGTGATAAAAGTTTTATTTATTTAGTTTTGATAATAGTTTTGAAGTTATTATAAGGTATTGTTCTTTGTGATTTATTTCACATGCCCAGTTATTTACCATGTATTATATACTGAAATATGATTATTGGCTTATTGCTAATAAGATTCCCCAATCTCACCCCTCTCTATGTTTTAACCATAGAAACAAGTACATACTTGGGACAGGAGAAGCTGGTGAAAGCTTAGGTAAGGTGGATGGAAGAAAGCATGACATGTTTTTACATTAATTTTGCATTAGTGTGGCTTATTATAATTACTTCGGCATGTAAGCTTAAAGTTTGTGTGGGTTGTACATAACTCCATAAGGAGTAGTGGGTGAGAGTTGATATCCAAAGAGAGTTACAAAATTATAAGTTATATCTAGTTTATATTTTTGCTAAAACATCAATCTTGTGATTGATGACTTTATACAGCCTAAACATTTTATCTAAATCATGAAATTTGACATGAGAATAGTCACATCCTAAAATTTATAATAATTACTAATTTGTAATTCTCAGACATGTAGATAAAAAAGATATGACTTTTCTAATATGGGTCATAATTCTGAAATTTTTGCAGAAAATTCCTTTGTGCGATGTGACTTTTAGGCAAGTTCGGACCTAATGGGATCTTGTTGAGCATTTGAAGAGATATAGATAGAGTTTTGAACCACTATTTTTGGATATGAAACGATTTATTTATGAATTTTTGAAATTTTAGAAAACTTTATTATATCATTACCCAAGGTTTTACAAAAGTTTTAAGTAATTCGTCCATAGAAGGATACTGATTGAGCCACAAGTGTTTCTTAAGTGGCCAAACAATTTTGATAGGTAACTCTAAAATGAGGTGTCACATTCTCAATGCATAGTGTTAGTGAATCTCCTAAAAGCACCCTTCGCATAAACATATTAGTTTTTGGTTTTTGTTTATTTACAATAATAAAGATTTTTTAACATCTTACATGTCTTGTAATTACTTTTTAGGATCAATCACAATCAAATAACAAACAAATAAATAAACTACAAAACAAAGTAAAATATAAATTTAATTGAAATAATTAAAACTAAAATGAGGCTTGCATCTACTTTAATTTTATTTTTTAATTATAGAGGGGTATTATGAATTTTTAAAAATATACAGCAAAGTCCTCATGAGAAAATTGTTAATAAAATAGGCCTGGATTTAATTTTTAGTATTTCATTTTTCCTTGATTTTTTCTGTATTCTAATATTATTATAATTACTTTAATATTCAGGGTATAGAAAAAACATAAAATTAAAGTTATTAAGAGATAGATAATATTTTTGGGAAAAAAAAAAGTATTGGCATAACATATGGCGACCATTCTTTATGGTTTAAGGTTTTGATGGCATCGGATAGTTTATAAGAATTTCAATTATCTATGTTACAAATATCATGAGGTTCCATTGGTTCTTGATCTTCACTTTATTTCTTATTTCACATAAATGAAATGATAAAAACCATAATTCAATTTTAGAAAAATATTTAAAAAGAAAAGATAACACACAAGTAAAGTACATACCGTAAATGAGTTACCATCTAAATATATTTCTTTCAACGATGTGCGATTGCTTATTGATTTTGGAATGCTTCCTCTAATTGATTATCATCAACACCAAATACTTCAAGTAAAGGGAGTTGACGACACATTTCTTCGGCAAATTACCCTTTAAATGATTGCTTGCTAACGTCAATCACTCTCAAAGAAGGCATGTTCCAAAGAAAAGAAGGAATTCCACCTATGCAAAAACACAGAATATTTGTTTGTTGGTAGTAAGTCTAGGAATTTCCTTAATTCACACACAACCATATAAGTAGTACATAGAATTTTGTTAATTAGAGGCTTAAAATAATGGTGTAATCTAATTTTTGTTGGAAATCAATTTAAAAGGGACTCTTTCAATAATATCAATTAGCAATTGGAAATTAAAACTCTTAAAAGATATGCTAAAAGAGAGATTATGGAATATAAAATGAACAACCAAGTTAGTTATATTTTGCATTAAATCTATTTATTCTTTACAAGGCTCTAATTTTGAAATATGGCTATGAATTCATTATAGACTTAAAAGGCTGAAATTTTAGTTTTTATTTAAGGAATTTAAATACTTTTAGTTACACATTCTAGAGCTAATATAGTATACACAAAAATAAGATTTTTGTTAAAGCATATAATTCAAAGATGTGTAGAATGAACGTAGCTGTAAAAAAATTCTCTGACAGTTCGAATACTTCCAACAATGTCTCATTACCAATTGATAGTTAAAAGGCGTGATTTCTGGCGGAACACTAATGGCATGGAGGGGATGGAGGGCGTGAAAGGAGAAACAGGAGTGAAGATGAGGATTTTAGGCGATACTCACGGATCGATCCGAAAGGGTGTTGAAGGAGTGAGCACGTGGGATTAATGGTGCGGGAAAGAAGGAGCATTTAATTGGGGCAAATTTGAAAAAGTCAAATGTGAACTTAAAGGAGGTGGATAAGCCCAAATTTGAATGGATTGTGGTGGGCTCTAAAAGGAAAAAAGAAGAGAGACCCAAAATAATGTTTTATGAAATAATGGAATAGAGGTTAAGACAATGATATATATAATTAAAACTCTTACCTTGCAAGTTGCTGTTCTTAACATATAGTTCCTGGAGTTTGGTCAAATTTCCAATGTCACTTGGTATTTTTCCTTCGTCGAATATGTTATCACCTAATGATAAATTTGCTAATTCTTTGCATTGACGCCAAATGGAGGGTATTTCGCCAGACAAATCATTTCCATGCACATAAAATAATTCAAGTTTTGGAAGCCCAAAACACACATTTTTTGGGAGACTACCAGATAATTGATTTGTTCCAAGATAAATCTCTTGCAGCGCTGAATTGTTAAATAATGAAGATGGTATAGAACCAGTGAGTTGATTGTCTCCAAGATTTAATATCTTCATTGTGAAAGATCACCAATTTCATTTGGGATGCCTCCTTCAAATATTAAGGGGGTGGGAAAGAATGTTAGTAACAATTTATTGCGTGTCACAAGTTATAGGTAGATGAGATAAATTAATATTCTTTAAAAACATACAAGACTTGCACATTTTTTAAGAAATGACACATATATTTGTTATTGTAAATTGCTAGCTACATTTAACCCCAGTGCTAATATGTACAATATTAGTGAAAAGAAAAAAAAACTCATTTAATTTTTTTTACTATATAAAAATATTAAAAGAAAAGAAAAGAATGATGATAAAAAATAATAGTCTCATGCTTGTAAAGAGTTCCGCATCGAAATACAATTGATTATAACATCAACTACTTGTAAAAAAGTTGAATGGACTTTAGAAGAAAAATAAAATGGCTCATAATATTTCATAATATGTTTAGCGTAAAATTATAATATAAAATTGATAGGTAAAATAATAAGACCCAGCTATTTGTGGAGACTAAAGAAACTAAATAAATGTTTTAATTATTGTATATGTTAGGATTTGATTTGTTGTGCCGTAATCCACCAAGAGGCCATCAGGAAAGAAAAGCAAACGTGAGAGAGCACGATAAAAGTATCTTTAATCATTAATTTCATATATTATGTTTTAGTTGCAGGTATGTTTGTGCCATTATCGCTGCAGTTGAACGTAAGAACATGTAAACTCTTTACTTCTATTATTGTCATGGCCATGTGTGATAAAAGTTTGATTTATTCAGTTTTACAGTGATAGTTATTCAGTTATTGTAAGGTATTGTTCTTTGTGATTTATTTCACATGCTCAGTTATTTACCATGTATTATATACTGAAATATGATTATTGCAAGTAACTCTAAAATGAGGTGTGACATTCTTAATGCACAGTGTTAATGAATCTCCTAAAAACACCCTTCACATAAACATATTAGTTGTTGGTTTTTGTTTATTTACATCTTACATGTCTTCTAATTACGTTTTAGAATCAATCACAATCAAATAACAAAAAAATAAATAAACTACAAACAAAGTAAAATATAAATTTAATATAAAATAAATAAATAAACTACAAACAAAGTAAAATATAAATTTAATTGAAATAATTAAAACTAAAATGAGGCCTCCATCTTCTTTAATTTTCTTTTTTTAATTATAGAGGGGTGTTGTGACCTTTTAAAAATATACAAAAAAGTCCTCATGAGAAAATTGTTGACAGCATAGGCTTGGATTTAATTTTTAGTATTTCATTTTTCCTTGGTTTTTTACACATCTAAATAATTTTTTTTTGTTTATTGTACATTTGTGAATTCCTACGTTTTAATTTTTTTTTAAGAAAATAGTAAGGATAATTTAAATTTCAATTAAACAATATAGAATTAGAATTGTTACAAATTATATATATAATAAATAATTTTTAGTATTTCATTTTTCCTTGTTTTTTTACACATATCTAAATAATTTTTTTTTATTGTACATTTGTGAATTCCTAAGTTTTAATTTTTTAAGAAAATAGTAAGTACAATTTAAATTTCAATTAAACAATATAGAATTAGAATTGTTACAAATTATACATATAATAAAGAAGAAGAACAACTCTAAACATGTCTCGTATTTTAATATTATTTTAATTATTTTAATATTCATGGTATAGAAAAAACATAAATTTAAAGTTATTAAGAGATAGATAATATCTTTGAAAAAAGTATTGGCATAACATATGGTGGTGGCCATTCTTTATGGTTTAAGGTTTTGATGGCATCGATAGTTTATAAGAATTTCATTTTATCTATGTTACAAGAGTTTAATGTTTCGCTTTTGTAGCAGAAAATTTTTTTTAATCACACTCACATAAAAGTGAGTAGGTCCCATTGTAAAGAGATGATAGAGAAAATATTAGTGAGACCCACTCACTTTTATGTGAGTGTGATGAAAAAATATTTTTACAAAGAAAAGCGAAACGTTAAACCTATGTTACAAATATCATGAGGTTCCATTGGTTCTTGATCTTCACTTTATTTGTTATTTCACATAAATGAAATGATAAAAACCATAATTCAGTTTTAGAGAAAAATACTAAAAAGAAAAGATAACACACAAGTAAAGCACATACCTGTAAACGAGTTCCCACCCACATATAATTCTTTCAAAGATGTGCAGTTGCTTATTGATTTTGGAATGCTTCCCTCTAATTGATTTTGAGTAACAACTAAGACTTCAAGTAAAGGGAGTTGACGACACATTTCTTCTGGCAAATTACCCTTTAAATGATTGCTACTCTTTCAATAATATCAATTACCAATTGGAAATTAAAACTCTTAAAAGATATGCTAAAGAGAGATTATGGAATATAAAATGAACAACCAAGTTATTTATATTTTGCATTAAATCTATTTATTCTTTACAAGGCTCTAATTTTGAAATCTGGCTATGAATTCATTATATATAGACTTAAAAGGCTAAAATTTTAGTTTTTATTTAAGGAATTTAAATACGTTTAGTTACACATTCTAGAGCTAATATAGTATACACAAAAATAAGATTTTTGTTAAAGCATATAATTCAGAGATGTGCAGAATGAACGTAGCTGTAAAAAAATTCCATAACAGTTCTAATACTTCCAACAACGTCTCATTACCAATTGATATTAGAATTTCACCTGTTTTGATTTACAAAGTGAATACGATAAGTAAGCTAATAGTTAAAAGGCTTTGACATTCATCTTTAACATTACCATGCCACATCAAATATTGATAGGTCATGAAATTCTTTCAGACCGATTGTTTACAGGGTTCCATGTCATATTTAAGCACCCAAAATTATCTATTTTCTCTTTTTGAGATTTTTTAACTATGAACGCAATTAGACAAGCTCCTTATAGTTCTTTAAAATCAATGAAAATAATGAAAAGAAAAATCTATTTTTAAAATTATTTTCCACTTGATAGATTAAAACAAAAACACACAACGTATAATTAGTTCAATCATATAATTAAAAGCCTTGCCTTGAAAATTGTTGTCATCACGACATAGGAGTAAATAAAAAAAATAGTTTTCATGTTTTAAATCTCGCGTGGTCCCATCAATTGATAATCTTATCATTCTTTTATTTTGAGATTATAATAATCACAATCTATATGTAAGTACCATTTATGAATGAACAATATATGAATGAATGAAATGAAAAAACTAAAAGAAATGACAAAACAAAATCTCATTTTAGTTTTAAAGTGGAGGAGATAATTATATAAAAATATTATAGAAAACCATAGAATAGCATCGATTCATGAATTTTTGTTATTGTAAATTGCTAGCTACATTTAACCCCATTGCTAATATGTACAATATTAATGAAAAAAAAATCTCATTTGAAATAATTTTTACTAAATTAAAATATTAAAAGAAAAGAAAAGAATGATGATAAAAAATAATAGTCTCATGCTTGTAAAGAGTTCGGCATCAAAATACAATTGATTATAACATCAACTAACTGTAAAAAAGATGAATGGACTTTTTTTTGGTCAAGAAGCTGAATGGAATTTAAAAGAAAAATAAAATGGCTCATAATATTTCATAATATGTTTAGCTTAAAATTATAATATAAAATTGATAGATAAAATTATAAGAGCCAATTAACTAATTTGTAGAGATTAAAGAAACTAAATAAATTATTTAATTATTGTATATGTTACTTGATCTATCTAAATGTTGGGTTTGGGGCTCCCTTTCCTATATGGAGAAAAGCCCATGTTTGAAATGCCCAAATTTTATATATTTCCTATTTTATGAAAAGAAAAGAAAGGAAAGGAAAGAAAAAATAGAAAATCTCTTTAAAAGATAGTTGAATTATTCAAAATATAAATTAGGTTGTTGAATTAAAACAAGATTTTAGAATTTGATAATTTGACTTTGTTACCCCTCATTTAATTCTAACGAAAAATAATGCTATGTGTAGTCAGCGGGAAGCTCTCCACCGACCCTCTATCCATTTCCCTCCACTAAATCAAAACCACAAAGTTTTCTCCTCCACTTGATGTAGTGACGCCATTTTACAGGAAAAAAAAAACGTTGAAGGCTTTTGGCACTATTTCTCCCACTCAGTCATAACCCTCTTGAATGCGCAATTACCCGTTTTGCAGAAAAATAGAGGTATGGTGTTATGTAAAAAGACAAACAAACAAACGCAGGAACATGTGAAAGAAGAGGGAAAACTTAAAGCTCAAAGCTTGTTTGCTAAAATAGATGAAGAGGAGAAGATTTTCAGTCGAACAACTATTTTAACATCTAACTCATGCAAAAAAATAAAAAATACAGAGGTGGATGTAATAACTTGATATTTATCTGGAATATTATAAATAAAAGTTGGATATTTCTGATAAGTGAAATTTCAATCTCCGGTCTTGTATAATTATAGTCTATTTTCTAAGTAGAATTTCTGCAGGAGATTAGGGAGTTTAAGGGCCAAAGTGCCAAAATGACGAAAATGCCCTTAAGGGCGGGAATAACTTAGAAAAATTATGAAAAATCCTAAAAGGCAGTAAAATGCCCAAGTGGATTAGGAGAATATAATATCTGTAATTATGGTAATTTAATAAATTATGAAATTGGAGAAATTGTACAAGAATGTGCAAAAGGTAATAAAAGACCGAAATACCCTTACAAATTATAGAATAGTGTAAGAGGCATGAAAATACTAAGGTTAATGCAAGAGTATGAAGGTAATGAGGTATTGTAATTAAGAAAAATACCAACTATGGTTAAAGAGTGATTAAGCAATTAATGGCTAATTACTTAAGCATGAGAAAAAGAAATTCAAGTAATAATTATGGGAAGCTCAAAATTAGTGGAAATTGGTTGAATATTAGTAAAAATATATTTACTAATTAATTGGAAATTTTGGAGAAAAATAGTTGAGTTTAGGTATTTTTAAGCCTAAATACAAGAATGGACCAATTAGGTAATTTTGTGGAATTTTTGGAAAAATTAAATAAATAAATAATTAAATAATTAATTAAATAAAAAATTAATATTTATTAAATAAAAAAAAATGGGCCAGCCGAAAATGGACCCAAGAAAAAGAGAAAAATAAATGAAAAATGAGATGAGAAAATATTTATGCAAGTGGACATATTATATTATTATAATTTAATTAAAGCAAAAATTGTGAATAGTAATTTAAAAATTAGGAAACGGATCCTATCTAGAGATCTAGGAATAGGAATCCCAAGGTCAAGGTAAAATATTGATCAGTGAGTTTTTACCTTCAAGTGACCTCTTCCGGAAGTTAATTAGAGGTCGTTTGTGCATTTTCCTAATAAAACAAAATAGGGAAATTACGAAAAAAGGGCAGATAGCCAGTTGGAAGTAAGGACTTCAAAATTAGAGTTGTGACAACTGAGAAAGAATTAGGAATTTTTATGGACATATTTGAAATCGGTGCATCTATATCTATAAGTGGAACTTAGGATTTTCGTTTCAAACTTAGGGACGCGTTCGGACACGTTTTTCGAGGAAACTTCAACTGGACAGTTGGAGCCCTATATGGAACCAAAATTTAGGTTAACTTGGACATTTCTACTAAGTGAGGAAATGGTTTCAAAGTTGTAAATCCAGAATTTTGAGATTTCTCCGAAATCACGCGAATCGGGTACCGATTGGGAAATTTTACCGGGCCGGGGGCAAAATGGGAAGAGGTGACATCATCATGGATGATGCAATTTTATGCCACCTAGGGCTGTGTATGTCGACCAAAGGAGATTAATGGTCAAGATCAAGCCTTCTTGAAGAAGTTAGAATCCAAAGGTTGAAACAACTTTGGAAATTCCAAGCTTGTCCTTCCAAATTTCTATAAATAGGTAGCTCCCTCCTTCAATATTCTTCACACCACTCTTCACTTCTTGCCTTGACCGAAATTCTTGAGTGAGAAAGAAGAGAGAGAAGCTACGGGGAAGTTCGAGAAGTCTTCAACGGGTAAGTCTTTCGGGCTTTAGTCTTTAAGTTCGAGTTCTTAGTTTTAGTAGTAATGTTAGAATAGCCTTTAAATTTCGAGTATGATTAGGGTATCATATGGGAGGGCTATTTTAGTCATTATTTTCGAAAATCATAGTTGCGTCGAAGTTCTGGCAAAATTTCGGGAAGAAAATTTGTCAGAGTAACGAAGTGCTGGCGAAATTCCGCCGATAGGGGTAGAAGGGCAAAATGGTAATTTTTACCTAAAATGCCGATTATAGTGCCAAATCACTAATGAAAGTGATATTACTCTTATAGGACGTCGAAATCCTAATTTGTTGCCGTTCTATTTGTCCAACGTGCCGCTGTCGGACAAACCGCTGTTTTCCGTCAGAAAGTACAGTTTCCGCCAGAAACAACTACGTACATCAAACGAAGGTACGGACGCGTACTGTAACACTAATCCTATAGCTCTCATATACATATATGTCATAGATACGTTCATATACCGGGGCTACGCTTAGGGTCGTCGTTATACATACTGACCTTGTACGGGTTATAAGACATGATAATACCGCTTTGAGTTTTCCTAGCGCCGAGGACACGTGTTCGTGGCACGGGGTAATGTGCAGAGCTATATTTGTGTAGGACTTTACATACTGCTTTATGCTTATGTCTGTCTATGTCACAATGTTGTTGTGTAGGACCTTACATAATTGCTTCATGCTTATGTTACATACGTGTCACACTTCTGATGAGATGTTGCTGTTATGTCATGAATATCTATTGTATATATACTGTTTTTATTTGAGCGTAAGGTTAATCAGTTACCCGAGATTCAATGCGGTGAATTGAATCTCACTGTAGCTTCGAGATCCGGAGGACCACGGATCGGTGCTAGGGATAAGCAGCAGCAGGAGTAGGCTACCGGCTGAAGTTAGGTGGATCAATAGGTGCCTATATTGAGGAAGATTGTTGGACCTGTTATAACTACGGACAACAATCTTGCTTCACTAGAATCTTTCAAAGATACAAATGAA
Source organism: Acacia pycnantha (assembly GCA_025563575.1). Classification (NCBI taxonomy): domain Eukaryota; kingdom Viridiplantae; phylum Streptophyta; class Magnoliopsida; order Fabales; family Fabaceae; genus Acacia; species Acacia pycnantha. Next base: position 21,919 of record JAMWYP010000277.1, read on the forward strand.
TTTAGGTGTATCAGGATTGATCATGGCGGTGAGGTTTTACTTTAAAATAAAACTATGGTTTTGTTTAGTGGAGTGACATGGATAGAGGAGTCAATAGTGGAGAGGTTTCACGCCGGTTACACGTAAGATTTTTTTTGTTGGAATCAAAGGAGGGTCGTAAAATAAAATTATCAAATTCTAAAAATCTTATTTTAGGTTATATAACCTCATTTAGAATTTGTTAAATTTAACGACCTAATTTATAATTTGAATAATTCAGCTGTCTTTTAAAAGGATTTTCCCAAGGGGAAAAAAAGGAAAGAAGGAAAAGAGTGAGAGAATGAAAAAAGAAAAGAAAAGATTCCTAATTCTTCTTTGTGAAAAAGAATATTCTCTCGAAGTTTTCTAATTTAAAGTTGTGTCTCACTTATTTAAGTGGGCAGAGGGCATATTATTTAGTAATGTTTTATGAAATAATGGAATAGAAGTTAAGACAATGATATATATAATTAAAACTCTTACCTTGCAAGTTGCTGTTGGCAAGATATAGCAACTGGAGTTTGGTCAAATTTCCAATGTCACTTGGTATTTTTCCTCCGTCGAATCTGTTATTACCCAATTGTAACTCTACTAATTCTTTGCATTGATGCCAAATGGAGGGTATTTCTCCAGATAAATCATTTCCATGCACATAAAATACTTCAAGTTTTGGAAGCCCAAAACACAGATTTTTTGGGAGACTACCAGATAATTGATTTGGTCCAAGTTCAAAGTCTTGTAGCGCTGAATTGTTAAATAAGGAAGATGGTATAGAACCAGTGAGTTGATTGTCTCCAAGATACAATATCTTCAGTTGTGAAAGATCACCAATTTCATTTGGGATGCCTCCTTCAAATATTAAGGGGTGAGAAAGAAAATAATGTCAGTAACAATTTGTTACGTGTCACAAGTTATTAGGTACATAAGATAAATTAATATTCTATAGAAATACATAAGACTTGCACTTTTTTTAAGAAATGACACATATATTAGTAAATGATAAAACTCAATAAAAGGTATAACCCTTTTAATTCGGGTGAGCTAATAACCATAGATTAAACCAACTGGTTGTATAGTTTGGTTGAGAAATTTTGATATGATTAAATCTAAAAGACAAACTGAAATCCAATTGGCCCTTCCTTTGCATCATTCCTATCAAAACACGTGTTTCTTGGGAGACTCCTAGAAAACATCTTTTTGTTGACTTTACAAGCTTTTTTAAAATAATAATTACTAACAAATAATGAAATTAAAATATAACGTAGATTGTTCAAATCAAAATTAAACGTTTGGGACATGTTGGTTGTAAAGTTTATTCAATATGAAAAAGGACAATACAAGTTTCTTATATCCATTATCTTAAGTAATCCAATCACATATGATCATGTAACATATATACTTTTAAAATATTATCAATTAACTATAAATCCATATGAAATAAAAAGGACACATGTTCATGTGTGATTGGAGAACTTGACATAATGGACATAATGAACTTGAGCTAAGTTTTTTCCCTATGAAAAACCCTTCAAAAATTTTTTAATGACAAAATAATAAACATTTATTTTCAAAGACTGATGATAAGCCTTTAGATCTACTTGGACTAACTAATATTATAATAGTAATTTTTCTTCTATGGTGTGATTAGATAATTTGTTTCAATTTTTTTATGATGAATGTTTTTTCCTTTGAAAAAGAGTAGAAAAAATATGACAAAAAATAAACAATAAAATTCATAAAAGTTCCAAAAATAAATAAAAAAAAAACAATAGAGACAAATTCATATTCCTTGAGGATAAGATCCTTCAATTCTAACCAATTACACTAGTCTAGAACAAAGACAAATGTAAATGTTTAAAATAATACAAAACATACCTGACAAACTGTTATAAGACAAACTCAATAACTCAAGTGAAGATAAGTTGGAAATGGTTTGGGGAATGAATCCTAAAAGTTTGTTCTTGCTAAGTTGTAAATTCTTCATTCGGTCAAGTCTGCCCACCTCTAACGGAATGGTTCCTTCAATGAAATTAGCTCTCAAATCTAAAGTCTCCAACCTTGATAGGTTGAATAGAGATAGTGGAATAAATCCATTAAGACTGTTATTTCGAAAACTCAAGTGCTCAAGCATAGATAAATCTCCTATCTCTGCTGGAACTCGCCCATGAAAGTCATTGTAGCTCAAGTTAAATAGTTTCAATCTACGCAATTGAACCAACTCTTTTGGTATTTGACCATAAAAATTGTTGTCACTGAGATCAAGTTCAACAAGGAATGAGAGATTCCCCATTTGTGGAGACATGGTGCCCTTAAGACCCATGCCGCCAAGATTCAAGGAATGCACCCTTCCATGACGAGTATTGCATGTGACACCAGTCCAATTGCATGGAGAAGAAGAGACAGACCAATGAGCTAAGAAATCATATGGATCGAAGTGATAAAGGATTTAAGGGAAAGAAGTGCAGATTTATCAGTACTGATGTTTGTATTAGTCCAAGCTGAGAAGGCCATGAAGCAATGAAGTAAGAGCATGAAAACAAAGGAAGAAGGCTTTCCCATGAGGAGCATATAGACTTATCAGAATTTCAAGTCTTCTGCCTTAAGCAATTAACACACACGTCGTTTTATACTTCTCTGGTTCCAAATCAAGTCAAGTCGTACTAACAAAATGCGGAGTTGCAAAAGGACATCTTTTGTGAAAAGATTGAAGAAATTGATGATGATGATGATAATAATAATAATTAACGTGTCGGGTGTATTATTAATGGTATAGTATGGTGGTGAATGAGACGAAGCTTCATCCCTTGATTTGATAGTTTTGTGGATATCAGAGTTAGGCTTGGATTGATCTGGGTCGATGTGCCAACGAGGACTTTGGGCTCTAATGGGGTGAATTGTGAAGTTTCACATTGACTGGGGTGAGGAACAAAAGCTGTCTTATAAGAGTCTAGATATCTCCCCCTTTCGATCCCTTTTAAAACTGTGAGGGGTGACGGACCCAAGTAAATAGTATATATCGAGAGGGAGCCCCATGTTGCACCGAGGTGCGGTTATTAACTAGACATTTATAGTTTTTTGGATATAGAAATTTTACCATCTACAAAATGCATTGCTATAACTTACTTGTATTCTGAGCAAAAAAAAAAAAAAATAATAACTTACTTGTATTGAAATCAAACCACCATGCCTGAAATCTAAACAGATCAAAGAAATCTTTGTTTTGTGATATCTCTCATTCTCATTACACGTGGTTAAAATTCTCTGGTTTTCAATTTCTTCAGCTATGACTTTATGTTTGAGGACAATATTATCACTATATTATTCTAACTAAATCTATCACTTCTCAACTTGGGGGATATGTTTGTAAGGTTAACAACCATACACGGATCAAACATGAATGGGATTGGAGAAATAGCTTTGATTTTTTTTTTTTGGAAAAAAAAGCTTTTATATTTACATAAATAATCATGAAGCATTGCTCCTCAGATGAAAAGTCTGAAAATTAAATAAATATATTTTGAACCTCTCACTATTCATTGATTAAATTATGATAACCCAAAAAGAAAAATAATGAGGCAACCAACAAACTAGAAGTTTAAGTAGCGAGCAGCCTCACGTATTAAGGAAGAGAACGAATCTCATAAAGCGCATTTTTTGAAAAAGTTGAAAACCCTTTACACTCTAATTAAGTCTAGAAAGGGGAAAACCCTTGATCCAATAAAAGAGAGACAAATACAATAAAAGAAAATAAAGTTATATATACGATAATAATTAAGTTTAAAGTTTTAGAAGTGAGGGAAGTGTTTCTCTATTTTTTTCCCTCTTCGTGTCCTCCTTCTCCGTCTTTCATCCAATTTATAACCTAGAAAAGCAAATAACTTATATCATTGCTTACATCAGATTAATTATTATTTCGACACAATAATTAAAGTTGCACCGAAAGTAACTCTGGCATCTTATCTTGGTACCCCTTCTTTATCTTTTTCCTGTAACACTTTTTATCTTGTCTGCCTTGAAATATTATTTTATTTATTTACTATTTTTAATTCATTTATCTTCTTGGTACCCCTTCTTTATCTTTTTCCTGTAACACTTTTTATCTTGTCTGCCTTGAAATATTATTTTATTTATTTACTATTTTTAATTCATTTATCTTTTATAATATTGACAAAACTTTTAATTTTATACTTCTAAATCTTCTCAACACCCCAGATTAAATAACTCACATCATAATAGCCCTAAATACAAATTGCGATGTTACAGTTGCAACTCAGTCCCTATACTTTAAGCACTTTATAATTTAGTCTCTGATATTATCCTAAAACACAAGAACTTAATTATAAAATGGTTAAAGTTATAGAGATTGAATTGCAGTGAGTCAAAATTGAGGGAATAAGTTATAACTAAGTCAAAACTATATGGATTGAGTTGCACCGAATCAAAGTATAAAGACCGAGTCATGATCAAGTCAAAATTATAGGAATCGAAAATTAATTTTTTATTTATTATTCTTTTTGGACCAATATAAATGCTATTCCATTCTATACTGAGAACCTATAACCAATTAGTACTTATCCACAACGTAAAAATATAGTTAGGAAAATGATTGACAAATATTTATTATTCTTTTGGACCACTAATAATGATTTTACCTTTTATACTCAGGACCTATAACCACCTACTCCTTGGCCGCACTTTAAAAATATAAGAGTTAAGGGGTAAAATAATGTAAAAATGAAGCACTTTTCCCTACCATTATTTTAGTTAATTTTAACTGTTAACCGATCAAATATGCTAAATTAACAGTTCATATGTCATGATTTGATACAACCTTAGTCGTCTCGAGGTCAAATTACAAATTTTACCACAAATTAAAATACAATATAATGCAAACAACTCAGGATCGTTCTTTATGGGTTAAAGTGCAAAAATACACATGTGCTTTGTAACATCCAAAATTCTGAAATTTGAAAATTTGGAATATTGTATGGGAAATTAAATTCTGAAGTTTAGCCTGAATAATTATGAAGTTAATTATTTGAAATAAAGGCTTATTTTCCTTCGGAAATTTACAGGAAAAGAATAAATTCAAGGAATATTCGTAAAGGATAATTTTAGGCCTAAAAGTTATAGAATTTATATTTTTATGGCCTAGAAGAATTAATCGAGAAAGGAAAATCCTTATTTGGAATTAACGATTTAATTTTGATAATTACCCAATATTTTCCATTTAATGAACCAAAGACCTAAATGCAAATAAAGGCTTTGAGGAGGATCAAGTAGGAATTAATATGGGTCAACAACACAACATATACATATTGGTCAATTCTTTATGACTTGAATCCCTTATGTCTAAAACACAACAGCAGGATTCATAAATAGGTATGTATCAGCTACCATTGTTTCTCTGGCATATATATTCATTAATCTCTTTGGCCCAAAAGCCCAATATAATACCCCCAAACCAGTAAATTATTTCAGCCATGCTTTTCATTTCTCAGTAATGTGTTTCGGCCCACACCAACTGGCCCATGTAACCAATTAAAACCCAAACCAACCCACTCCATTAACCTCACCGAAACACAATAGGAAAAACATATCTACTAGTAGTGCAGTGGTATTGGGATTTGTTTCCCCTCTTAGGTCCTTAGTTCGATCCCCCCCTCCCCTCGTATCAAAAAAAAAAAAAACATTGAACACGCAAGTACAGAAACAATGGTAGCTGATACATACCTATTTACTTTCTCTGTTTCGATTAGTGAAGGTGTTGAAGAGAAAGATTAAGAGAGTTGTATGCATGCGGTGGTTTATGGTTCTGTTTTTGGTGATGATCGTAAATACCATTTGGGGTTGCATGCACGTTGATTATTCTGTTTTTGAATGCAGAAACAGAGTCAAAGGGCGTATGTTACAGTAAAATCGTAAATGAACAGTGCATGTTTCACTGTAGCAGTTAACGCCATTGTGTACGTACTGTAACATCATCATCATTTGCTGGAAAACTGAACTGAATCAGTAACATTTGAGCAAGGTAAAACCATAGTAAACGAACTCCTTTGGCCCTGAAATTTTGTGGATATTTAGTACACATCATGATCTTGAAAACGAGTCAAAGAACACCCAAAACGGACGTGTAGAATGAGAGATATGATTTTCCAAAGTTTAGCCAAAAGCTGAAACGTTTTCTGCACTTCCGGTGAATAGTAATTTTCGGGCTTGATTTTGAAATGGAAAACCTTTGATTTTTTTCTTGAAATTTTTACAGTAATTAGTAGACTCAATAAGGTTTAAAACGAGATTTTGAACACCTTAAACGGAGGTCTATAGCTCGAGATATGAGTTTTGGAAGTTGAGCTAAAAATTTGGACAAATTCTGGTTTGCTTCTGGAGCATGAAAATGACGTGGCATTTCGGACCAAGTTAACCTTTGTGTTTTTACATGAAATTTTTCAGATAAATAGTAGACACATAGAGGTTTAATTTGATAGGTAATTTGTCGAATTCGATAAGTATTGAAGAAGTTATGATTCTTCAAAGATTGGTTAAAAAATCTGGGAAATTCTGGACATTGTTTATATTTTTCGAAAGTATGGAATTTTCTCACCATAAATTAAATTGGTGACTTTGATTTATGAAAATAGACTTATCAAGGTTTAAGTAGAAATAAGACTTATAGACCCGTGCGTTGCACGAAGGGTGAAATTGTATAGGGTGTAATATGGCAACAATGGAATAATTTTAATAACATTGTAGTTTAATGAAGTTGTAGTCAATTTGTACACATTTATGAAGACTCATTACTCAACTACATTGAAAAAAATAATAGAACGATGAAATTGGAACCACAACACTTGTTAAATTGGAGAAAAATGGTACTTTCATACTTTTCAACTATGAATCTTGCAAAAGGTTCTGGAAAACTTCTCTGTACACCACATTAATTGTACTATCAATACACTTATTGTGGTCATCTAAATTTAGTATTTTCAAACCCTTGAAACTCTTTACCCTAGATAAGGCAACATAAAGTTGTCCATGTGAAAAAACTGGACTTGGTAGGTAAAGACCTACATTTGACATTGATTGTCCTTGACTCTTGTTAATTGTCATGGCGAAAGAAATGATGATTGGAAATTGCCTTCTAGTCATCTTGAATGGAAATTTAGATTCACATGGATTCATGTCCAACCTGTGTATCAAAATTTCCTCCCCTGCGCTTGTCCCATTCAATGCCTTCGCCTTAATGACGTTCTTTCCTAGTTGGGTAATTTGAAGCCTCGTACCATTGCACAATTCTAATGCTTGGTCAATGTTCCTTATTAACATAATGGGTACTCCCACCTTCAAAACCAATTTGTGATGAGGAATCCCAAAACATTTAATTGAATTTAGAAATTTCGTGTCAAATGCAGATCATCGATACTATCATTTGCATGATCTATACCATTTATAGAGTCAGCACTAAAGTAAACCGCCTCCTCTCCTGGCAGTAAGGAACAGATGTACTCATTCAAGGAATCAACATGTTCTGTAGTTGGTGTTAGTATTGTCGTTTGGTTTAGGTAATCTTCATCAAACAAACGCTCAACTAAGTTTGGGTATGTAGATTCAATGATACACTTTATTGGATTGTCATCATCATGAAGTAGTAGATCAGATGGTAATGCTATGTTTGCAATACCATCGTGTGGTAATCCAATAACACCCTCTCCTACAAGTAGCAACCATTCAGATGAAATCACCGCCCATGACAACACATTTTCATCCAAATATAGTATCTGCCTTCATTAGGTCCCGTAAAGTTCGATCAAAAGCCTCAGCACAATGTCTCTTCACCATTGGAGCTTCATCCCAGATAATGAGATTAGTAGCTTTGATCAAGTTTGCAGTTGGTGAATTGTGGCTAATTGAACAAACAGAATCCTCATTGATATCTATAGGGATTAAAAATCTTGAATGTGTTGTTACGCCGGATGGTAGTAAAGTAGTTGCAATTCCATTGGATGCTACATTAAGGATGATACCGCCATTAGATCGTATGGAAGCTGTCAGTGCGTTCCAAATGAAGGTTTTCCTTGTGCCACCAAATCCATGCAAAAAAAAGGAATCCACCTTTCCGTGAAGAAACAGATGAAAGTATTTTATGGAATACTTCCTTTTGCTCATCAGTCATTAGATTCTGCAACCTAATAGCTTCATCGTTCTCTTTTTCTTTGTTGTAGTTCAACTCCTGGAGTATGAGTTGGTTAGACATGTCGATTAGGTTTTCCTCATTTGGTTTTGGCAAGGATGGATAGTCATTGAAGCTTTTACCGTTACGTAGCAGAAGTTTTTCAATTTCCAATAGTCCAACAGCTTCCTTATGCGTACTTGAAAATTGCAATCCTATAACATGAAATGAAATGTGTAATTATTTCAGTACTTGCTGGTATCACTACTAGAAAAGTCATGTTTTGCGGAGGAACTTTTCCGTCGCAAAACATGCATTTTCCGTCGCAAAAATGGTTTGCGGCGGAATTTGCGACGGAAAAGTGTCCGTCGCAAAATTCTCCTCGCAAACCATTTTTGCGACGGAACAAATCATTTTTCCGTCGCAAATATGGACTTTTGCGACGGCAGATCTTCACCCTCGCAAAATTCAGATTTTTGCGAGGAAAATATATTCCCTCGCAAAATCCAGTTTTTTGCGAGGGGGAGATGATCCCTCGCAAAATTTTGGATTTTGCGAGGAACATGACGTCCCTCGCAAAATCCAACATTTTGCGATGGATCTATTGTCCCTCGCAAAATTTGGATTTTGCGAGGAATTCATGTTCCTCGCAAATACCAAAATTTGCGAGGATTATTGCCCCTCGCAAACGCCAAATGTTTGCGAGGGATCGTTTCTCCCTCGCAAATTTTTCAGATTTTTGCGAGGGACAAGTTGTCCTCGTAAAAATCCGATTTAATTAAAAATAAATAAATAAGCAGAAAAAATATAAAAAATTAGGAAATAAATAGATATATCATAAGAGTTTACAAATCAAAAACAAAATATTACAAATTATAATGTTCGGCCAAAATAAACCAAAAGAAATCTAAACAAAGAAGATTTCGATTTAGTTATCACCACCACGAGTTCCAGTACCCTTTTCCTTCAATAGGGATTGGATAAGTGTCCGCATCTCAGTAAGCATCTCTCCTTGCTCCTTCATCTTCTCTTCTTGCTCCTTCATCTTCTCTTCTTGCTCCTTCACCTTCTCTTCTTGCTCCTTCACCTTCTCTTCTAACACCTTTACCCTCTTATCTTCTACAAAATCAACATTACAAAGTCGGTTTATTTTTGTACTTCATTTAAATAGACGAGGGAATAATGGTTTGCAATTGATAGCAAAAGTATTACGTCTACTGCGGGAACACTTGTAACGGATATGCGCTTCATAGACGACTTCAGTTCGCTGGCAGAGGCACCCATCCCGAAGACTCTCCCCTTCTTGTTAATCCCGCCTGCAGCCTGAATGAAGAGACTGTTGTTATCGGAATAAGAGGACGACGGGTCGTTCTCAATCTGTGAGTCTCTCTCCTGCGTCAGCTGGTGATAGTTGTCCTACAAACACAAAAATAGATCACAAATAAGCCATATGTAATGAAATAAATGTTACTTGTTTGAAACAAATATTAAATCTAATTAATCTCTCACCGCGAATTGCTTGGGACTTAGCGTTAATCCATCGCTTGCCACCGCCTTCAATCTCCTGGGAATGAGTCCGCTCAAAAGTGGTCCAAGAAATCAATTCTGGAGGAACATCCCCAGACTCTATCTCGCAAAAACAAATGAATAACCATTAATTAATTACTTCAAATTAAAAAATATTTAAAGCTAAAATAGAAAATAACGTATACTTACAATTCGCGTCGATGCTCACTAAATGGAATGCGGCACAGGCATATGATGGTCCATCCATATGGGCCCTATTTAATTTATTTTGTCCACTTTGCTTTATAAATTTCTCGTCCGTGGTCCATTTTTGAAATAATTGTTCTGCGACCTCAAAGTTGAATCCAATTTTTCTTTCCCTTTCCTTTCTCAATTTGTAAAATCTATCGACAACCACTTGCTTCCCTTGAAGTTATAAGTCTTTTTCAAATCGTCCAAATCATTAGGCAACCGACTAAACTGTTTCTGAAAATCGATAATAAACAATTAGTTCTCCAAAGTATAAAAGTAGTTAATAAGTTTGCATTTTGATGAGAACAAATTAATAACCATAAATCAAAAAACTTACCAAGAACTCATCGAACCAAGCGTCCCGATGATCCCGAGGAATCTCTCGTCCAAGTGGCCCAAGGATGATTGAAATTACGGAACATTTGTTCCCTAATGAAACTCTTCACCGTCTTACGCGGCTCAAACTCGAAAACAATGAAAATGATGCAAATATTATTATTATCATTCAAACTAAAGGTAAAAAATTATAACATTACTATTAACTTCACATGACTTACTCGGTGGTGCCGATAGGACGGATCCACGCCTTCCCCTGTTGCGGGATCCGTTGTTCCCAGCCGGTGTCTTTGGAGGAACTAGCTTCCCAACCTCGACTCGAGGCGATGCGGTGTCTTTGAAGGAAGAAGTATTGAAAATGTTAGAACATAGATGCTTACAGAAAAAAAAATATATATGTAAATCAGTTAGAAATTGTAAACTCAACCTGCTCTGCCCTTGCTCCGGAGAGATAGGCACACCTCTACCGCCCATAACAGAGTCGGTAGTAGACGGTGAAGATGAAAAATAAAGTGGCGGCATCTCTGGGGAAAGGCGAACCCCTCTGCCTACAGAGGGGGTAGATGAAGTCGGCCTACCCCCTCTGATAGGGCGGGGCCGGGCCCTACCACTACCACGTCCACTACCTGAACGCCCTCCTGAATGCTCCATCTGTGAACACTTATAAATATTATATCAAAAAATATATAAATATAAGAAAACTACTTAATACAACACTGACAAATGGATGAGAGTATCTAGTATAACAAATCGTCATAAACAAAAAAACTAACTCGAATCATTCGGACGATTCTTCTTCTTCGACCTCAGCCTGCATGATTCGTCACTGTCAATATTGATAGGAATCAACTCTAACTCCGCGGTGGAATTAAAGAGATTGCTTGGTAGATCGTCCTCGGCAATAGTTACGGCACCTACATGTTCCACATCGGCTTGAATGGTTCAGTCAAATCGTCATTTGTTTCTGACTCTTTCGACTTAGGTATAATATTCCGTGCTTTGGTTTTGATAACTCCCATCCACCCTTGGCGGGATGTGGGGTATGATGTATAATAAACTTGTTCTTTGTTGAGCAAGAATGAAAGGGTCATAACTAATCGTATATCTCCTTGACCGGTGGATCTCAACATTACCATATTTGTCCACTTTTGTCCCACGCGGAGTGTTATCAAACCACTCACATTTAAATAGAGTCACCGACTTGTCCCACTTGTAATCCGGTTGAATTATGTCAATTAACTTCCCGTAGTAGTCGCCCTCGACCCCGTCAACTTGGCCACCTCGACAACATACACCGTAATTGCAACTTTCCGTATTCCCGTTCGCTTCAAAAGTTGCAAACCGATACCCATTGATTACATATTTTTGATTCGGGTAATTGTTGTTGCAGATCCGTAAGACAAACTCCACGCAACATCCTCGGGAGCTGATTTGTTTTGCACGAAGCAGGATTGTAACCAATTAGGAAACTCAACCTTCATGAATTGATCAATATCGAAATCCGACATCAAAGGATTTGTTGATCGGACACAATTAGAGAAGTGTCTGTAACAAAAAATGAAATTAATACTTTAATACTTACCGTAACAATAACAAAAGAGGAAATCTTACTTTAAGAACGGGTCGGCCTCTTCACGCTTGTTTAGAATGTACCACTCTGCTACTTTCTTATCAATTCCTTCCGAGTTGAGCTACAATGTTTTCCCACGACTCGGCCGGGGTAATTGAATATTGATATCGACCACTCGGTACACCACCATCATCGTTGCGAGGTACCCTCTCCATCTTGATATAACTTCAAGGTGGATAATAGTATGAGCCAAATTTAGTGGTCTCTTCAACTAGAAACGCTTCAAACAATAGATCCTTCAACGTACCTTGGATTTTTATCTTGCACTTAAGTGTGCGCAAAACCTACGATTGAAAATCAAAGGACATTTATAACCTATACCACAATGTGGTTCATTTAATCACGACAAAGATATATATATATATATATATATATATATATATATATATATATATATATATATATATATATATTACCTTTCAAACGGATACATCCATCTATATTGTTGCGGACCTCCTACCCTTGCTTCGTAGGCCAAGTGCATAGGCAAATGTTCCATTGAGTCAAAGAAGCTAGGAGGAAACACCATCTCTAACTTGCATAGCATTATTGGCACGCTCTCCTCCACCTTAGTAACTTATCAACATTAAGCTTAGAAGCACAAATTTCTCTAAAGAATAAGGAAAATTCTGTCGAATAGTCCATATATGATTCGGTAGTGCTTTGAAAGCCCACGGCAACAATCTACGAAAGAAAACATGACAATCATGACTCTTCATCCCGAACAATTTTGCCTCATTCATGTCGACACATCTTGAAAAGTTGGATGCATAACCGTCAGGGAGTTTCACACCTTTAACCCATCGCAACAATTGTACATTCTCGCTCTTTGTTCAATGCGTACGGCGCTCTAGGTTTTGAAGTACGGCCCGTGGCATTCTCCACCAAATGCAAAGGTGCCTTCGCAAATCGCTTCTATGTCACGTCTTGCGTTAAGCGTATCCTTCGTCTTACCCTTGGTGTCCATTACGGTGTACGAGAATATTGCAAAACACATTCCTCTCAATGTGCATGACATCGAGGTTGTGTCTTAACAATTGATCTTTCCAATATGGTAGCTCCCAAAAGATGCTGCGTTTGTTCCAATGATCTGAACGCCATATCCCTCGGGTTCGCTAGAACCAGCCCCTCTTCAACACTTTGAATGTGCTTGACCTGTCCCATATTTCTTGGCCACTTAAACGACGAGGTTGATCTGACTGTTCAACCACATTCCGCTTGAAGTCTTTTCTGTTTCTCCTAAGAGAATGATCGGGGGGCAAGAATCGCCGATGCTTGTCAAACCAACAGACCTTGTGACTGTATTGCAAGCTAAACCCCACATTCTCGTTCGAGACATACCGGACATGCAAGCTTCCCGACGTTTGCGGCCACTCAACATCCCATATGCGGGAAATCATTTATCGTCCACATTAAGGCAGCCCGCATGGTGAAATTTTGGCTCAATGATACATCGTACGCAAGAACCCCTTCACTCCACAACATATTCAACTCGTCTATCAAAGGCCCGAGATATACATCTATTTTCTTTTTGGGTTGGATGGCCCAGGATTAATGCGTTTAGGAACAAAAACTCTCTTCTCATGCACATGGAAGGTGGGAGGTTGTATGGAGTCACAATCACTGGCCAACAAGAATAAGTCCTGCCCGTTTGGTTGAAAGGAGCGAACCCATCTGAACATAACCCAAGACGGACATTACGGGGATCGCTTGCAAACGAAGGATTGACCTCGTCAAATTTAAGCCAAGCTTCGGCATCGGATGGATGCGTCACAAATTTTTCATCCCTGTGATGCTCCCGGTGCCATCTCATGTGAGCAGCTGTTTGTGGTGATGCATACAATCTCTAAGTGCAGGCACGAGAGGAAAGTACCACATCTTGCTTAATGCTTGACGAGTTGTTTTCCTTCCATTCCTCACAACTTTGTATCTATCACGTTCACAGAATTTACAAGTAGTCCGCTCAGCATCATCCTTGTAATAGAGCATACATCCTTTAGGGCAGCAATGGATTTTTTCACATCCGAGCCCAAGCTCTTTCACATTTTTCTTTGCTTGGTAAAAATCTTTTGGTAAATTATTGTTATTGGGAGCAACCTTACTCATGATCTGCATCATTTCATTGTAATTCTTCTGACTCATGTGGTGATCAGTCTTCAAGCTTAGTGTTGCTAGGGTAGCCGATAGCGATGAATATTCACTATTTTCAATGTGTTCACAACCTTCCCATAAAGGACGTTGCGCATCTTGAAGCATTTTATAGAACCTATCGGCTTCTGGATTAGGATCCTCTCCCATGTACGATGGTTGAGTATGTGCACCGGTCTCCTCTCCCATGTATGACGGGTCAAAATGAGTAACGGGATCAAAGTATTGCCCAATCGACGGTCCCGCGGCATCCATCACCAATTGTTCATATTGATTAAGGTTCTCTCGATGAGTATTGTCTCCGTAATAACCACTCATTTGTCAATCGGACTTCCCCATGAAATTCCCAACATTCATAATTCGCCATGAATCCTTTTTACACAAATGGATTTTGACCGTGCTTGGATCATGAAATTGCAAACACCTACATTTCACACACGGACAACTAATCGAGGTACTTGAATTAGTGGTGTGCGCCAAACCAAATTGGATGAACTCTTCCAAACCCTCTAAGAATACACGAGTAAGTTGTCTTTTCTGAGTTAGACGATTGTACATCCAACTCCTATCACGATCGCCTTCCATACTTCCCCAACCCAACCCTACACAAAGACTTTTGGAACATAATACAGTGGTACTAACTAATTCAGCTACCAACCTAAGTGGCAAATACATTTGGCTACTTATACCAACCAATTGTCACTTATTCAAGAAAGTGGCAAACAAACACATGCAGTGAATAAAGAGCGAGATGGCGGCAAGCAACCGAGAGAATGAGGATAGTACACTAGAAGAAGGGGACATGCATGTGGAGGGGCATGAATAATTCAGTCAACTACAAACGAAAATTAAATTGTCCGAAAAAGTTCACCAATACTATATTACTAACCATTGATCAGCATTATATTAAAAAAAGAAAAAAAGTCGACTCTAATATTTTCACAATGGCCATGGCAACAATATTCAAAGTTCAAGAATTTACCTTCTAAGAAAGGATAAAGAAATCTCTATAAGAAATTCGTGTTAATCCTAAATTTAATTTTATAGGAGTACTCTTCAAAGTGTAAGGTCAAATTAAATGAAAATTCATTTTTCACGGTTTTATTAGATATAATTGAAGGCATGGTTTTTGTGCATTGACGAGCCGGAGGATTGAGCTATATAATTTAGGACTTCAAGTTGGCCTAAAAAGGACTCGCGCAAATAGTATATAAATTATAAATTGCATTTATATTGATATAAATAAATATTTATAATTAGTAGATCATATATATATATATATATATATCTTAAACATCTCTCCGTATATTTAGTTCTATATATGACACCCCCAGCCACAATTATATACTCTCTCTGGTCCAATATATATCTTAAACATCTCTCCGTATATTTAGTTCTATATATGACACCCCACCACAATTATATACTCTCTCGGTCCAATATATAGGAATTGGATGGCTAATTAGTAATAAATATTTAAGAAACATTAGTTAACTTAGTCATTTACATGGAAAACTACTTTCTTAATGAAAGACCTCTTAACATGTGCAATGTGAGAGTTCAGAGGAAAATTATAAATTTTGAAGACAAAATGCATTGGTGTTTTATATTTAGGATAAAAACAAACTCATCTGCTAATTCTTAAATTTAGCATTGGATTGAGTATCCGAGTGTTCAAGTGTGTGCATTATGTTGCATATATCGTACGAAGTATGATCTATATATTTCATTCGTTTACCAAACACTTTTGTTATTGATTTATATCAACTTTTTATTTATAAAAATTCAGTATATCACTCTTTTTCTTATTAGTTAAATTATACGGAATAATTCATAGGAAGGTGAGAATAATTAGGAGGTCAATAATTCTTAGACTTCACACTTGTGGATGGGGAGTACTGTGGAGGATACAGATAAAACAATAATAACCACACTAAAGAGATCACATGATTAAACAAAATGATTTAAAATATAATGTCCGGTCCAATCCGACGAAAGTCAATTATAAACATGTTAATTTGATAAAACGCAATATTTTCATTTAATAATTGAATACGGGGAAAATGTTTACTAATGCAAGATTATGTAACCCAATGATTAAACATGCAACAATAACGTGTTGTAGGATTTATAATATGGAAGATGACTATAAATTAAAGAAACCAAGGCATACTATCATGTTGAGTTTATACTCACCAAGACACTATAGAGAAGCGGATTTTTAGCTAGTTGTGAACAAACAACATTAATAAAATCCAAAGAGTCTCATCCAAACACCAATAGCCCTCTCGCATTGAACATGATGCAAAACCGGACCGAAGCAAGAAGCGGCGTATTCATAATACCGTAATCACAAAGCTACGGCAGAAGAAAGGGCAAAATAATACCGAATCACAAAGCTACAGCTTGGGCAAAATAAAAGGAGCTAAACTAACATAAGAAACAGAATCACAAAGCTACGACTTGGGCAAAATAAATCCACGCTTGAAAACAATTAGAAACAGAATCGCAATCGCCTAAACCAGATCGAGCTCGGCAACTTGGGTAAAATAAATTCTCACTTGACAAAAACAAACAAAGATTCGTTGATTTGAGAGAAAATACCTGAGAATGCTCTGGATTCGCAGTTCGTTGGAGTAGATCGAAAGGGCGTAAGGGAAGTGATCCTCGGTGGGACCGAGGTTGCTTCGACGGTGGATGGCGTGATCGATTCGGAATCGCGAGTGGCCGGAGTGGTGAGGTGAAGCCGCCGGCGAGGGTGGAACGAGAGGGGGAATCGAGTCGTGGAAGAAGAAGCAAGTCGAAGGTCTCGCTCTCTTCGGTCCAAGTCGCGCGCACCCTTCTCTTTTTTGTCTCTCAATTCTAATCATCAATTCGCTTCACCCGTAGCCCCCACGAGGTCCTCCCTTTTTTTATTATTCAATTCTGACCTAATGTCAAAACGCATAGTTTAAGCAGGGACCTAAGTGCAACTTTTGAAAGTATTTCTAGAGGGACTAAAGTGAGAAGTTGCAAATATTTTCTAGGCATAACTGAAATTTCGAAATATCCGGGTCCTTTTCGTAATTGTTCTCTGACCCTTTTCTTCTTTGATTTCAACTTTTTAGATCACTTGGTTATGCGGTTCTGCTTCTTCCCCCATGTCCCGTGTTCGAACCGAGCAGCACATACAATTTGGAATTTTTTTTCATATCAGTTTTAACAATAAGAATGAACAAAATATTTAAATCAGGCATGGAGAATCGAACTCGGATGTTGCACTCGTGCACTTCAAAAGCCCCACCAACTTAGCTAATGTTTCAAATTGGTGAGTGTTGACAACAAAAACTAAAAACAAATACTTGTTTGGTCAACTTTTTCAAAACATATAATTTTAATATTTGGCCAATTTAGATCATTTTTTCCTTTTTAAGTTTCATCTTAATCTTAAAGTAGTTTTACACACTGATTTATATTAAAGAATTAAAAATTGAAATTGAAATATAAACTAAATTACTATCTAAAATCTCACATTTTAGTGTTAAGGAAAATTATTCGGTTTAGGTTAATATTCGCAGATCGCGGCTTTATGTGCTAGAGCTTGGAGGCGGAAATGAGAAGGAGGTTTTTTTTTTTTTAATTCCTTTCCATGCGTCAAAGTTAATGTACAATACAAAAGGTTTAATTAAAAACAAAAATATAAAGTGACAGCTTTGATTTATATAATTAGGATAATCTTGAAAAGGGAAAATCCCATATAAAGCCATTTAAAATAAGAAATTTCTAAATCAAGTTGGTAAATTCAAAAAATCTCTAATTAAGACATTAACCCAATTTAAGATTTTAAAATGTGGGCAAAATGACTTTGATGCCCTCTCTTCTCTCTTCTCTCCTCTCATTAAAGAGTTTTATTTACTTTATAACTTAGATTTTCCAATATATATATCGACATTTAAATTTAACAAAAAAAATATGATTCATCTATAGTTTATATATATTAACTACAATAGTAAGAGAAAAATCGTACAACAATGGGTTCATTTTAATCTCACGAACTATTTTATTTTCAAAAAAATTATAATATATGTCCATATAATTTTTTTAATAAATATAGTAAGTATATATTTTACTATATTTGTTTCATATAAGTTTTTTTTCTTCTCAAGTTCTATGTTGCAATATGTAAATCGTTTTATCAAATTTTAAGTACATTTAATATCTTTTATCTAATGTATCCTTAGAAGTATATCAAATTTACGAGCCTCTCGATTAGAAAAAATAATTAATATTAATGATCCGTATTAAAGAATGAAAAACTTAAAACATTGAAATCTTAACTAAATTATTTAAAAAATAAAACGTGTTAGAGAAAATTATTTAGAGTTTAGTTTAGATTAATGTTGGTAAAAGTGACTTCTATTTTAATTGATTTTTGCAAACTAAACAAAGTTAGGTTATGCATTCCATTTTAGTCATCTCAGCTCATAAAAATAATTATATTAATTTTTTAAAGAAAAATAGGTTGTTCAGTTAGACTGAACCAGTATAAATTTCTCTGTGTCCATTTAATTTCTCTGTCGCTGCTTTAAATTGTCTTCGTAAGCTTTTCGCGAAAAGTTTTTGTAATCACCTATTCACCCCCTCTACATAATATTCCACCTTCAGATTCAAAACCAGTATGTATGACAGTTAATAACTGTCATAAATCACAATTTATGTAGGCGTTATGAAGGTTGGTTTAGCTACTTAGGTAGCCAAAGGACAAAGTCTTATTCAAAAGTTTACTGTCACAACAAACCGTGCCACTATAGTACTTTATCAAGTAAGTGAACGACACCTTACTCTAAGGAATAGGTAAGTGGGTGAGTGTGAAAGCAAATTTGTAATAACCCTGAAAATATAAAATAAAATAATTTTTCATTCGTAATCAATATTTTAATTATTTGTGGTAGATTTTCAAGAAAAATGAATTGGTGGTCACTCTTATGGGTGGAAGATTGGGCAGAAGATCGATGAGAGAGAACCAAAATGCAATTTTCTTTCTTTCTAACAGACATTGTTAGTTTTTAACTTTAGGGACTAACAAATCTAAAGGGAGAAATATAAGACCCAATAAAGAGGGAAATAAAAGCTTAAGGATCTAATTCAAAACAGATGAAAAATATAAGGATCTACTAATATATTTTTCCAAAAAGAAAAAGAAAAATGAAGAAATCCACAACCAATATAATAAACTCAGAAATTTTTAAATTTCAAATACTTTATATATTATTACATCATATATAGAATCACTCAAATTTACAAGATTACTTGGAAAAAAATCACAAGGTTAACGAAACAGTAGCTCAAATTTCATTTAATAATTATTCAACTAGCGGTGTCTCAAGCATTTTCCATAAACAAAGACTTGATTTTTCTCAATGATGCTACAACATCAATCATAGTAAGTCGTGCCTCTGGTAATTCAGTGGAGCAATGTAATGCTAACTCAAAAACTGATGACATATAAGGCAATATACTATCAGTATTTTGATATTCTCTCTGTAGCAAATTGACATCTATAATATTCATGATGGAATTTGGTGTGGAGTTGCTCACCCAATCTTTCAAACTTAGTCCTTGACAAAACATTTCATCTGTTGGCTTCTTCCTTGTAAATATTTCCATTAGCAAAATCCCATAACTATACACATCTCCTTTGGTGGAAACAACTCCTTTCGATCCAAACTCTATATGTCATATGGAATTATTAGTAGAGAAGTCATTATATTAATAAGGTAAGTTAGTGTTTAACTTTTCTTTTGTATCATTAATTCAAATCTTTAGGCATGAAGATTGCAAATATTTGCTAGAAGTTGAATGATATAAAATTATATTTTATAAAGCATAACAAACAAAAGAATACAAAAATATGTCCAAAATTTTATTATTAAATCATTACCTGGTGCTATATAGCCAATTGTTGCCATAGTTTTGGTATAAATTTCCAACTGCTTTTCACCAAACAATTTAGCAGTACCAAAATCACTAAGATGAGCCACCATATCTTCATCCAACAAAACATTTCTTGGTTTCACATCACAATGAACAACTAGTGTCGAAGAACCATGGTGAAGATACTCCAAAGCAGCTGCCACATCAATCATTATGTTCAAACTTTGCAAGACATTTAAATAATAGTTATGAGAGTATAGCCATCTGTCAAGACTCCCATTCACCATGAATTCCATTATTAGAGATTTGAAATGACCATTTGAGCAAATACTGATGATCTTAATGAGATTGCGGTGGCGTAAATGGCACACGGCAGAACATTCAACATCAAAACTTCTTGATGCTTCTTCAATGTCTAAGTTAAACACTTTTACAGCAACTATCTTTTCATTTGGAAGAATTGCTTTGTATACTGATCCAAAGCTTCCAGAACCAATAAGATTACTCTCACTAAATCCATTTGTTCCTCGTAGAAGCTCAAAATAGGATATCCTGATTGGTGCATCCAAAGCTATTAAATCCCTCATTGTTGAATTATTATCATCATCTCTCTTATTCTTTAGAATCACAATGGCTGAAACAATCAACATGGCAGCAATGGTAGGTAATAAGCATTTTATCATCAACATCACTTTATTTGATATGTGTTTGTTTCCCTTCCTACATGGTGGGACTTGTAGTTGGGATTTCCCACAAAGATCTTTATTCATCATAAAAGATTGAGCAGTAAAATGTTGAAAAGGGCCACCATTTGGAATTTCTCCATTCAATAAATTGTAGGAAAGATTGATGTATTTAAGATAGAGTAATGACTCTAATGACTTTGGAATCATGCCAGACAAATAATTATGGGAAAGATCCAGGGACTCCATGCTTACCATGCCACTAAGCGATTGAGGAATAGGCCCTTCTAATTTGTTTTCAGCCAAAGATAGGGTTTGCAAAGTTTGCAAGCCGCCCATAGTTGTAGGAATGCTTCCTGAAATTTGATTTCTTGACAAGTTCAACAATATAATTGCCCTCAAGTTTGATACCTCTGGTGAAATTATTCCACGCAATGCATTGGAGGATATGTCTAAAACCAAGATATCTTTGAGATTCCAAATAGAAGAGGGTATTTGAGAAACCAGTTTATTAGAGCTAAAATTCAACTTTTGCAAAGAAGTATTCCCGAGACATTCTGGAACCACTCCTGAAAACATGTTGTTATCAAGATACAACTCACTTAGACTTTGAAGTTTGCAAAGTTCCTTTATAATGAGCCCTTGCAATCTATTATTGCTAAGACTTAAACGCTGAAGGCTATGTAATTTTTTAACTGTATCAGGAATCAAGCCACTCAAATTGTTCTTACCCAAATCTAGTTCCATCAAGTTTGTTAAATTTCCAAGCACATTGGGTATAGCTCCAATAAATTTATTTGATGACAATCTTAACATAATGAGTTTAGAAGCATTTGATATGCTGCTTGGAATTGGTCCAGTTAGTCCATTTTCCCTCAACCCTAATTCCTCCAAGTTGGGAAGGCCAATTCCTAAATGTGATGGGAGAACTCCAGAGAGGGAATTACCACCAAGGTTCAAGATTGTCAATGTTGAAATGTTTAATATGTTGGACGGAATAGGTCCTCTCAAATGATTACTGGCCAAGTCTAAGACATTAAGTTTATCAAGTTTGCCTATGCCTTTGGGTACAAAACCTGGACAAGAAAAAAAGGTTGAAGAAACTACGATTTTCAAATACAAAGAATATATACAAATAAACTTATTTCTATTATTTTTTATGTCTTTGTAAAATTTTTAAAGCAAAGATGTTAGAGAAATCATAAACTACCCGTGAGATGCCATGGTTATTGAAGATTTGTTTGAAAATGTTAAGTTTTTTATGTTGTAAATTTTGAATAACTATTTAATAGGAAACTAATACATTTATAAACCACAATAGCTAGGAACAACCAACAAAAATTGATAAAATAAAATTAAACAAGAAAAGATGGCGGATAAAAGAAAAAAAGTTTTACTTGATAGAATATCCAAATGCGTGTATAACAAGTGGGCACATTCCATATGACGTTGCGCTATTTGGTTGAACAGGGTATAATTGATATGGTACAGAGTACTTAAAATTTTTTTTCCAAGATTTAAATATCATGTGCGATCCTATCTTTCTGTCATTATGGTTTTACCAACAATTCATGATACCTTTCGATATTTTGGGATTGTAAATTAGTAGCTGTATGTAAAAACTAAGATTAATGAAATAATGAAAAACAAAATCTCATTTTAGATTTATTTTCTATTAAGAACAAAATTTAAATTCAGGCCTACACTTTTATTAAGTTTCTAATAAAGTTAAGAGGCCTGACTACGGAATTAGATTTGGTGGAGTTGATTTTGGTTTTGATTATTTTAGCTACATTTAATTAGAATTCTCTCTTTGTTTTTAACTTGTTTATTTGTTTGTTTTGTGAGTTTTTTTTATCTGTGCTTGCCAATTACTTTTCAGAATCAAATTGTGGCATATTTTAAGAGTCCTAGGTGAGTTATGTCGCGGAAACACCTCTCACTATGTCAGTGAACATCCAATATTTTTCTCCAATTCTCCCCTTCTTCTCTCTAGCATCCAAGCTTTTAAGTTTCGAATTAATAGTTTATAGAGTGTCGACGAAGCTTGAAGGAATTAATTAAATATATTATTAAATATTATTATTTTTGTTCAGATGTTATTAAATATTATTATTATTAAATATATGAAGGCCAAAAGTAATCAAGAAAAAGTTAAAAGATAATTTTAATAATGTAAATTTATTTTATTTTATATTATAATAATATTTTTATGTGATACTAAATCTCACACTATAGAAATAAAGAAGTAGAGGGAATGGGTACGTAAGAGAAATGGAGATCCACTCTCTTCTCCTCCTCAAAATCCTTAGGCCCAGTTTGGTACGAAGCACTTGGGGTAAGAATTGGGATTGGATCAAGGACTAGGCCCAATTGTATTGTTTGGAGTAGGGAGTACCACGAAAGTGGGATTGCCACAGAACCACCTCCCCTATATTGAGTGAGCAATGCTGGGATTGAAAAATTTTTAGGCAAAGGAAGGAGCGAAGAGAAGAGAGACAGTATTGACAGTGATAAAAAATATAGATAAAGAGAGAGATCACAAAGAAGTGGGACAGACTAAAAGATTAAGAAATTATGAAGGAAATCGAATGAGAGATAATCAGGTAAGAGGAAGGAAGCTCTAATACCTTATGCAATTACAAGTTCTGGCCAAGGTAAGCTACCCAACTCCCTTTTCGTCTTCAATATCTTCTATTGATGTTGTTTAGGAATTGCTAAAAGGTTAAATTCTTATTTTGAGGAAAAGAGAACCTTAGTTACTTAAAACATGTTTAATGGTTCATAAATCAATGTTTTAGGGATAACTGAAGTTTGACGAAATTTGAGTAAACAAATGCAACTTTTTTTCCAGCAAATTAATATGGAAGTTCAATTTGATAAAGGGTAAAAGAGGTGCTATCATGTGTGTATGTCATTTACAAATTGAAGGTTTATGACGTTGTTGGTTTGCGAAACTAAAGAGGTGTGTGTGTGTGTGTGTGTGTGTGTGTGTGTGTTGTAGCAGATACAAATGCATATCAATGATGTGTATATACAAGTTGTTTGAACGCTATGTGATTCAATTTTGTGGATAAAAAATGAGGAAAAACTTAGTGTTCTTAAATAAACAAATAGGGAACAAATATCATAATGGATGGGTGAAGCTCAATGTGGACGGGACGGTCCAAGGAAGGAGGAGGGCTTCAGGTTGTAGCGGACTGATCCGTGGTAGCAGAGGAGAGTGGCTGTGTAGATTTGCTAGGAAGGTGGGATTCTGCTTTGTCACAAAGTCTGAATTATAGGCAGTCCTATCAGGTTTGGAGTTAGCGATTCATTATGGCTTTGATCGAGTCCTTGTAGAGAGTGACTGCGCCACTGTGATCCAAATGATAACTGATATGCAGAGGGATGGTATAGCTGGTAATACACTATTAAAGCTGATACGGAATTTACTTGTAAAATTTTTAGATGTTGTTTTTACACATGTATACAGAGAATGTAATGCTAGTGCTGATAGGATTGCTAAACTGAGTTTGAATCAGGCAAGCTCTAGGGTCATTTTGCAGAACCCCCCGAGGGAGGTGTGTAGATTTCTGTATTCGGATTGTCTGGGTGTTACTCACCCAAGGGTTATCAAACTCCATGGAAAACCCTCCGGGGGGAAATCAAACTTCCAAAGTCACCTAACCACAGCTGGACCAAAGGTGGAGAGTGACAATCACCTTAGTCAAGAGGAATTACAGATGTTGCGAAGAATGCTCGAACAACAGAATAAGTCTAACTCTGTTCCCAGCGTGAATATTGTACAATCAAGTAATTCTATTATTGCCCTCAACGCTATGATGACCAATGACGATACCTTGATTGTTGACTCAGGAGCTACGGATCACATGACCGGTAACAAAACTCTATTCCATAACCTTGAACTCTGTCATGAACACCTCAAAGTAAAAGTAGCTAATGGTGTATTCACATGAGTTGAGGGTATTGGTACTGCTACATTATTTGACCACTTGGCAATACATAATGTTTTGTTTGTACCGGAACTTACCTGTAATCTGATCTCTGTAAGCAAGTTGACTAGAGGTAAAATATGTCGAGTGATCTTTGATGATGGTTTATGTGTGTTTCAGGATTTAAGAACGAGGAGGACGATTGAGACTTCTAGAGAATGGGATGGATTGTTCTACCTTGAAGGGTCAACCTCAAAGAATAAAGAAATGTGGAAGGCAAGACGAGCGCTAGTTAGCTCAAATTCACATAATAATGATATATTGTTGTGGCACTACCGATTAGGCCACCCTAGTTGATTATATGAAACATGTGTTTCCAAATTTATTCAATAAAAATTTTGTTCCTTTTCATTTTGAAACTTGCCAATTCGCAAAATAGACACGATCCTCATATCCCAAACAACCCTATACTCCCACCTCCCCATTCACATTGATTCACAGTGATATTTGGGACCCTGCCCGAATAACTACTCACACTCATACCAGATGGTTTATTACTTTTATTGATGATCACACTCGCACCACATAGGTTTATTTAATGAAAGACAAATCTGATGTCGCCAAAGTCTTTCGAACCTTATATACCTTTGTACGAACCCAATTCAACACGTCCATTAAGGTGCTTCGAAGTGATAATGCCAAGGAATACATGAGCACAACCTTTAAAGAGTTTCTTGATCGTCAAGGAATTCATCACCAAACGTCTTGTCCTTACACCCTCAGCAAAATGGGGTAGCCGAACGAAAAAACCGTCACCTGTTGGAAGTAACCCGTGCCTTGCTAATGGAACAGAATGTTCCCACCATATTCTGGGGTGATGCCATCCTCACCGCGGCTTATCTCATTAACCGCATGCCTTCTAAAGTTCTTAAATACGACACCCCACTTCAAAACCTCCTAAAATTATTTCCAAATTGCCCCATCATCAATTCATTACCTTCCAAGGTGTTTGGTTGTGTTGTCTTTGTTCACAAAAAGGAGGGCAATAAATTTGGTGCTCGCTCTGACAAGTGTATATTCCTTGGCTACTCCTCCACTCAAAAAGGGTACAAATGCTATTGTCTATCTTCCAAGAAACTAATTGTCTCCCGGGACACCGTTTTGAATGGCTAATCTTAGAAACATCTAATTCCAACACCTCAAACTTACCTGACACATCATCTGAACCACCTAACCTTATAGCCTCTCGACTCACTTGCTCCCACAAACCAGCCTAACACATACATTCCACCCCAACCTGAACCCAATGAACCGGAAACACATGTTGAGATCAATTCAGGGATGGATGCAGGATCATGACAAGAAATAGAAACTGAACCATACACTGGTAGAACTATCTCTCCCATTCAAAGGAACGACCATGAATCCAATCCGGGATTAAATCCTGAAGAATCGGGTTGGCCTATTGCCTTGAGAAAAGGGGTAAGATCGTGTACTCAACATCCTATTCAACGATTTGTCTCATATGGTAATCTGTCTGCAAGAATGCAAAGTTTTGTTGTTAACAGTGCACAAATAACCGTTCCAAATACATTTCAACAAGCTATGGCTGATCCAAATTGGAAGCAAGCTGCAGAAGAGGAATTGAGGGCACTCAAGGAAAATAGAACATGGGAGATCACGACTCTTCCTTAAGGAAAGAAACCAGTGGGATGCAGGTGGATCTTCACTCCAAAATTCAATCCCAATGGCAGTATCAACAAATACAAGGCGAGACTTGTTGCAAAAGGATATACCCAGACGTACGGGATCGACTACCAGGAGACATTTGCTCCAGTGGTCAAGTTCAATACCATTCAAGAACTGTTATCACTTGCAGCAAACTTGGATTGGTGTCTGTACCAACTGGACGTGAAAAATGCATTCTTGAATGGCAACCTAGAGGAAGAAGTATACATGGAGATTCCGGATGGAGTTTTAGCTCCTAATAACTCTGTGTGTAAGTTAAGGAAGTCATTGTACGGCCTGAAACAATCTCCTAGGGCATGGTTCGGTAGATTCACCAAAGCAGTGAAAGGGCTTGGATATACTCAGGGACAAGCTGATGACACATTGTTTACCAAACGTGTTAATGGCAAAGTCACCATATTGATCGTCTATGTTGATGACATAATCATTACAGGGGATGATGAAGAATCCATGGCTCAACTAAAACAGGACTTGTCAACTGAATTCCAGGTAAAAGACCTTGGACAAATGAGGTATTTCTTAGGCATGGAAGTAGCAAGAACCAAGAAGGGCATCAATGTCTCTCAACGCAAGTATACATTAGACTTGTTACATGAGACAGGAATGTTGGGCACTCAACCAGAAGGAATACCAATGGAAGAGGGATGCCACTTAGAGATCAAACCATAAGGTATTCCAGCTAATGCAGAGAGATATAGAAGACTTGTGGGAAAGTTGATATACTTAACCCACACACGTCCTGACATTAGCTATGCAATTGGAATAGTAAGTCAGTTTATGTATCAGCCCCAAGAAGAACACATGGTGGCAGTCCACAAAATTTTGAGCAACCTGAAACTTAATCCTGGAAGGGGAATATTCTTTAAGAAATGTACTACCAGGAACATAGAAGTCTACACTGATGCAGATCATGCAAGAGATAGAGAGACCAGGAGGTCAATCTCAGGGTATTATACATACGTGTGGGGAAATCTAGTTACCTGGAGAAGCAAGAAGCAAATAGTGGTGTCACCAAGCAGTGCTGAAGCAAAACTAAGAGCTGTCAACAAAGGAGTATGTGAAGGAATCTGGATTATCAGATTACTGACAGAGTTGGGAATTCAATATGAAGGACCAATGCAACTCTAGTGTGATAACAAGGCCAGCATTGAAATGGTCAAGAACCCAGTATATCATGATAGAACCAAACATGTTGAGATAGACAGACACTTCATTAAAGAAAAGATTGAAGCAAGCCTTACGACACTGTCTCACATAAGATCTGCAGACCAAATTGCAGATATCCTAACTAAACCACTTGGTCAAACGAAGTTTGAAGGATTTCGTGGCAAGCTGGGATTGATCGACATATACTCTCCAGCTTGAGGGGGAGTGTTAGAATATTAGGAATAGGATCCCTTGATTAGTTCCCTGATTAGTGGATCTGATTAGAGGGTCTTAATTACTAGTTATGAGTCTTTATTAGCATTTATTGTATTTCCTAATTTACCTTCTTTACCTTCTTTGTTCTCCCTTCTTTCTCCTATAAATATGTTGTAATCCCCTTCATCTGATAATAAGATATACAGAGAGTGTATATACCTCTGAAAGCAAATAGTACTGGTTCAGGATTTTCAAAGATTATGTTTGGTATCTCTTGTGTGTGGCATCTAATTCATTCAATAAGAGGTTTAGGATAGTATAAACTTTTAGTAACTATGAAATTAGTGCTATAATGTTGTGCAAATATTTATCAGGTGATTGCATATTGTTTGAATTATGAGGATGATGATTTTTATGGAATGGGAATGTTTTCCAGAAGCATAACATGCTATTGTCTGAACCTGCTAAAGGCTAAAAGCTAATATTTGGGGTGTGGGAATTGATTAGGACTTAACTATTTTAATGCCCCAAATGTTAAACACGTATGTGAGATCATTGAAACATAAATTAAGACACTATATGATGATTGGGATGATGCTTATGAATCTGAAAAATTTCCAGATTGAAATGGAATGTTGTTCAACAACATTAAAGAAAAGCATTGACTCCACTATAAACAAAAGTCTTGGATAATTGTATGTGGTTTATGGTCCTGCCTTGGTTATAACCGAACTTAAGCCCTATTTTTTTAAAGTCTATATGGGTTCCTCTAATGAAAAGATAAGAGGAAGAATAGGTAAATTTCATAAGAGGTGCTGTCATATTGTCTGAAAATTGAAATTTTGCAACTGAGCCCTGATTTTTTAGTAAGGAAAAACCAGAGTAAACGACCTCTTGTGACCTTGAGATTTTGTGGACATACAGTAAACATGTCAACCTTTAAAAAGAGTCCTATATCATGATAAATGGATATCTAGAACTCAAGATATGAATTTTCAAACTTGGACTAAAAAACTGGACGAAATTCTGATATTCCAAAATAGAAGTCCATATTCATGTACTGTTTTTATTGGGCAAATGGTCCTTTTTGTCTATGATGTTTGGTGTGTAAATATTACACATGATAAGCTTTAAAATGATTTCAAGAACATATGAATTGGACGTGTATAAAGGGAGTTGTGATTTTCCAAAGTTAGACTATGAAAAGTGTGAAGTTTCTGCTCCTAGATTTGGGTTCCTATTTTCATGTGAGGATTTGACCAAGTAAATGACCTTGTTTTTCTGTGAAATTTGGTCAGAAAATAATAGACCTCATAAGCTTTAAAACGAGTCATAGAATGTGGTAATTGGAGGTCTAGAACTCAAGTTATAAATTATCAAAGTTGATCTTGAAATTCTTGAAAATCTTGTTTCTAGATTTAAGTAGTGCCCACTTTGCAAAATTTTGTGAATAATACAGCCATATATTGGTTTGATGATTATTTTTCTCTTAAAATGACTTATAGATCTTCGAATAGAAATTTGAATCAGCCCAATCAAAGTTCTATGGAAGAATCAATTGTGATTTTTCAAAGTTTGAAAGAAAAATCTGGCAGTTTGGTCAAAATGGACGAAAATGAATACTTAAGGTTCAAAGTAAATGATTTAATCTTCAAGGGTTAATAGGAACTCTTGGAGAGTTAATATAGGCCTAATAGCTTCACATTGAGCCTACTGCAATAGCATTAGAGATTGTGAATAGTTTGGATAAATAATAACCCGCCGTTTGTAAATATATGTTTTTAGGACCCGACAATTATCTGGGAGGACCAAAGGATTGGGAGCCAAAACAAGGAGCGTCCAGGTAGTAACTATACTCTCACATATTCTACATAGCTGTGTATGACTATTTGAATCTTATATGTGTATGGCCCGTCCTATGTGGGACCAGCACCACTCGTGGCTCGATTGAGCAGAAGGGCTGACCATGAAGTACCTTCTCGATGGTTAGAACTAGGTGTAAGGCCTATTGAACAGTAGCCTTTAGATGGCTAACCTAGAGTCATTCAGGTGACTTTGGGTTCTTCCGATTAAGAACCTGACATATGGGAGAACTTTCGATAGTTCCCAGTCGATTGTTTTTATTTGGATGTCCCGGTCAAGATTCTGACATACAGGAGGACTTCCGGTAAATGCCAATTTGTTGTACCTAAAGCTATGGTTATGTGTTTTGAATGTTTTATCCGGCGAGGTCTATTTATTTTGGTTAATTGTCATATATTGTTTATAATTTGTGTGTGAAATTAATTTGTTACTTTAGGATCCTTCGGGATTTTAGCTCTTGCTACTACCTATGAATTAGACATAGTATTAGACACAACTCCCAAGGCAAGGTGGCGGATTGTAATACCGGATATTTTGGAATATTATAAATAAAAGTTGGATATTTCTGATAAGTGAAATTTCAATCTCCGATCTTGTATAATTACAGTCTATTTTCTAAGTAGAATTTCTGCAAGAAATTAGGGAGTTTAAGGGCCAAAGTGCCAAAATGACTAAAATACCCCTGTAAAGGGTAATCAACTTAGGAAATTATGGAAAAAATACCAAAAGGCAATAAAATGACCAGGTGAATTAGGAGAGTATAATATCTCTAATTACGGTAATTTAATAAATTATGAAATTGGAGAAATTGTACGAGAATGTGCCAAAAGTAATAAAAGACCAAAATACCCTTACAAATTATAGAATAATGTAAGAGGCATGGAAATACTAAGGTTAATGCAATAATATGAAGATGATGAGACATTGTAATTAAGAAAATTATCAAGTGATGATAATTAAGTAATTAAGTAATATTGGGCTAATTACTTAAGCATAAGCAAAGGAAATTCAGTAATAATTATGTGAAGCTCAAAAATTAGTGGAAATTAGTGGAAAATTAATAAAAATATATTTACTAATTAATTGGAAATTTTGGAGAAAAATGGTTGAGTTTAGGTATTTTTAGACCTAAATACAAGAATGGACCAATTAGAGAATTTTGTGGAATTTTTGGAAAAAATAAATAAATAAATAATTAAATAAATAAAAAATAAATATCTATTAAAAAATAAATAGGGCCAGCCGATTTTCCCAAAAGAAAAAGAAAAAAAAAAAAGAATGAAAAATGAATATATATATATATATATATGTACAATGCAAGTTGATATTAAAATATTAATATAATTAATTAAAGTAAAAAATGTGAATAGTAACTTTAAAATTAGGAAACGGATCCTATCTAGAGATCTAGGAATAGGAATCCCAAGGTCAAGGTAAAATATTGATCGGTGAGTTTTTGCCTTCAAGTGACCTCTTAGGAAGTTAATTAGAGTCGTTTGTGCATTTTCCTAATAAAACAAAATAGGGAAATTAGGGGAAAATGGTTAGACTAGGGCATAAAGCAAGCCTAGTCACCATTTTGGACCAACCAAGGGCTGCCACATCACCTAGGGAGGTCGGCCAAGAGGGAAAAAGCAAGGGCAAAAATCATGTGTAATTGTTGGACATGAATAGTGCAAACAACTTTGAAAATTCCAACCTTGTCCCTCCAAAATCTCTATAAATAGATGCCATGCTCCTTCAAAATTCTGCACATCTTCTTTGAGCTCCTTTGGCGAAAAACCTAGGGAGAGAAAGAAGAGAGAGAAGTTACGGGCGGAAGCTCTGCCGAAGTCTTCAACGGGTAAGTCTTTCGGGTTTTAGTCTTTAGTTTTTAGTTTAGTAGTTAGTAGAATTGTTAGTTAGATTTAGAAAGTAGGTGACAAGATTCCTACAAATGTTTTAGAGCCTTGTTTGCGTTGAAAAAATATGCAGAGGTGTAAACATAGTAGGGATCGAGTCAGTGAAAAGTTGTAGTTTTATAGCTCTTTCACAAGTAGGTGTTATAATACTAGAATAGCCTTTAAATTTTCAAGTATGATTGGGTATCATATGGGAGGGCTATTTTAGTCATTATTTTCGAAAATCATAGTTGCGTCGAAGTTACGGCAAAATTTCGGGAAGAAAATTTGTCGAGTAACGAAATCTTTGGCGAAATTCATGATTAGGGGTAGAAGGGCAAAATGGTAATTTTTACCTAAAATGCACATTATTGTGCCAAATCACTAATGAAAGTGATATTACTCTTATAGGACGTCGAAATCCTAATTTGTTGCCGTTACGTTTGTCAACGTGCATTGTCGGACAAGCCATTGTTTCCGTCGAGAAAGTACGATTTCGCCGAAACATCTACGTACATCAACGAAGGTACGGACGCGTCTTGTAACACTAATCCTATAGTTCTCATATACATATATGTCATAGATACGTTCATATACGGGGCTCTGCTTAGGGTCGCCGCTTTACATCTGACCTTGTACGGGTTATAAGACATGATAATACCGCTTTGAGTTTTCCTAGCGAGGACACGTGTTCGTGGCACGAGTAATGTGCGAGCTATATATGTGTAGGACTTTACATACTTGCTTTATGCTTATGTCTGCATACGTGTCACAATGTTGTTGTGTAGGACCTTACATATTGCTCCATGCTTATGTTACATGCATGTCACACTTATCGATGAGATGTTCTTTGTTATGTCATGAATATCTATTGTCTATATCTTGTTTTATTTGAGCATAAGGTTAACCGTTACACGAGATTCAATGCGGTGAATTGAATCTCATTTGTATGCTTCAGTGCGGAGGACCGCGAATTGATGTCGGGAAAGCGGCGGGAGTGACTTGCGGAAGAAGTCATCTTTATCTTATCGCTTTCTTTTCCTTTACATCGATTATTTTCGAACCATAGGATCATTGTAATGTCAATACAATATTACACTATGTTTCATGTTTTGTTATGATCGATTACTCTTACGCTCCATTGCTCGACTCGATTGATTGCAAAAAAAAAAAAATTCCGCTTTAGAAAATGGGATGTTACACTTTATGGTATCAGAGCAATCTTTCTGGCAAGTGTTTAACTATGTTACCACGAACGGTTTGGTGCGAAGGCAAGGCTAGTCTACGTGGGTGTGCCAATCGATCCTTTGCTAACCCGGTGAGGCCCCATGGTAGACACTTACACGGCCATTACATTCGGATAACGGAGTTAGATTCTTAAGTCTTTTGACTTTGAGCACTTTTGACAATGAGTGCGATATGACACTAGTGTAATAGGTAGTGATGGACGAAACAAAAAGTCGTAGATCTTCTATCCCGTAATAATAGGACGTAACACGCGTAGATCCGTAATTCCGGAGACGAGGCGGGACGAAGACGAAACCACGATATTTCTAATGACCCCAAACCAAAATATGATCGACTTAGGGTAGAGTCAATGGCTAGTATGCCGTAGAACCGGAGAGAAACTTGTTGGCTCGGATCATTCATCGATGACGACAACGTGGGGACATACAATGTAAACATTGGTCATAAACCAGTTGGATGATGTAGTATACGTTAGCATGTACATTACATCTAATATGAAAATATATATGACTTGATGCCATGTGTTGTGTTATTGTTCTAACACTTATCCGTTATTTGATATAAAGGAAAAGTTAAAACATGGCCATCATAAGAGGTGCCGGTGCACCAAGAGGTAGGGGCCGAGGCGAGGCCGAGGTCGAGCGAGCGAGGCGGCCTCAAAGGGACGTAATACAGAGCAAAATGCTATACCAAACCAGCGGAGCAGAGCGAAGTACAAGAAGCGAGGAGAACTCTCCAGAGCGAGAGGGCTCTCATTGATGCTCTGTTAGCAAGACAACATCAACGGGATGAAGAAGCCCAAAGACAATTGGACGCACGTCAACATGAAGAGGAAGAGCATAACAATGAGGAAAAGCGAGGGAATGAAGAAGAAGAAGAAGAGGAGGACAATGACAATCAAAGTGAGGAAGACCATGAGGAAAATCTTGAGAATCCGATAGATCACAATCACCTCCACGACGAGGAAGAAAGGAGAAGAATACCCGGTATTGGGTTAATCGGTTTGTAAGTGAAGCCGCCAACTTTTCGAGGAAAAGCTGGATTTGGCGGAGGATTGGTGAAGAGACTAGAGAAAGTATTCGGGGTGATTGGCGCCACGAGAATCGCAAAGCCCAACTAGCGATTTACCAACTTGAAGGAGATCTTGGCCGTTGGTGGGAAGTCACGGCGAAACCCTCTGAGACCAATGACTGTCCGTGACATGGGGAAATTTACGGAGAAATTTCATGAACAATATTTCCCTCCTTCGGTGAAAATGAACAAGGAGTCGGAATTTCTCCATATCCGACAAGGACAAGAGGAATCTTTCGGCGATTACTACGCGGTTCACCAACTGTCCGATACTCGGCACATCTTCGAAGGGGCAACGATGAAAGCGGTATGGTGAATATCTTGATTCACGGGTTAAAATATGAAATTGGTGAAAGGCTCATGTCCCAGCGATTCGAGAACTTGACAAGCGCGGTGGAAACTTGTCGGATAGCGGCGCAATCTCGGAGGCTTCCGAGAGATCAAGGAACTTCAACAACAACAATCTTTGGTCGAGTGGATCCAACCACGATAACTCTTCACAAAGAGGAAGGCGCCTGGAGTAATCCTCGTGGTGGAAATAAAAGGCCATACCAAGTAGGCAGCAGAACTATCCCAGCAGTGGGATCACAAACATGCCCCAAATGCAAGAAGCATCACCCAGGCGTGAAGCGTGAAGGGAAGCGAGATATGCTTCGAGATGTCATAAGCGGGACACTATAGCGAGAGTGTCTGCGAGAAGATTGGAGAGCGAGACCTCGAGCACGGCCGAATCTTTGCACTTCAAACACGAAGCGAGACAATCCCGAAAATGGTCAAGGTACAATTTCTCTCAACGGAAATCTACTTGAGGCATTGTATGATTCGGGAGCGATCATTCTTTCATTTCCTATGATTGTGCAAGTCGCCTAGGAATGAATGCTGTAGTTTACCTTATGATTTGGTAGTATCTACACCTTTGGGTGTAAAATCTTTAACTTCGACGCGTGTATGAACTGTACTACTAACGTGGATGGACGAGTTTCTAAAGTGGACCTTATCCGTCTACCTCTTCACGGCATCGATGTCATACTCGGTCTAAACTGGTTAACGGCCAACGGTGCGATGATCGACTGTGGCAAGAAGAAGATATCATTTCCTGAGAAAAGGTTGATGTGGGCACGAACTTTCTCTCGCTACGAAGCGATCGGTGCGTGAAGCAAGGATGCCATGCCTACATGGTATTCTTTTCGATCAAAGCGAAGTGATCTTTCACTCCGAGGACATCCCTGTGGTGAATGATTTTCCGATGTATTCCGGAGGATCTCACGAGTTACCTCTATCAGAAGTGGAGTTCAATATTGATTTGATGCACAGTGCAGAGTCAATATCAAAGGCGCCGTATCGTATGGCTCCTAACGAGATGCGGGAGTTGAAGAAGCGGCTAGAAGAGCTTTTGAAGAAGGGGTTCATTCGACCCGAGTGTATCACCGTGGGGAGCCCCGGTGCTATTTGTAAAGAAGAAAGATGGAAGCTTAGGCTCTGCATTGACTAAGTGAATTGAACAAAGTAACGGTCAAAAACAAGTACCCACTTCCCGGATTGATGATCTTTTGGATCGGTTATCAGTTCACTTTATCTTCTCCAAAATTGATCTGCGTTCGGGATATCATCGATTGCGAGTTAAAGATGGTGATATTTCCAAGACGACTTTCGGGACCCGAGTACGGGCATTATGAATTTCTTGTGATGCCCTTCGGATTGACAAATGCACTGCGGTATTCATGGATTACATGAACCGTATCTTCCGACAACACCTAGACCAATTTGTGGTGGTGTTCATTGATGACATTCGATCTACTCCAAGAGCAAAGAGGAGCACGAAGAACATCGAGGAAGGTGTTAAGCATACTCGGGGAGAAGCAACTATATGCTAAAGGCGAGCAAATGCGAATTTTGGCTTAGGAAGTGAAATTTCTGGGCCATGTTATATCTAGCGACGGAGTTGCGGTTGATCAAGCAAGGTAGATGCGGTTACGGGTGGAAACGGCCGAGAGGCGCGACGGAGATCCGTAGTTTTCTTGGTCAGCGGGATACTACCGCAGATTCATACGGGATTTCTCGCGTCTAGCCCTTCCATTGACAAAGCTTACGAGGAAGAATCAACCCTTTGTATGGGAGATGACTGTGAGGAGAGCTTTGAAGCGAGAGAGAGATTGACTACGGCACGGTGTTAATCATCCCGAGATCCGGATGAAAAGTATGTTGTTTACAGTGATGCCGGTGGGCAAGGGTTGGGATGTGTCCGATGCAACGGGCGAGTGGTGGCTTATGCCTCTCGTCGGTGAAGCCTCACGAGTTAAACTATCCTACACACGATCTAGAGTGGCGGCTATCGTGTTTGCTTTGAAGATATGGAGGCATTACTTGTACGGTGTAACCGTAGAAGTGTATTGTGATCACAAAAGTTTGAAATACTTGTTCGATCAACGAGAACTCAACATGAGACAAGCGTCGTTGGATGGAGTTGATCAAAGATTATAGCACGGAGATCAAGTATCATCCGGGAAAAGCAAACGTTGTTCTTGATGCTCTTAGCGGGAAGACGGTGCGAGTGGCATATATGATGATACAAGAACAGAAATTGTTGGAAGATTTCGAGAGATCGAATCTATCAATCAAGTCTGCATGGGTCTTCATGCACCGGTGATGCCTATCTTGCAACTCTTCTTGTTAGTCAAGGGAGTATGATCGAGAGATGAAGTTGAAAGCTCGGCAGCAAGATGATTGGGCAAAGAGATACGTGAGAAAATCTCTCGATGTGAGACCCAAGACCATGACCTATCACTTAGTGGTTTGGTCGGGTACAAGCGAATCTATGTACCGCGGTTAATGTATTAAGGCGGAAGATAATGGATGAGGCTCACAAGAGTAAATATACTCTACATCCAGGCATGGTCAAGATGTACAGTATGAAATCCGAACTTTGGTGGCCGGAATGAAGAAAGACGTTATAGAGTACGTGGCCAAGTGCTTGACACATCGAGAAGGTGAAGATTGAACACCGTCGACCCCCTGGTCTTTTGCAAGGACTAGAGCTGCCGGAATGGAAATGGGAGAACATAACCATGGATTTTGTGGTAGGTCTGCCCAAAATCAGGAATCATGATACAATTTGGGTAGTTGTTGACAGATTAACCAAGTCAGCACACTTTATTCCCATCAGTATCCACTATTCTCCGGAACGATTGGCGGGGATTTATATCAAAGAGATAGTGAGATTACACGGTGTCCCTAAGAGCATTGTCTCTGATCGGGATACGCGATTCAAATCCGTTTTGGCAAGCGTTACGAAGGTATGGGGACTAAGGCGAGGTTCGGTTCGGCTTATCACCCTCAAACGGACGGTCAATGCGAAAGGACGATCCGAGACATTTGGAGGATATCTTTGCGAGCATGTGCCTGAGTCCACGATACGTAGGACCCTTTGAGATTTTGGCAAAGCGCGGAGAAGTAGCTTATCAGATAGCTTTACCCCCGAACCTGAGTAATCTCCACGACGTTTTCCACGTGTCACAATTGAAGAAATACCAGCCAGACCGAGGTCATGTCATTGAGTACGAAGACGTTGAAGTACGACATGATAATACCTTCGTGGTTGAGCCAGAACAGATCATTGATCATAAGGAGAAACGGCTCAGAAATAAGACTATTCTGATAGTGAAGGTGGTGCGGAAGGGTTTAACACCTGAAGAGGCAACTTGGGAAACCGAGAGTGACATGAAGGAAAAGTACCCGAGTTCATGGCCGAAGTTTAGTTAGTATAGATTAAATTTCGAGGCGAAATTTTGTGTAAGGGGAGAAATGTAATACCGGATATTTATACGGAATATTATAAATAAAAGTTGGATATTTCTGATAAGTGAAATTTCAATCTCCGATCTTGTATAATTACAGTCTATTTTCTAAGTAGAATTTCTGCAAGAAATTAGGGAGTTTAAGGGCCAAAGTGCCAAAATGACTAAAATACCCTGTAAAGGGTAATCAACTTAGGAAATTATGGAAAAAATACCAAAAGGCAATAAAATGACCAGGTGAATTAGGAGAGTATAATATCTCTAATTACGGTAATTTAATAAATTATGAAATTGGAGAAATTGTACGAGAATGTGCCAAAAGTAATAAAAGACCAAAATACCCTTACAAATTATAGAATAATGTAAGAGGCATGGAAATACTAAGGTTAATGCAATAATATGAAGATGATGAGACATTGTAATTAAGAAAATTATCAAGTGATGATAATTAAGTAATTAAGTAATATTGGGCTAATTACTTAAGCATAAGCAAAGGAAATTCAGTAATAATTATGTGAAGCTCAAAAATTAGTGGAAATTAGTGGAAAATTAATAAAAATATATTTACTAATTAATTGGAAATTTTGGAGAAAAATGGTTGAGTTTAGGTATTTTTAGGCCTAAATACAAGAATGGACCAATTAGAGAATTTTGTGGAATTTTTGGAAAAAGTTAAATTAAATAAATAAATAAATAAAAAATAAATATCTATTAAAAAATAAATAGGGCCAGCCGATTTTCCCAAGAGAAAAAAAAAAAAAAAGAATGAAAAATGAATATATATATATATATATGTACAATGCAAGTTGATATTAAAATATTAATATAATTAATTAAAGTAAAAAATGTGAATAGTAACTTTAAAATTAGGAAACGGATCCTATCTAGAGATCTAGGAATAGGAATCCCAAGGTCAAGGTAAAATATTGATCAGTGAGTTTTGCCTTCAAGTGACCTCTTAGGAAGTTAATTAGAGGTCGTTTGTGCATTTTCCTAATAAAACAAAATAGGAAATTACGAAAAAGGGCAGATAGCCGAGTTGGAAGTAAGGACTTCAAAATTAGAGTTGTGACAACTGAGAAAGAATTGGGAATTTTTATGGACATATTTGAAATCGGTGATCTATGTCTATAAGTGGAACTTAGGATTTTCGTTTGGCCTAGGACGCGATCGGACACGTTTTGAGGAAACTTCAAGCTGGACAGTTGGAGCCCTATATGGAACCAAAATTTAGGTTAACTTGGACATTTCTACTAAGTGAGAACTTGTCTTGAGTTGTAAATCCATAATTTTGAGATTTTTCCGAAATCACGCGAATCGGGTACCGATCGGGAAAATGGTTAGACTAGGGCATAAAGCAAGCCTAGTCACCATTTTGGACCAACCAAGGGCTGCCACATCACCTAGGGAGGTCGGCCAAGAGGGAAAAAGCAAGGGCAAAAATCATGTGTAATTGTTGGACATGAATAGTGCAAACAACTTTGAAAATTCCAACCTTGTCCCTCCAAAATCTCTATAAATAGATGCCATGCTCCTTCAAAATTCTGCACATCTTCTTTGAGCTCCTTTGGCCGAAAACCTAGGGAGAGAAAGAAGAGAGAGAAGTTACAGGCGGAAGCTCTGCAGAAGTCTTCAACGGGTAAGTCTTTCGGGTTTTAGTCTTTAGTTTTTAGTTTAGTAGTTAGTAGAATTGTTAGTTAGATTTAGAAAGTAGGTGACAAGATTCCTACAAATGTTTTAGAGCCTTGTTTGCGTTGAAAAAATATGCGAGAGGTGTAAACATAGTAGGGATCGAGTCATTTGAAAAGTTGTAGTTTTATAGCTCTTTCACAAGTAGGTGTTATAATACTAGAATAGCCTTTAAATTTTCAAGTATGATTGGGTATCATATGGGAGGGCTATTTTAGTCATTATTTTCGAAAATCATAGTTGCGTCGAAGTTCGGCAAAATTTCGGGAAGAAAATTTGTCGAGTAACGAAATCTTTAAAAGTACGTTTCCGCCAGAAACATCTACGTACATCAACGAAGGTACGGACGCGTACTGTAACACTAATCCTATAGTTCTCATATACATATATGTCATAGATACGTTCATATACCGGGGCTCTGCTTAGGGTCGTCGTGCGAGCTATATATGTGTAGGACTTTACATACTTTGCTTTATGCTTATGTACTGTACGTGTCACAATGTTGTTGTGTAGGACCTTACATATTGCTCCATGCTTATGTTACATGCGTGTCACACTTATACGATGAGATGTTCTTTGTTATGTCATGAATATCTATTGTCTATATCTTGTTTTATTTGAGCGTTACTCTTACGCTCCATTGCTCGACTCTGATTGATTGCAAAAAAAAAAAAAAAAAAAAAAAAATTTCCGCTTTAGAAAATGGGATGTTACACGGATACTTGCAGTTGGTGATTCTGGATTGGACCGAGATTTTATGTCACATAACTTTACTCGTGAAAATGAGTATTTTAAGAATTTTTAATCATTATGTATCAATCTTGTAGGTATTCTTGTATTTTAATCAAGATTTTTATATCAGTAAATAATGTTATTTTCGTTTTGCCAACTGAACTGCGTGTACATACTCTCATATATACTGATATATCAAGGGGTATTACAGGAACATTGTCTAGATAAAGAGTGCATGCTTATATATGAGGTAATGAAGTTAAGGAAGACAAAAATCTTATTGTTCTTGCTGAGGTATATATTACTTTACATGCTGGAAATTTCATTAGGTATGATAAAGTTAAGTAAATACAAGCTAAGACTTGTATCTGATGTATGTATGTATTCATTCACATGAGTTATTGTGGCTGTCATTGTTCAATTTTTTGGAGGCAAAAAAAAACTGAATGAAAGCCTATTGCTTAATGCCTCTAGATACTAAACAATTTTATAGGTGGTTAAGCCTTAGTTAGAGGCATTTAAATGTAGATTTAATCTATGTTTTAAATCTGGAAAATTTCCAGAATATAACATTAAGTGGTTTAGCATATGAGAAAGGTGCAAAATGATGGTGCTAATATTCATATCAAGTTGGACATTATTGAAAGAAAATTTTCATATGCTACCCGATATATTTAAAAGCTAAAACAATTCTTAAAAGTAATAATTACATGTTGAATGATAGAGGCTTAACCTTGTGGTTGATTAAATAGGGAATTGGAATATTATAGCATAAGTTTGTGAACTTTATTTATATTTCCTATGTGAATAACACCATTTAGACAAGAAATAGTTGAACTATGCCATGAATGATACGCTTGTTAACTATCTTGCATGTACATTCAAATGTTAGGATTTGATTTGTTGTGCCCTAATCCACCAAGAGGCCATCCAGGAAAGAAGTGCAAACATGAGAGAGCATGATAAAAGTATCTTTAATCATTAACTTCATATATTATGTTTTGGTTGTAGGTTTGTTTGTGCCATTATTGCGCAGTTAAACATAAGAACATGTAAACTCTTTACTTCTACTATTGTCATGGCCATGTGTGATAAAAGTTTTATTTATTCAGTTTTACAGTGATAGTTATTCAGTTATTGTAAGGTATTGTTCTTTGTGATTTATTTCACATGTAGATAAAAAGATATGACTTTTCTAATTTGGTTCATAATTCTGAAACTTTTGCATAAAATTCCTTTGTACGGTATGATTTTTAGGCAAGTTCTGGACATAGTCATGTCCAAGGACCGGGCCAGACTGGGTTGGAGGTCAACCCGAGGTTTGGCCTGATATAATCTCGGGCTGGAAAAGTCAGCTCAAGGTCTGGTTTGGTCTGGTACCAGTCTAAGCTCGGGCTGGACCAAATTGGACTGGCAGATTGCCTGGACCAATCCTAGTAGTCCAAATTTTTTTCCCTTCTTTTTTGTTGCCTTCTAGGGAGGCAATTTTTTAGCTCTGCTTTCACCTGACTTCCGATAGTAATAAAAAGTGACTTAGTGAAAAGTGATTCCTATAAATTAAAAAGCACATTAGGATGTTTAGACTCCAATGAGTGGCTCAGTGTAGTGGTGATTTTTTTTTTTTAAAGGACCTCGGGATAGACTGGACTAGTCCAAGGGGTCTAAGCCCCTAGACTGAAGTCCAATCCAACCCAAGTAGTTTGGTTTGGTCTAGTCCGGTCAAATTGTCTTGGACCATTTGTTTTTAACCCCGGACCGGTTGGGTCGGACTGGGTCAAACCGGACCAACCAGACCTCGAGTTTTTTGGACAACCCTGACTGGACCTAATGGGATGTTGAGCCTGCATCTTAATGTTATCATAAAAAGCATTTCAAGAGCTAAATTTTGAACCACTATTTTTGGATATGAAACGATTTATTTATGAATTTTTAAATTTTAGGAAAATTTATTATATCACATACCCAAGCTCTTAGAAAAGTTTTAAATAATTCATCCTTATAAGGATACTAATTGAGCCACAAAAGGTTCTGGCCAAATAATTCTAATAAGTAACTCTAGTATGAGGTGTGGCATTCTCAATGCATAGTGTCAGTAAATCTCTTCAAAGCACCCTTCGCATAAACATATTAGTTGTTGGTTTTTGTTTATTTACAATAATAATTTACATTTTTTTTACATCTTACATGTTTTCTAATTACTTTTTAAATCAATAACAATCAAACAACAAACAAATAAATAAACTACAATCAAAGGAAAATAAAAATTTAATTTAATTGAAATAATTAAACTAAAATAAGGCCTGCATCTACTTTAATTTTCCTTTTAAATTAACGAGGGGTATTATGGCCTTTTAAAAATATATACAGAAAAGTCCTCATGAAAAAATTGTTGAAAGAATAGGCCTGGATTTAATTTTTAGTATTTCATTTTCCCTCGATTTTTACACAAATCTTTTTTTTTTTGTTTATTGTACATTTGTTAATTCCTAAGTTTTAATTTCTTAAGAAAATAGTAAGTATAATTTAAATTTCAATTAAACAATATAGAATTTGAATTGTTACAAATTATACATGCAATAGATAAGAAGAAACAACTATAAACATGTCTGTATTTTAATATTATTATAATTATATTAATATTCAGGGTGTAGAGAAAACATAAAAATAAAGTTATTAAGAGATAGATAATATTTTTGGAAAAAAAAAAGTATTGCAATAACATATGGTGGCCATAATGTATGGTTTAAGGTTTTGATGTCATCGAATAGTATATAAGAATTTTACTTATCTATGTTACAAATATCATCATGAGGTTCCATTGGTTCTTGATCTTCACTTTATTTGTTATTTCACATAAATGAAATGACAAAAACCATAATTTAATTTAGATAGATATATTAAAAAATAAAAGAAAACACACAAGTAAAATGCATACCTGTAAATGAGTTACCATCCAAATATAATTCTTTCAAAGTTGTACAGTTGCTTATTGATTTTGGAATGCTTCCCTCTAATTGATTATCAACAGCAGAGAAGACTTCAAGTAAAGGGACTTGATGACACATTTCTTTTGGCAAATTACCCTTTAAATGATTGCTATGAAAAGTAACCTCTATCAAAGAAGGCATGTTCCAAAGAAATGAAGGAATTTCACCTATGAAAAAATATAGAATATTTGTTTGTTGGTAGTAAGTCTAGGAATTTCCTTAATTCACACACAACCATAAACGTAATAAATGGAATCTTGTTAATTAGAGGTTTAAAATGAATAGACTATAATTTAACTTTTTTTGGAAATCAATTTAAAAGGGACTCTTCCAATATAATATCAATTAGCAATTGGAAACTAAAACTCTTAAAAGATATGCAAAAGAAAGGTTATGAAATTAATTTCACCTATATAAAATGACCAACCAAGTTATTTATATTTTGCATTAAATCTATTTATTATTTACAAGGCTCTGACTTTGAAATCAGGCTATGAATTCATCATAGACTCAAATGGCTAAAATTTGAGTTTTTATTTAAGGAATTTAAATACTTTTAGTTACACATTCTTGAGGTAATTTAATTAGTATACATAAAAATAAGATTTTTCTTAAAGCATAAAATTTAGAGATGTGTTTTGAACATATCTGTGAAAAGATTCCTTGACAGATATAATTCTTTCAACAACGTCTCATTACCAATTGATATTGGAATACTACCATTAAAAGTGTTGTTGTGTAAATTTACAATTCTTAAAGAAGAAATGGTGAAGACAGATGATGGAATTTCACCATTTTCGATTTACAAAGAAAACAAGATACATCAAAGTAAGCTAATAGTTAAAAGGCTTTGGCATTCATCTTTAACATTACTATGCCACATCAAATATTGATAGGTCATGAAATTCTGAGACCAATTTTTTACAGGCCTCTATGTCATTTCTAATCACCCAAAACTCTATTTTCTCTTTTATATATATATATTTTTTACTATGAACGCAATTTGACAAGCTTCATACAGTTCTTTAAAATGAATGAAAAAATGAAAAGAAAAATCTCTTTTTAAAATTATTTTCCACTGGATAAATTAAAACAGAAACACACAACGTATAATTAGTTCAATCATATAATTAAAAGCCTTACCTTGAAAATTGTTGTCATCAAGATATAGGAGTAAATAAAAAAATTAGTTTTCATGTTTTAAATCTCACGTGGTCCCATCAATTGATAATATTATCTTCCTTTTATTTTGAGATTATAATCACAATCTATATGTAAGTACCATTTATGAATGAACAATATATGAATGAATGAGATGAAAAAACCTAAAAGAAATGACATAACAAAATCTCATTTTAGTTTTAAAGTGGTAGAGATAATTATATAAAAATATTATAGAAAATCACAGAATAGCATCGATTCATGAATTTTTGTTATTGTAAATTGCTAGCTACATTTAACCCCATTGCTAATATGTACAATATTAATAAGAAGAAAAAAAACTATTATTTTAAATTATTTTTACCAAAGAAAAGAAAAGAATGATGATAAAAACATAATAGTCTCATGCTTGTAAAGAGTTCGGCATCGAAATATTATTGATTAACATCAACTACTTGTAAAAAAGATTAATGGACTTTAAAAGAAAATATTTTTGCTGAAACATCAATCAAGACTTTATACAGGCTAAACGTCTTAT
Source organism: Acacia pycnantha (assembly GCA_025563575.1). Taxonomy (NCBI): domain Eukaryota; kingdom Viridiplantae; phylum Streptophyta; class Magnoliopsida; order Fabales; family Fabaceae; genus Acacia; species Acacia pycnantha. The sequence goes on from JAMWYP010000277.1 coordinate 66,584, forward strand.
GTAAATCATGAAATTTGGCATGAGAATAGTCACATCCTAAAATTTATAATTAATTTTTAATTTTTAGACATGTAGATAAAAAGATATGACTTTTCTAATTTGGGTCATAAATCTGAATTTTTTGCTGAAAATTTCTTTGTACAGTATGATTTTTAGGCAAGTTTTAGACCTAATGGAATGCTATTGAGCCCGCATCTTAATTTTATCATAAAAAGCAATTCAAGAGCTAAAGATAGAGTTTTGAACCACTATTTATGGATATGAAACGATTTTTTTGAATTTTTGAAATTTTAGGAAAATTTAGTATATCACATACCCAAGCTCTTAAAAAAGTTTTAAATAATTTGTCCTTATAAGGATACTGATAGAGCCACAAGTGGTTCTTCAATGGCCAAATAATTCTGATACGTAACTCTAGAATGAGGTGTGGCTTTCTCAATGCATAGTGTCAATAAAGCTCCTAAAAGCACCCTTCGCATAAATATATTAGTTGTTGGTTTTTGTTTATTTACAATAATAATTTAGACTTTTTTTTTTAACATCTTACATGTATCGATTTACGTTTTTTAGAATCAATAACAATCAAACAACAAACAAATAAATAAACTACAATCAAAGGAAAATATAAATTTAATTTAATTGAAATAATTAAACTAAAATAAGGCCTACATCTACTTTAATTTTCCTTTTTAATTAAAGAGGGCTATTATGGCTTTTTACAAAAATATACAGAAAAGTCTTCATTACAAAATTGTTAAAAGAATAGGCCTGGATTTAATTTTTAGTATTTCATTTTCCCTCAATTTTTACACATATCTAAATTTGTTTTTAGTTTATTGTACATTTGTTAATTCCTAAGTTTTAATTTTTTTTAAGAAAACAGTAAGTATAATTTAAATTTCAATTAAACAATATAAAATTAGAATTGTTACAAATTCTACATATAATAGGTAAGAAGAAACAACTCTAAACATGTCTGTATTTTAATATTATTAAAATTATTTTAATATTCAAGGTGTAGGGAAAACATAAAATTAAAGTTATTAAGAGATAGATAATATCTTTGAAAAAAAAAAGTATAGGCATAACATATGGTGGCCATAATGTATGGTTTAAGGTTTTGATGTCATCGAATAGTATATAAGAATTTCACTTATCTATGTTACAAATATCATGAGGTTCCATTGGTTCTTGATCTTCACTTTATTTGTTATTTCACATAAATGAAATGATAAAAACCATAATTTAATTTAGATAGAAATATTAAAAAGGAAAAGAAAACACACAAGTAAAGTACATACCTGTAAATGAGTTACCACCCAAATATAATTCTTTCAAAGTTGTATAGTTGCTTATTGATTTTGGAATGCTTCCCTCTAATTGATTATCAACAGCAGAGAAGACTTCAAGTAAAGGGAGTTGACGACTCATTTCTTTAGGCAAATTACCCTTTAAATAATTGTTGCCAACGTAAACCACTCTCAAAGAAGGCATGTTCCAAAGAAATGAAGGAATTTCACCTATGAAAAAATTCATAATATTTGTTTGTTGGTAGTAAGTCTAGGAATTTCCTTAATTCACACACAACCATATACGGAATAAATGGAATTTTGTTAATTAGAGGTTTAAAATCAATAGACTATAATTTAACTTTTGTTGGAAATCAATTTAAAAGGGACTATTCCAATATAATATCAATTAGCAATTGGAAATTAAAACTCTTAAAAGATATGCTAAAGAAAGGTTATGAAATAAACAAACAAATAAATTTCAAACAAAGGAAAATATAAATTTAATTTAATTAAAATAATTAAAACTAAAATAAGGCCTGCATCTACTTTAATTTTCCTTTTTTAATTATAGAGGGGTATTATAGCCTTTTAAAAATATACAGAAAAGTCCACATCATAAAATTGTTAAAAGAATATGCATGGATTTAATTTTTATTATTTCCTTTTCCCTTGATTTTTTACACATATCTATTTTTTTGTTTGTTTATTGTACATTTGTTAATTCCTATATAAGTTTTAATTTGTTAAGAAAATAGCAAGTATAATTTAAATTTCAATTAAACAATATAGAATTAGAATTGTTACAAATTATGGATATAATAAATAAGAAGAAACAACTCTAAGGGCCCTTTTGGATGGGCTTTTTTCATTAAAAAAAGCACTTTTTAATGCAAAAAAAAAAAAATTCATTTATGTGTTTAGATGATATTTTTTAAAAAAAGTAAAAGTCACAAAAAAAAGCTAAAATGCTGTTTTTTTTTTAAAGCTCTAATTTTGAGCTTTAAAAAAAAAAGCACTACAAAAAAAGCACAAAAAAGAACTTTTTTTAAAAGCCCATCCAAATGTGCCCTAAACATATCTGTATTTTAATATTTTTATAACTATTTTAATATTCAGGTATAGAAAAAACATAAAATTAAAGTTATTAAGAGATAGATAATATCTTTGGAAAAAGAAAAAGTATCGGCATAACATATGGTGGCCATTCTTTATGGTTTAAGGTTTTGATGGCATCGGATAGTTTATAAGAATTTCAATTATCTACGTTACAAATATCATGAGGTTCCATTGGTTCTTGATCTTCACTTTATTTGTTATTTCACATAAATGAAATGATGAAAACCATAATTTACTTTTAGAGAAAAATATTAAAAAAGAAAAGATAACACACAAGTAAAGTACATACCTGTAAATGAATTACTATCCAAATATAATTCTTTCAAAGATGTGCAGTTGCTTATTGATTTTGGAATGCTTCCCTCTAATTGATTATCATAAACACCAAAGACTTCAAGTAAAGGGAGTTGACGACACATTTCTTCTGGCAAATTACCCTTCAAATGATTGCTGCCAACGTTAACCTCTCTCAAAGAAGGCATGTTCCAAAGAAAGGAAGGAATTCCACCTATGCAGAAAATACAAAATATTTGTTTGTTGGTAGTAAGTCTAGGAATTTCCTTAATTCACACACAACCATATAAGTAATACATGGAATTTTGTTAATTAGAGGCTTAAAATAATAGACTATAATTTAACTTTTGTTGGGAATCAATTTAAAAGGGACTCTTCCAATATAATATCAATTACGAATTGTAAATTAAAACTCTTAAAGGATATGATAAAGAGAGATTATGGAATATAAAATGAACAACCAAGTTATTTATATTTTGCATTAAATCTATTTATTCTTTACAAGGCTCTAATTTTAAAATCTGGCTATGAATTCATTATAGACTTAAAAGGCTAAATTTTAGTTTTTATTTAAGGAATTTAAATGCTTTTAGTTAATTATTCTAGAGCTAATATAGTATACACAAAAATAAGATTTTTGTTAAAGCATATAATTCAAAGATGTGTAGAATGAACGTAGCTGTAAAAGGCTTTGGCATTCATCTTTAACACTACCATGCCACATTAAATATTGATAGGTCATGAAATTCTTGTAGACCGATTGTTTACAGGGTTCATTGTCATATTTAAGCACCCAAAATTATATATTTTCTCTTTTAGAGATTTTTTAACTATGAACGCAATTAGACAAGCTCCTTACAGTTCCTTAAAATCAATGAAAAAAATGAAAAGAAAAATCTATTTTTAAAATTATTTTCCACTTGATAGATTAAAACAAAAACACACAACGTATAATTAGTTCAATCATATAATTAAAAGCCTTACCTTGAAAATTGTTGTCATCACGACATAGGAGTAAATAAAAAAAATTAGTTTTCATGTTTTAAATCTCGCATGGTCCCATCAATTGATAATCTTATCATTCTTTTATTTTGAGATTATAATAATCACAATCTATATGTAAGTAGTACCATTTATGAATGAACAATATATGAATGAATGAAATGATAAAACTAAAAGAAATGACAAAACAAAATCTCATTTTAGTTTTAAAGTGGTGGAGATAATTATATAAAAATATTATAGAAAATCATAGAATAGCATCCATTCATGAATTTTTGTTAATTTTGTTATTGTAAATTGCTAGCTATATTTAACCCCATTGCTAATATGTACAATACTACTAATGAAAAACAAATCTCATTTGAAATTATTTTTACTATATTAAAATATTAAAAGAAAAGAAAAGAATGATGAAAAAAAATAATAGTCTCATGCTTGTAATTACAAGAGAAATAAAATAAAATGGCTCATATTTCATAATATGTTTAGTGTAAAATTATAATATAAAATTGATAGGTAAAATTATAAGAGCTAGTTGGTGATTTGTAGAGATTAAAGAAACTAAATAAATCATTTAATTGTTGTATATTTACTTGATCTATCTAAATGTTGGGTTTTGGGCTCCCTTTCCTATATGGAAAAAATCTCATGTTTGAATTGCCCAAATTTTATATATTTCCTATTTTATGAAAAGAAAAGAAAGGAAATGAAAGAAAAAGGGAAAATCTCTTTAAAAGACAATTGAATTATTCAAATTATAAATTAGGTTGTTGAACTTAACAAATTCTAAATGAGGTCATATAACCTAAAATAAGATTTTAGAATTCGATAATTTGACTTTATTATCCCTCATTTAATTCTGACAAAAAATAATGCTATGTGTAACCCGCGAGGAAGCTCTCCACCGACCCTCTATCCATTTCCCTCCACTAAATGAAACCACAAAGTGTTCTCCTCCACTTGATGTAGTGACGCCATTTTACATGGAAAAAAAATTGTTGAACGCTTTTGGCATTGTTTCTCCCACTCATTCATAACCCTCTTGAATGCGCAGTTACTCGTTTTGCAGAAAAACAGAGGTCTGATGTTATGTAAAAAAAAAAAAACTCACTCAACCAAAAAAAACAAACAAAAAAACGCATGAACATGTAAAAGAAGAGGGAAAGCTCATAGCTTATTTGGTAATATAGATGAAGAGGAGAAGATTTTCAAGCGAACAACTATTTTAACATCTGACCCACGCAAAAAAAAAAAAAAAACAAACAAACAAACAAACAAACAAACAGAGGTGGAATATATGCCTATATATATTGAGGAAGATTGATGGATCTGGTATAACTATGGACAACGATCTTGCTTCACTAGAATCTTTCAAAGATACAGATGAAGTTTGGTGTATCTGGATTGCTCATGGTGGTGAGGTTTTGCTTTTCATGAATGAGAGGGGGTATCAATGCCAAAAACCTTCAACATTTTTACGTGAAATGGCTTCACTTCATCAAGTGGAGGAAAAACTGTGGTTTTGTTTAGTGGAGTGAAATGGATAGAGGAGTTAGTGGTGGAGAGGTTTTGCGCCGGTTACACGTAGGATTATTTTTGTTGGAATCAAAGGAGGGTAGTAAAGTAAAATTATTAAATTCTAAAATCTTATTTTAGGTTATATGACCTCATTTAGAATTTGTTAAATTTAGCGATCTAATTTTGAATAATTTAGTCGTCTATTAAAAGGATTTTCCCAAGAAAAAAATAGGAAAGAAGGAAAAGAGTGAGAGAATGAAAAAGAAAAGAAAAGTTTCCTAATTATTCTTTGTGAGAAAGAATATCCTCTCGGAGTTTCTAATTTAAAGTTGTATATTATTTAAGTGGAGAGAGGGTATATTATTCAGTAATGTCTTATGAAGTAATAGAATAGAAGTTACGACAATGATATATATAATTAAAACTCTTACCTTGCAAGTTGTTGTTCCCAAGATGTAGTAATTGGAGTTTGGTCAAATTTCCAATGTCACTTGGTATTTTTCCTCCGTCAAATATGTTATCACTCAATTGTAACTCTACTAATTCTTTACATTGATGCCAAATGGAGGGTATTTCACCAGACAAATCATTTTTATTCACATAAAAAATTTCAAGTTGTGGAAGCCCAAAACACACATTTTTTGGGAGACTACCTACCAGATAATTGATTTTTTGAAAGTTGAAAGTCTTGTAGCGCTGAATTGTTAAATAATGAAGATGGTATAGAACCAGTGAATTGATTTGCTCCAAGATACAATAGCTTCAGTTGTGAGAGATCACCAATTTCAGTTGGGATGCCTCCTTCAAATATTAAAGGGGTAGGAAAGAAAATAATGTTAGTAACAATTTGTTACGGTGCACAAGTTATTACATACATGAGATAAATTATTATTCTATAGAAACACATAAGGCTTGCACATTTTTTAAGAAATGACACATATATTAGTAAATGATAAAACTCAATAAAAGGTATAACCCTTTTAATTCGGGTGGGCTAATAACCAAAGATTAAATCAATTGGTTGTGTTTGGTTGAGAAATTTTGATATGATTAAATCTAAGAGACAAATTGAAACCCAATTGGCCCTTCCTTTTCATCGTTCCTATCAAAACACGTTTCTTGAAAGATTCCAAAAAACATCTTTTTGTTGACTCTACAAACTTTTTAAAAATAATAATTACTAACAAATAATTAAATTAAAATATAATGCAGATTTGAACAAATCAAAATTACACGTTCAGGACATGTTGGTTGTAAAGTTTATTCAATATGAAAAAAGACAATACAAGTTTCTTATATCCATTATCTTAAGTCATCCAATCACATATGACCATGTAACATATTTTTAAAATATTATCAATTAACTATAAATCCACATGAAATAAATATGACATATATCCAAGTGTGATTGAAGAATTTGACATAATGGATATAATGAACTTGAGCTAATGGTTTTTCCAATGAAAAACCCTTAAAAAAAATTTAATGACAGAACAATAAACATTTATTTTCAAAGACAAATGATAAGCCTTTAGATCCACTTAAACTAATAAATACTATAACAGTAATATTTTTCCGATGGTATGACTATATAGTTTGCTTCAAATTTTTTATGATGAATGTTTTTTACTTTTGAAAAAGAGTAGAAAAATTATGACAAAAATATAGAAGAAAATCCATAAAAATACCAAAAATAAATAAATAAAAAATTGAGACAAACTCTTATTCCTCGAGGATAAGATCCCGCTAACCACCACGCTAGTTTAGAATGAAGATAAATATAAATGTTGAAATTAAAATAATCTAAAAAACATACCTGACAAACCATTGTAGGACAAATGCAAAACCTCGAGTGAAGATAAGTTGAAAATTGTTTGTGGAATGATTCCTAAAAGTTTGTTACGCCTAAGTCGTAAAATCTTCAATCGTTGTAGTCTGCCCACCACTAACGGAATGGTCCCTTCAATAAAATTATTATTCCAATCTAAGATCTCCAACATTGACAAATTGAATAGAGATAGTGGAATAACACCATTAAGACTATTATTTTGAAAACTCAAGTACTCAAGCATAGATAAATCTCCTATCTCTGATGGAATTTGCCCATGAAAGTCATTGTAGCTCAAGTTAAATAGTTTCAGTCTACGCAATTGAACTAACTCTTTTGGTATTTGGCCATAAAAATTGTTGTCACTGAGATCAAGTTCAACAAGGAATGAGAGATTTCCTAGTTGTGAAGACATGGTTCCCTTCAGACCCATGCCGCCAAGATTCAAGGAATGGACCCTTCCATGATGAGTATTGCATGTGACACCAGTCCAATTGCATGGAGAAGAAGAGACAGACCAGTGAGCTAAGAAATCATATGGATCTGAAGTGATAAAGGATTTAAGGGCAAGAAGTGCAGATTTATCAATATTGATGTTTGTATCAGTCCAAGCTAAAGAGGCCGTGAAGCAATGAAGTAAGAGCAGGAAAACAAAGGAAGAAGGCTTTCCCATGAGGAGCATACAGACTTATCAGAATTTCAAGTCTTCTGCCTTGAGTAATTAACACACACGTCATTTTATACTTCTCTGGTTCCAAATCAAGTCAAGTCGTACTATTAAAATGCGGAGTTGCAAAAGGACATCTTTTGTGATAAGAGTGAAGAAATTGAAATTAATAATAATTATAATTATTATAATTAGCGTGTCGGGTGTATTATTAATGGTATGGTATGGTGCTGAATGAGACGAAGCTTCATCCCTTGATTTGATAGTTTTGTGGATATCAGAGTTAGGTTTGGATCGATCTGGGTTGATGTGCCAACAAGGACTTTGGGTTCTAATGGGCTGAATTGTGAAGTCCCACATCGACTGGGGTGAGGAATGAAAGCCGTCTTATAAGAGTCTGGATATCTCCCCCTCTCGATGCATTTTAAAACTATGAGGGGTGGCGGACCCAAGTAAATAGAATCAAGAGCGAGCCCCATGTTGCGCCAAGGTGCTGGGTTATTAACTAGATATTTATAGTTTTTTTGGATATAGAAATTTTATGATCTACAAAATGCTTTGCTATAACTTACTTGTATTGAAATCAAACCACCATGCCTTCAATCTAAACAGATGAAAGAAATCCTTGTTTTATGATATCTCGCATTCTCATTACACGTGGTTAAAATTCTCTGATTTTCAATTTCATCAGCTATGACTTTAAGTTTGAGGACAATATTATCACCATATCTATCACTTCTCAACTTGGGTGTTATGTTTGTAAGGTTAACAACCATACACGGAGCAAACATGAATGGGATTGGAGAAATAGCTTTGATTTTTTTTTTTTTTTTGGAAAAAAAAAGCTTTTATTTTACATAAAGAATCATGAAGCATTGCTCCTTAGATGAAAAGTCTGAAAATTAAATAAATATATTTTGAACGTCTCACTATTCATTGATTAAATTATGATAACCCAAAAAGAAAAATAAAAGAAAATGAGGCAACCAACAAACTAGTAGTTTAAGTGGTGAGCAACCTCACGCTTTAAGGAAGAGAACGAGTCTCATAAAGCACGTTTATTGGAAAAGTTGAAAACCCTTTGTACTCTAACTAAGTCTAGAAAGGGGAACCCTTGATCCAATAAAAGAAAGAGAGACAAATGCATTAAGAGAATATAAAGTTATATATACGATAATAATTAAATTTAAAGTTTTAGAAATAATATTGTGAAATTATTGAGATCAGATATTCTATCATATAAATATAAGTTATATCCAATCAGATCTCTCCGGTTATTCCAAAACAAACTTTACTTTCTGCAAAGTATATAACTACATCTTATTTTGATGTATAATTATTTTTCATTTTCTCGAGAAAAATTGTTAAAATTATTTCTGAGGTTTAATACTTATTAATATATTTAGATGTTCTTTTTTACAGATTTTGGTGTCATGATTTTAGACCCCAGACAATGAAATTTCAGATGCAGAAGATAAATTTCATCAGGCAGCAAAGTAATGCCCATAGATCGAAATACCTCTACTAGAACCCAGAGGCCCAGACAATGAAGTTGAGATAAATTGCAAGAAATAGTGGTAAACACATAGAAGAGGAGGAGGAGAAAGAGAATGCGTTAACTTAATAGGCTAGAGTCGCAATGCTAGAGAATACACCCCCCTATTCAAGCTCCAAGCTCATGTCATAGGCACTGCTACAAAGGATTAATGGAATTTAGACAAGAACAACCTTGTAGCCATGTAAGGAGAAGCTGTCTTCTTCACCAATAAGTCAGCCATGGATAAACACTGATTAAATGACAAATGGATGATGAAGAACGAATTGGTGGTTGACAGTGGGGAAAAAATGGAGAAAAGCCACGGCTAAATTAAAACAGAGAGCTCACCGTCAGTCTTGGAAAGGATGAAGGTGACAATGATGGAGGTGGATGTGAGTTCGAAGTGGAGGATAAAGTTGGAGGCGTGGTGAGCGAAGGAGAAACTCACCAGTGATTATGGCGAGAAGAAGACGAAGGTGGAGGTTCTGGAGGCTGCGGCTGTAGCTATTTCTTGGGTTGAAGAAAGCAACGGTGCAGTGTGTGAAGGAAGGAGGTCGCTGATGACAATGGAGGAAGGGACGTCGCCGGCGACGGTGGAGGAAGATGTAGGTCGATGGTCAAGGTCTCAGGTTCAGTTTTCTGGCGGCTGTTCTGTTTGTGTAAACTTGAAGTCCCTTTTCTGACCTAATTAATTGAACCAAAACGCTGCAGTTTCCACGGAACTATAGTGGCATTTTTTAAAGGGAAAATCTACCTTAGAACCCAAATAACCAAAAAATTGTCAAAAAAAAGCCCAAAGACCATTTCTGATATTATTTCATAAAACGTAAGTCGTTAACCTGTACTGATATAGTTGTTAATGAGTACTGCTTTAGTTGTTAACGAATACTGATTTAGTTGTTAAGATATTGTTGTTAACGTCTACTAATTTAGTTATTAATGTTCTACTGATATAGTTGTTAATATTTATAAAACAATAACAAAAAAGGCCTTAACTAACATATGACTTTTTCGTAGATATTTTTTGACAAGTTTTTGTTATTTTGGACCCTGAGGGAGGTTTTCCCTTTTTAAAATTCATAATACCAAAATGTTATTTCTAATTTTTGACACCGAAACTGTCATTTTCATATTTAATCAAAATTTTCAAGTACCTACAATTAAAAACAAGTAGACAAACATCAAATCATCTCAAAAATCAATGATCAAGAGTAATTACAATTATTTTGACAATTTTATCATTTTAAGTTCTAATTTAATATATTTACTCTTAATATAGATTTATCACAAAAATACGCAGTTTGTTGCTGATGTTAGAACATTTAACACAAGTTTGATGGGTACTTGCATATCATGATTAAAAAATGAAACAAAACTGTCAATCTTTTATTTTTACTCGAGGCAGTGTGTTTTTGTCATCTTTGATACCTTGTGTACTTGAGAAGATATTCTTGTTGCTGGAAAAAAAGAAAGAAAGAACATACTAATAATATCTTTTGTCACCATAATATACCACAACATAAATCAGAACAGCTTAACGTACAATTTCAATATTAGAACTAGAAACCAATATTAATTTTTTAAATATTAATTTCGATGTAGTTTCAATTTGCAATTGTTGAGCAATCAAGTGTATCATCTATTTAATAAAATGCTGACTTCATTTTATTTAAATTAGGGAATTTTCAAATGGAAATACATCCACAAAAGTGAATGTATATGCATTCAGAAAATAGATAAAAAAAAATACTTATACTACATAATGAATAATAAGATATGCATACCTCCCAATAATTTTCTTAAAATTATATCCTTTTTGTCTAATCATAAGTCTAGATGCAATGTGGCATTGTTGAAAAGTTCATATAATAAATACTATCTCGATTTTAAAAAGATATGATCTCATTTTATTTTTCTATTATACGCTTATTTACTCTAATAACAACAATTACGAATGTCGAACATGATGTAAAAATATACACTTTATTATATATGATTAAATTTTTATTTAATTAGAAATTAACCAAGAAAAGATAAGATATCAATGGTTGAAGTTTCAACCTTTACAAGGCCTGTTTAAGAATAAGTGTCGTTTTCATATTTCAAGAAGAAATTAAATGATCTGTTTTCTTTTTTACTCGTTAAACTTATTAGTGGTTAAAAAATATTTATTTAAAGAGCACTTGCTATTTTTTTCCAAAAAAAAAAGGGCACTTGCTATGCACAAGACATGTTAGACTTTTAAAATATTAGGTTGTCCTCAAAACAAGTTGATGCAAAGAAAAAGAGAGAAAATTAAGTTAGTGATGAGAAAAAGCTTGGACTCTAATAGTGATCGATATGTGTTATCACATGCACAAGGACCATATATTCATTATCATCGTATTGTATGGATCATAGAGAAACCTCATACAACACGTTAGTAATGAGAAGAATCTTTTGTCCCTTTAGGAACTAAATTTTCATCTTCGTTGCATTATTTCATTTATGGTCACTCTCGTAGGCCATACATAGAGAGAGTACTTCCAAAACATCATTACTAGTGGGAAGAGACCTGCATGAATATATGTGTTGTTGTTGCCCTTCACATTCATCTTCATAGCATTATTTCATTTAAAGTCTGAGGGCCCACTCACAAGTCAAGCACGTCTTGTATCGATAAGTATCAAATCAATTAAAGTCTAAAGACTTTTGATAGATAATTTTCATGCTAGTTGCCGTGAAACAAGCAGTAGTTGGACTTTGCATTTGAGAAGAAAAATCTGGTTGAAGAAAAGTTTTTAGCGGAGAGTAATTACATACTCCTTACATCTTATTTATAAGACATTTCTAATCCATTTCGCCGAAACTAAGAAAAACCTTAAACTTTACTAACTTTATCTATAAATTTAACAACTTTCCAACTTTATCCTTATTTAATATATATTATAGTAACCTTGTACAAATAAAGTCAGCACAATAGTAATTGAAAGGTAAAGTTGTACATTCATATGAAAAATATAACGATGTGACTTATAAATAAAATTACAAATACTCACAATCATTCATATAAAAATACTTGTACATAATGAATAATAAGATGCATAACTCACAATCATTGTCTTAAAATTATATCCTTTTGTCTAATCATTCTTAGATGCAAAGTGGTGGCATTGTTGAAACGTTCATATAATAAATACTATCTCCATTTTAAAAAGATTTGATCTCATTTTATTTTTCTATTATACGCTTATTTACTCTAATAACAACAAAACAAAATGCAAATGTATATGAAATAGGGAAAAAGAGCTTTCATTTTTGCTTGGTCATGATGAAAAGCAAATGTCTTATAAAAAGACTAAATGTGTTGGTGTCTTATAATAAAGACTAAAATGAGTAGGATAATATCAAAATTTTAATTTTAATTCTCTAATTTAAGGGGGGAAAATATCAACATACTTGATGTTGTTACATGGCAAACTCCTCTTGCAAGCTGGGACCATCCATCCATCAATCCATCCACCACCGCATCGGATCGGATTTTTTTTAAAAAAAAAAAAAAAAAAACGTGTAGTTCATTACAGCTCATCACAGATTAACGCCCCCTATTAACGTGCTCCGTGAGAACAACAATGTGTTTGTTTTAGATCACGGAATTGAAGTCTTGAAAAACAATTTTTTGATGGGTTTATCGTTTGTCATGTCACTTGATATAATGTTATAACAAAACACTCTAAAACTACGTTGTTTTGGGAGTTAGGAAATTAAAGAAAGGTGTTTTGGTCAAATTAATATAATAAATACAAAAATAAAAATAACAAAACACCCTTCATTAATTCCCCTAACTCTCAAAACGACGTAGTTTTGGGGTTAGGGAAATTAATGAAGAATTTTTTTGTAAAATTCATATAATAAATACAAAAACAAAAATACCAAAACACCCTTCATTAATTCCCTTAACCTCAAAACGACGTAGTTTTGGGGTGACTTGACATAACCTTATGTCAAGTGACATGACAAATGATAAACCCTTTTTTAATTATAATTTATAGTATATTACTATAATGATACTTATAAGTCCATTTTGAATAAAAATTTTGATCCTTATTATAGTCAAGTTTCAGAATAATAAATACATTTTTTTTTTACTTTTTTGTCCTTATTAGTTGCAATGAACAAAAAGAATTTATTGATATTAAATTTTGGAACTAATCATAGATAAAGGAAAAATTAGAAATTTAGCCCATAATTAATTAGTTAACTAACTCTCCTTAGTACATGAAAATTAGTTACTCGAGGCAGTGTGTTTTTGTCATATTTCATACCTTGTGTACTTAAAAAGATATTCTTGTTGCTAAAAAAAAAAAACATATTAATAATACCTTTTGTCACCATAATATACCACAACATAAATCAGAACAGATTAACTAACGTATAATTTCAATATTAGGACTGGAAACCGATATTATTTTTTCAAATATTAATTTCGATGTAGTTTCAATTTGCAATTGTTGAGCAATCGAGTGTATCATCTATTTAATAAAATATTGACTTCATTTTATTTAAATTAAGCAATTTTCAAAATGGAAATACATCCACAAAAATAAATGTATATGCATTCAGAAAATAGATAAAATTATATCCCTTTCGTCCAATCATAAGTCCGGATGCAAAGTGGCTTTGCTGAAAAGTTCATATATACTATCTCCATTTTAAAATGATTTGGTCTCATTTTATTTTTCTATTATACGCTTATTTAATAACAACAAAACAAAAGGCAAGTGTAAATGAAATAGGAAAAAAGCTTTAATTTTTACTTGGTCATGGTGGAAAGCGAGAATATATAACTTTATTTTATATGTTTAAATTTTATATAATTACCTTGATTGAATATTTAATTATAAATTAACCAAGAAAAGATAAGAAATCAATGGTTGAAGTTTCAATCTTTATAAGGCGTGTTTCAGAATAAGTTCCTTTTTCTATTTCAAGAAGAAATTAGATGATTTGTTTTCTTTTACAGTGGTTAAATAATATTTATTTAAAGAGCACTTGCTATGATACCCCAAAATTACGGGTACCTAATGGTAAATTTGGAAAAAAATTTGGGTTTCCTTTCAATTCATACACGTTGATCAAGGACATATAGACAAATAGACCCAGTCTGGTCAAACGACAACTTGGCCTTGCATGACGGGGAAATTTCCCTACCGTGACCAATGCATCAGAAACCACTGAAAGAAAAGTGGGCCCAGGGATGGGCCCATTCTTAATTGGGATAGCCTAACGGTGAGCACTAAGGACCATATATTCATTATCATCGTATTGTATGGATCATAGAGAAACCCAATAAAGCACGTTAGTATTACAAGAATCTTTGTCCCTTTAGGAACTACATTTTCATCTTCATTGCATTTTTTCATTTATGGTCACTCTCGTAGGCCATACATAGAGAGAGTACTTCCAAAACAACATTAATAGTGGGGAGAAACTTGTATGAATATATATATGTTGTCGTTACCCTTCACATTCATATTCATAGCATTATTTCATTCAAAGTCTGTAGGTCCACTCACAAGTCAAGCACGTCGTGTACTGATAAGCTAATCAATTAAAGTTTGAAGACTCTTGGTAGACATTTTTCACGCTAGTTGCCGTGAAACAAGCGGTAGTTGGACTTACTGCATTTGAGAAGAAAATTCTGGCTGAAGAAGAGTTTCAGCGGAGAATAATTAAATACTCCTCAGATCCTATTTATAGGACATTTCTAATCTATTTCACCGAAACCAATAAAAACCTTAAACTTTATTAACTTTACCTATAAATTTAAGAACTTTTCAACTTTATCCCTATTTAATATATATTATAGTAACCCTACAAGTACAAAATCTACACAATACTAAATAAAAGGTAAAGTTGTATCTTCATAGGAAAAATGTAACGATATAACTTATAAATAAGACTAAAAATATATTCTCTCTCTATCTTATATGTTTGGGTCTTATTTATTTGCATGTTAACCAAGACTATCGACATTAGGAAGGACGCACAGCATAAGGACTCTAATATGTTAACAAACACTATCTAATGAGTATAGCTAGTGTTTGCTGGCTATACATGTACTATCGAAATTCGTTCTCTGCATTGCTAGACACGTTATTTGTATCTTGTATGACACTTACAAAATTGGGTTATGCAATTTACAATTTCTAAATAATATAGCTTGTCATTATATTTATGAAAAAAGCCAAGAGTTTCATTTGTTGCGGATGACAGTCGCTTTAGAATTTTTGACAATTGTATCAAATAATTGAACTCATAACAATAAACCCATCGGTATGAAGATTACTACATTGTCTTCACCAATGCAGCCCAATCCATTTTCAAGGGTTTTCCTATTTTAAATGGGCTTATGATATAGAGGGATCCTCTGGTTCTAGCCTGCAAAATGCTCATGCACACATGTTAATTTGTGGACCTAATACATGCATTATTAATTAAAGGAAAAATTAATCTTTTAGTTTTCAACTTTTGACTCAATTGTAACATAGTCCTTTAACTATGACTCTGCAACATGGTCCTTATTTTTATATCAAATTTAAATTTAACAACAACAAAAAGAAGGTTGGATGACCAAGAATTTGAAAAGGGGGCGTTAGTCGCAGAAGGGGCTGAGTACATATGAAAGCAGTCAACAATCTACTCAACGCCCCTTTCCAAATTCTTCGTCATCCGATCCTCCCCCACCCTACAATTAAGGGGTTGTGAATTTTTGTAATTTAAAATGCCATGTGGACCTACTTAGGAGAAGCCACGTATCACATTCATAGACGACCACCTCATTGCTAGCTCCTTTGCTAGTGGCCACCATCTATTAGCTCCAGCAACCACATCCAATAACTAGCGGCCACTTGTCCCCTCCTCTTGCTGTTACTTGCCTCCTACTCATACCCGTGCGCACTTTAGCCAGTTAAGCCAAAGAAAACCTGCAATATAAATACATATATTTTCACACACACACACACGTAAAAGTGGGTCATGTACTATCCTCTCCTCTTGTTTGAGCTCTCAAAATTCTCTTTGTATTTTAAAATAACGAATGAGCGTGCACACACACATGCGTGCACGCACTGTTACACACCTACCGACCTCGCGCCCTTTCGGGTAGCGGGTAGTGCGATCCTTTACTTTTATACAATTCTAAATTATTTTCTCCAGATAATTTACGTCGCACATCGTAGTTTAAGCAACAGAGCATGCATCGGTTTGGACAATAATATATTGATAAAAATATGGAAAGATAGATTCTTCCCGAAGGAAACAAAACATACAATCGTCCCGATAATGGTGCCCAGACAGCCAAAATAATAATCTACACTCATCCAAGAATCAACATAAATTCCAAAAAGAAAAAAAAAAACATCAACATCCACCAAAATACTAGCCCTGCTCCGGAGCCTTACCTCTGTCTCTCTGCTCTACTCCAGATGAGCTACCAGATGGCTTAAAAGGGGTTGAGATTCATAAATTGAATCTCAGAGTAACCGTTAATCTCGTATAAAATGTATAAATAATGCATGTAAGAAAAGCCATAAATAAACAACTACCACATAACATTCAGTATCAAGGCACACAGCCAAATCCAGAACTAGCAGTCCTAATAGCACAAAGCACTGCATCGCAAAGGGTCTTAATAGCACACAAGACAAGACCACCGGCACAAGACACAAAGAAAGCCCTTTATGCACACAAGATATTTCGGTTCCATAGCACTCGGAAATAAATGATAATCAAATGTTTGCAATATATATGGTAAAACATACATACACATGTCGTACAAAGTATATAAGGATTAAGGTTACTACCCAGTTCGACTACAGATAACAATAACCTTCGCGATGCAAAATATCACAATTATCCCTAAAATAATAAAATATAAATATAATTAATTCCACCTCAATGAATATTTTCTTTGGCAAATTAAAATAAGCCCAATTAATGTGTCCATACTCACTAAATTCCTTTTCTTATTAAGGAATTTAATTTGGGCCCATATATTCTTAATTTTCGTCATGAGTCTGAAGTTTTCTAAAATAAAGGCTCAACTTCAAAAATTCATAATTAAATCTAGAAAACTTTTTTTGGGTTGATTCCAAAGCCCAAATGATCCTTAATATGTCTATTTTCAACCAGAAATACTCAGTTGGGTCAGAAAAATTCTAAAATTTATCCATAGCCCAAAATACCCCTGCTGTCCGAAATAATTACCAGTGTTCAGGAGCTATTTTGAAACATTTATTTCTCTTAGAAAAAAATTCATAAAACCACGAATTATATACCAAATTAATCCTTGAGATGTCTACTTTCTCCCTGGACAATTTCATAATTTTTACAGTCCATTTACTAGGTCAAATATCATAAAGAAGGTGACTGATTCCATAGAAAATTTCCAGAAACAGCACCTAAGGATCTTCAAACTTCCATTTATGCTTCCAAAATTATGATCCAAGTTTAACCTCATACAAAATCTCATTTTAAACACTTTAGAGCTATCAAAAACACCAAAATCCATTCCCAAAACACTTGTATATCCAGCTGGACGAAATCTCATTCTAAACACAAATACTCAAGTTTCCAATTTAACATCATAATCTAGTCCATAATCACTTCTAATTTGTTGTTTGAACCCTTAATCATACACTAACCCCATCTAAGAATTTGGGCAGCAACTCCCCATACATTTAGGGTTTCCAACATTTCAAGAATACAAGAAAATACCACCCCAAATCAATTCACCAACATAAATTCATTCTAAGGATGTTTAAGAATCACTAACCTTAGCTTGACCTTTGAGGTTCTTGTAATTTCTTCTTCATGAATACCATAATAAGACAGACTTTTGGGTCAAAAAGAATTGCAAAAGGGAGCTTGAAAGAGATGGAAGAGATTACATGAGATTTACCTATTAGATTCTTGAGTTTTTCCTTCTTATTTTCTCCTAGAATTTTCATCTCTTCCTCTTCTCCCTTCCCTGCGTGATGGCTGGATCTAATGGGGAAAGATAGATTGATTTAATGCCAAATAAAGGGTCCATACGGCTGAAATAATGAAGGGAAAAATGACCTCTAACTAGCCCAATATTTACCACCATGCCATCTAATTAAAATCCAACAATTTAGTTGACATGTGTTTGACAATTTTTCTTCTTCTTTCCCTAGTTTGGGCCAAAATTTTAAGCCTCTCTTAAGATGATTTTAGCCCACTTTGTTCATGTTCCCATAAATTCTAAATAATTATGAGACATACTACACAATTTCGTGGGAATTATAATTTTAACCTTGCTTCAATTTTTCTCCTAATTCCTAATAATACTCATACAACTTATTCTCATTTCTTTTTGGTCAAATTTAATACACATAAACAAGTAATTTCACGACCACATCTTAATCTTAATCCGATTATTTCACGCAACAACCTATATTCATTAACACATAACCTCATAAAAATCCATATATGCAAATGAATCCACATTGAGGCACATGAAAAATGGGGATGTTGCAAATCCAACGAGGGTGGCTTCATATTTTTGTTTAAATTGAAGAGCAATTTTGTAAAAGCACCATATTCCTTCTTTTTTTTTTTTTTAAAAAAAAAAATCCCTATTTGGTCATGAGATCTATATGGATTCGCAATTTTGTATATTGGACTCAACTTTTTGAAATTTCAGATTTCATTGATAATTTATAGGGATTGTCCTTTAATTTAGGGAAAGTTATACCAATATTCTAATTAAGAAAAATAATATAAGAAATGTCTCATAGTTTATCAATGACAAGTAAATGAGCAATTATTGACAAGTGAATGAGCTACCATTAACAAGTTATGTGATTTTTCTGTTATTTATTTTTTTAATTGGAACATTTTTTGTCATTTTCCCTTTAATTTTTTGTATTTTATATTACATTATTAATTTTAATATAATTTTTGTTAGCTTTTATTTATTATATTTTTGGAATCAACAAAGAAAATATTCATTAAAAATTTGATATAAATTCCAAATAAAGGACTTACGTAGCAAATAAGGTTTGCAAATTTGAAAAATCTAGGGAAAATTTCAGTCAGTCCCCTATGTATATAGCAAATTAATTTTAGTTTACCCCAAAACTTTTTAAAACTTCACTGTACCACCATGGTCAAAAAGAAATTAATTTTTGTTGGTGAAAATATCATGATATTCTTACTTTATTTATCTTGTAAATTATCTTATTTATCATGTAAATATCCATATTTATCTTATGAATTTTCATATTTGTTTTCTAAGTTCTTTTGAATCACCTTATTTATCTTGTAAATATCCATATTTATTTTGCAAATGGAAAAAATATTTTTAACTCCCTATATTCCTTTGAATCTCTTTCTTTATCTTGTAAAAATAAAAGAAGAGTATCATTATTTTTTCACCCACAAAAATTAATTTCATTTTGATCATTGGGCTGCGGTGAAGTTTTAAAAAAGTTTTGAAGATGACTGAAATCAATTTGCTACCAAGGTGGCTAACTGAAATTTGCCCAAAAAAATCTAATGTAATTTATCACAAATTCAGGTTTAAATTACAATACTTCTACATTAAATCCGTAAGGACCGGCTATAAACATATATAAGCCACGAAAAAAATGTCATTTATGCTCTCAGATCTACAGCAAACCATTCGATATGTCCAATATATTATATTGGATTCCAACGAATCTAAATTTAAGTAAATTTGGGACACTAACATATTGATAATAAATTAATAATTAATGATAATAATTCCTCAGTGTGGGTCCCAGGGAACTAAAATGAAGGATGTAGAGGTTAAGTGAAGAAAAAGGATTTGGCCCCCCAGAGTGTTCCAATGCTTTTTCAGTTTTACAATCTGAATTAGTGCCCACTTAGGATAGCGATAAAAGCTGATTTTTTAACGTGGTGTACGATTTATGAAGTAAATGTGTGTGAAGAGTTTTATTTCGACTTATGTAAACGTGTTTTTTAAACACCAACTCAAACATGCACTTAATAATTCCATATGTGTTCTTGAAGGGTGCACATTAGGTGCCCATAATTATGTGCCCAATTATGTGCTCATACCTCTATTTTTTTAGTTTTTTATATATTGTATTTATTTAGATTTAAATTATATGCTGCTTTCTGGAATTTTTTTTTTTTTGCACCCAGTATCTCAAATGAATTAGCTTCCAATTCTGCATTTATCTATAACACTAGTATCATAGAAAGTAATTAATTTTGAGATACTGGGTACAAAAAAATTCCAGAAAGTAGCATATAATTTAAATCTAAATAAATACAATATATTAAAAAAATAAAAAATATGTTACTATATGTGTTTTTTTACGTTTTTAGTTTCAGATTTTGATATTTTATTTTTCCATTTGATGATGAGGACTGAACGATTGCATGAGTTATGTTATTTATATTGATTTGAGTAAAGGATTTTTATGATTGTTGAAAGCTAAGAATTGACAATTAGATTTAAAATTAAATGATAGTTTTCATCTGATAGTAGTATTTTTTCAAGGTAGGAATTTTTTGCATGTTTAACATGATGTGTCCCTCTTCAGATTTAGCAACATTCAATTCCCTTCATATTACCAATACTAAATAGAATATATCCATTACTTTATAGGTGTCATTATCCTCTTTGAAATTTGGATGACATGACTTTTACTAATTCTGAAAAGTTCCACCTTGAGCAAGCATCTTTAAACAATCATTTAGAGATTGTAAGGATACCTTAATCATCAAATATATTTATTGAACAATCTTAAAAGGTTCACCAATGATTTAGTTAAGAATGCAGTAATTAGAAAGTGGTTGTAAAATCTTGAGTTTGAAATGTGATAATTGTTTATTTGAATTGCACAGACATGACTACATTATTAATAATCTCAAGTTATATTTGACTATATTATCCTTATTAATGCAAAAGATGAAAGATGAACAATTGCGTGAGGTTGCCATTAGATTTGGTCAGGGTGCTAATAGAAGGTGGCGTAGTTGAGTGAATAATGAATTTTTACTATACGTTTGGTGTCATGATATCGAATCCTCCCAATATTGAGGGATATTAGGTAGGAATACTAATGTTTGGATCTTCATTGGTTTTTGTTCTGGTATAGAACTAAGATGTCTGGCCTTATGGGTGGCGGGAGAATTGATGTTGGATCGAAGTACTCCTCTCGTATGCCTATAGGGCAATGGGATCTCAGAAGTATTTGCCAGTCTTTACCTATCTGGCTCGACTTCGTATGGGATCCTGGGGGAATCAGATTTGCATCCAAACATCTGTGGCCAGCGGTGGGAGGCCTTGGATAGGTTAGGCGGGTCTTCCTGGACCCGTCTAAACTTCTCTAAGGACTCCAGCATATCCAACAAAGATCTTCCTCAGTATGATATCTTTGTTGGATAGGTGTTCGATCTCCAGCTCCAACTGTTCGGCCGTCATACGGAGGATCCGGTTCTTCGTCGCCCGTTGTTCTATTTTTACCTATAGCCCCTCATTTCCAGTATTTTGATCTTTGTAATCGCCTCGGATGCGAATAGCTTAGTTTATTTCCTTGTAAGAAATCTGTGTAACGCGCTTATTGATGAATAAAGAGCTTATCGCTTTTCGTTTACTCCTCTGGTATTCAAGTATGACACCTACAAGTATCAATGTTGACCCTTCTTTTTCTCTAGCCAAGTATAGATATGTATTTTATCTGGGTTGGCGACGTGCCCCCTCTTCAGCCGCATACCTTAGGTGTAGCCGAGAACCCGAATTACTTGTATCTATATGACCCGGCTATGACTGAAATTTCTGGGAATGTAACCGGGTTATACCCTGAAGTAATCATAGGGGGAGTGGCATCTTACCGGCTCTGCTGGGCAACGCTCTCTTGGTTAGTCGCTTGATCCGGGCTATTGTTGCATCCGGATCGATGCCTATGAATAGGTTGCCGGGATGAATGATTCTGGTGAAAACTCGGCCGTGATATCTGGGTATACCAACAGTAGGTCCCGACTTGTTCAAATGCTCTTTGCAAAACGATTGGACCGGATCTCAAAAGCCGGGGCATTACGTCGGCTATTCTACGTATCCGAGTGGCCACTATCTGTCGCTTCCACTTCCTTTCATTTGCTTTTCTTTTGACAATCGCTCTCTCGACCGTCGTGCGGCCGAAATCGAGGCGTTCGCCGCTACGGCCCTTGGGCGTAATTAATGATCGCGAGTGCGCATTAAATGCACACGTCACGTCATCCTTATGTTATGAGTGAATGGGCGCTTTTGCTCCCGACGGTTGAGCTTTCGAAATTTTTATACCCGCCTAGTCTTTCTCTTTTAGGTTCACTCCATATGCCTTGAAGAGTTTTTCTCCATTATCGCTTTCTGCTCCCGCGAGGAAATTCATTCCTGAGTCTGCCTTTCGCCATTTCTTGAGTGAACCTCTCTCTTTCGACCAGGTACCGTTGTTTTCCCCGTTATTTCTTTGGTTCTACTCTTCTTTGTGCTTTTGTTGTTCGTTTATTCAATTGAACCCCTCGTAGTATTTGTGTTGAATTTTTCCTGGATTTTGTCTGCGTTCGCTCAAATTTCTGGGTAGCTTTTTCTGATTGGTTCCCTTTCTGAGTGAATTCCTTCTTGTCTTCACCCTTCACCGTTAGAAAACCCCCATTTTCCTTAAACTCTTGCCCGATTCCGGGTCTGATTGCTGTGCCTTTGGGAATATATCCATCGATGTCTAAGGATATAAAAGACATGACCCCCGAGGAACTTGAAGAATTACGTAAAACTGTGAGGGGAAAAGCCCGTTGGTGGCTCTGGGGTGATAAACCTTCTCCTCAAGAAAGGCAATCTGCTCTATTTGCCGCTCACTACAGTGGAAACAAGAGGAAAGCGCCCGGTGTTGTCCAGACAAGCCATTCGAAACTTCGAAGAGGCGGTTCCTCCGTTGGGGGAAGTTCGAATGTTCCATCCTTGTTTCCGTCCAATCCGAGGGATCCCCGAAGCGTGCTGACGTGGCTGTCTTTCCGGCCCTACCGATTAACCAGTATGATGATCCAGAAAGAATGAGTTCTAGGGCTGAGGTGGACGGTTACCTTGGCCCCAGCTATGATTGTCTGTACGAATGTACCCAACTTCTTTCCATCGGAGATTCCGCCACGGCGGATTCGATTCTGGGCTCCTGTCGTCATAATATTGGTCCGGGTCTCCAGGCCAGCCCCCTGAATCCTGTTGACACGGCTTCTAATCTTACTCGACCGTAGAAACACGCCTTCAATCTTTAACATCGTGTATGCTAGGACGATTCGATCTTGTTTACTTTTATTTCTGTGATAGGTATAATGGCCTTGTCTTCCTCTTCTCATACTGCGGAGTCGGAGTCCGGCAATGCAAATCGTGTTAGCCCCTCGCAGGGTTAGTTGAAAAGTTTCCCGGGTCACGCGCGAAGTACTATCTTATCGGTCGAAGCCGACTATGGCCGACATAGAAAACCTCCCGTGAGAGAGACCGATAGCCACGCTTTGTCCTCCCTAAGAAGATGAACCGGTGTGTTACGTTAGGGAGGGAAGCAACAATTCCTTTTCTTTTTCTACGTTGATTACTTTACAAAGCTCGGTATTCGCTTCCGTTTACCGCGTTCCAAATAGCAATCCTCCGCTTCTGTTGCTCCGACGCAATTGCATCCCAATGGGTGGGGCTATGTTATTGCTTTTGAATGGTTTTGCAAGAGCCTAGGTCTGCCTTGCTCCACATCTATGTTTTTTTACTTCTTCACTCCCCACACTTCTCGATCCGGGAAAGAACCACCCGAGCTCAAAGAATGGACTTCGATCCGAGGCATTACCAACAGGCGGCTGTTTACCCCGGTGTCCGACTCCTTTAAACGATTTAAGCCTGGCTTCTTTAAAATGGTTGCCAAGTCTGGTGCAAACCCTTGGTTTCTTAAAGGGCCTGATTGTTCGAATGTCGATTGGCAGTTTAACCTTTATTGGTGTAAAGATCACCATAACGTCTCGCCTAGTGCTTATAAAGTGGAGCTCGCCACTCGCTTGAAACATGAGAGGAAAGCAATCAAAGCATAACAGGACCATGTGAAGGCACAAGGTACTATGGGGCTGCTTCTCTGGTGGCCCAATATCAGGCCGAGGCCTCTCTCCAGGAGGACATGAGTATGAGGCCGAGTATGAATCTTTCATTGCTTATAGCCTGATACTGCCGTACTATGTAGCGATGTATATTTGCTGTTTCAACAGTTATTGACATAATACTCATGTTTTGTGTAGATCTCAAAATGAAAGGACCGAAATACCTGTCGGGGATTCCGGAAGTTCCCGCCAAGGGAGAAAAGGTCGGCTGGTGACCCGGGCAAATCGAAGGTCGGTGAATCTTCAAAGGTGGCCGAGTCCAAAAAAGCAAAGGTGACCGGGGCCGATGTTCAAGTGCCTACGGCTCATGTCGGCCGAATCTTCTCCCCGTGGCGGAAAAGCCGCGGACGTTCCGTCGCCGGTCCTTCAGCCCCCGCATTTCCACCCGTGGTGATTCCGCACTCCCAATTATGGAGTCGGGGGATCATTGAGGAATTAGGTACTTCTTTGTTGCCCCCTCGCCGCTACAATGATCCAGTCCCGTTGCTGGAAGCCGATCTTCGGGACCTCCAAGCTGTTGGCAACGCCCATCTGAAAGGTGCCGGTTTGACCTGTGCCTATGTCACCCTCCATCACAGCTATGAGGCCACATTTGCAGACCTGAGGAGAGCCCGGACGGAACGTGATGAAGCATTGAAGCAGTGGAACAAGGCTTCTTCCGAAGTCCAGG
The DNA here is from genome assembly GCA_025563575.1 of Acacia pycnantha. NCBI lineage: Eukaryota > Viridiplantae > Streptophyta > Magnoliopsida > Fabales > Fabaceae > Acacia > Acacia pycnantha. Next base: position 91,673 of record JAMWYP010000277.1, read on the forward strand.
TGGGCCAGGCCAAGCTAGAAAAGCTGGAGTTTAATCTACAACACACCCAGTCTATCTTGAACGATGCCAATGCGATGATCTCGACCTTAAAGGCCGCCCGGGTCTGCGATGAAGAAGAGCTAAACGCCATGACCGCTGAAAGGGACAAGCATAAGGGTCTGCTTCGGGCATTGCTGGTAGAATCAGTAGAGGAGGCCTTTAAGAACTCGTTGGCCCAGATCCAGCTCTTGAACCACGGGGTCGAGCTCAACACTGAGGCCATCACTTCAGTCCTATGTTGAGGATGATCGGCTTGTAGCCTTTGTTGAACCCCACTGTTTCGGAGACCCGTCTAGATGCCGAGGCTTCCTGGGGAGGAGATTGAGAGAGGAGAAGAAGCCTCAAATGCCCTACCCCGCAAGCCGATTATCTTTGTTGTTTTGGTTTTGACCGGGTTTGTTGCTTAGGTGTTTTGTATGTTGTTGTGGACAAATTGGCCAATCCGGCCTTTTGTTTTTAAAATGCAAACCCAAAGTTATACTAACCTTGTCATTATGTAACGATTCGTATTTGCATGTCATTGCGTGTGGCCTGGCCACGGCCACGAAGGAGTGTGCAGAGTCTGCGAACGCGCATCAGGTATTTAAACCTTACAAGATGGAGTGTATAGTGTTACAACTATCTCACATAAATCCGGTGAATTAACCGGTCATCCTAAGATAAAGGGAAATTGTCACCGCCCGGGTTCGGTTTACCCAAAACGTCCGGCATTTTGGCTCGATCGTGGCCGACATGACAACTCTGCTTGATATCCCGGAGTAGTTTAATGGAGAGTCCTGGATTTATAAGCTCTCCGAATTCTCCGCTGACAAGCCGGGTTCGTAAGTTAATTTTTGAGAACAACAACGTTTGGAAACCAACAAATACCTCCAACGAGAGTTTTATTTTATTCGACAAACAAATTGCTAACAAGGGAAAAGCCATCCAGCTAACATTGAATTCAAAACTAACCGAAATGAAATAATTGATGATTTCTGAAGACTGAAGCTAACTGTCATAAGTTCTTAGCTTGTCCGCATTCCATGTTCGCTGGATTGGATTCCCGTCGAGGGTTTCCAATACATACGCTCCTTTCTGAAGTGTTTCCCGAATGCGATAGGGGCTATCCCAATTAGCCGCGATCTTGTCATCTTTGGCATTCTTATTTCCGACGTCCGCTCTTCTGAGAACGAGGTCTCCCGGCTGAAACGTTCGGGGTCTAACCTTCTTGTTATAGCGAGTCGCGATGAGCTGCTTTGTGGCGATGTCTCGACAGTGAGCTGTTACTCGGGCCTCGTCTGCAAGGTCTAATTCGACAGTCAATGCTTCGTTGTTGGCCGCTTCCCCTTGTGACAGAATGCTTCTTCTGCGCAATGAGGGTAATCCTATTTCGACTGGGATCATGGATTTGCATCCATAGGCCATTCTATACGGAGTTTCTTGAGTGGATGTCTGGGCTGTTGTTCGGATCCCCCAAAGAACATAAGGTAATTGATCTACCCAGCCAGTATTTGCTTCCAACATGCGCTTCTTTAGTCCATCTAGAATGACCTTGTTTGCGGCTTCAGCTTGTCCGTTAGACTGTGGGTGCTCCACCGAAGCAAAATGGTGCTGTATGCCGAACTCGTACGCTAGATCTCGGAATCCGCTATCGGTGAACTGAGTTCCGTTGTCTGTGACTATCTCATCCGGAGCTCCAAAACGCGTGATGATGTTGACCTCAAAGAATCGTTGTACGCGGGCCGAAGAAATTGTTGTAAGTGGTTCGGCCTCGATCCATTTGGTGAAGTAGTCGACGGTGACGATCAGCCATCGCAACTGTCCGGGAGCTGTCTTGAATGGGCCTAATATGTCCATACCCCACTTGTAGAAAGGCCAAGGGGCCGAAATGAAATGGAGTTCGCTGGGGTGACCAAATTACTCTGGAGTGCTTCTGACAGCTATCACATGTTTTAACGAGAGTCTTTAAGTCAGCTTCCATGGTCGGCCAATAGTATCCTGCTCGCAAGGTTTTTCTGGCGAGTGCCTTAGCGCCCATGTGCTGACCGTTGGCTCCCTGATGTATCTCGGATAAAGCATAACCCGCCTCGTTCAGGTTCAAGCATCTCAAAGATAGGGAATGTAGGCCTTTCGGTAGCTGATCCTCCACCATGGTGTATTTGGCAGCCTCCCGAACCAATTTTTTGGCTTCCATGACATCATCGGGTTTGATGCCACGCTCCAAATAATCTTCAATTGGCTTTTTCCAGTCTGCTTCAACCGAAATAGCCATGGTGCATAGTGGGTCCTCGAGGTTCTGTTGAACCACAGTCCGATGACATCCTGCGCTCTTGGTACTGGCCAACTTCGAAAGGATGTCGGCTCTGACATTCTCCCCTAGGGATGTGGGTTACAATTGCTTCCTCGAACTCGGCCATTACCTCCTTGGCCTTAAAAGGTATTTTGCCATCGCGGGCCTTTTGCTTGATAAGATCCCTCAATCTGAGCCGCCACAAAGCTGAGAGTCGGTGAAAACCTTAACTCTTGTGGCACCGTTCTCTTTTGCCTGTTGGAGTCCGGCTATTAGGGCCTCATACTCGGCTCGATTATTTGAAGTTGGGAACTTCAAGTGGAGTGAGTGTTCAATCGTAACGCCTTATGGGCTTTCAATGATGATCCCGGCTCCGCTGCCTTTGGTATTCGACGATCCATCGACATATATTTTCCACACGTCCGCCTCCTCGCTGGCAGCCGAGCTGGTTGGCGTCAACTCCCGGACGAAATCTGCTAAAGCCTGCGACTTAATTGCATGGCGAGCTTCGTAAGTGATGTCGTATTCGGACAATTCTATTGCCCAATTTGTCATTCTCCCCGCCAAGTCTGGTTTGTGCAGGACTTGCCGTATCGGCTGGCTGGTTCTAACAACAATGTGATGGGCCTGAAAATAAGGTCGCAACCGGCGAGCGGTGGTGAGTAAGGAGAAAGCGACCTTTTCCAACTTCTGGTACCGGATTTTGGCGTTCTGCAAGGTCTTGCTAATAAAATACACCGGTAATTGGGTGTGGTCCGCCTCCCTTACTAACGCGCGCCGATAACTTCCTCGCCAATTGATAAATATAGATAGAGGGTCTCGCCGGGTTTGGGCTTCGATAGGACTGGCGGATTTTCCAAACATTGTTTGATTCCCTCAAAAGCTGCGTCACACTTTGCATTCCATTCGATCGAGGCTTCCTTCTTCAGCAGCTTGAACAAAGGTAAGGCCTTCTCGGCCGATCTTGGCAGGAACCTGGTTAGAGCGGCTAATCTTCCTGTCAACTGCTGGACCTCTTTTTTACTCTTCGGAGCTTCCATATCGAGTACTGCTCGGCATTTGTCCGGGTTCGCCTCAATACCCCCGTTGGTAAACATGAATCCCAAGAATTTTCCAGCCGGCACACCGAAGGCACATTTCGCCGGTTCGCCGGATTTTGTATGTTCCGAGTTTTCCAAACGTCTGTTCTGCAACCCTTATATGACGATGTGAGTCCAAGGACTTAACAATCATGCCGTCTATATAAACTTCAACGTTATGTCCGATCTGGTCGGCAAAGACCGTGTTCATCATCCTTTGATACGTAGCTCCTGCGTTCTTCAGTCCGAAAGGCATGACCTTGTAACAATAGTTGGCCTTTTCTGTTATGAAGGCCGTTTTTTCCCTGTCCTCTGGATGCATTGGTATTTGATTATACCCTGAGTACGCGTCCATGAAGGAGAGGAGCTGGAAACCCGAGGAATTGTCAACCAGCTGGTCTATGTTAGGCATGGGGTATGAGTCTCTGGGACAGACTTTATTCAGATCTGTGTAGTCCGTACATACCCTCCATTTTCTGTTGGGTTTTCTGACCATGACCACGTTGGACAGCCATGTGGTGTATTGGATTTCGCGGATAAATCCGGCTTCCAAGAGCTCTTGAACATGAGTTTCCAGCGCTTTTCTCTTTTCTGGGCCGTGGTTCCTCTTTCTCTGGGATATCGGAGTCGATCCCGGATAGACTCACAACTTGTGACAACAAAACCTAGGATCAATTCCGGCACCTCGGATGACTTCCGTGCGAAGACGTCCCCGTTCTTCCTAAGGAAATCAATGAGGCAGCTCGAATCTGGGGTAAATGCTTTCCGATTTTTGTGGTTTCGGAGGGGTCTCCCAACACTAGATCCTCCAAATCCCCAGCTGGTTCTAGGCGTGGGTCTTCCTCACGAAGATCCAATTCAATCGTATTTACATCTAGGTCGGGATATTCCAAGTTCGCTTGTGGCGGCTGTGATGAAGGTCAGCCTTCGCCAATTCTGACAGTTTCGAAATAGCATTGTCGGGACTCTCTCTGATCTCCTTGTACTGTGACCACGGTTCCCTGGTTTCCTATTATCTTGAGCTTTTGATGCTTGGTGGATATCGCATGTCCCATTTATGTATAGTTGGTCTCCTGTGATTATGTTGTATGGCGAAACGAAATCGCCACTATAAACCGCACTCTCGCACTCCGAAAGCGTCCCTAGTTCCCAAAGTGAAACGGAGGTCGATAAACCCCTTAGGGCGTGATTGTTCTCCATTGAACCCGATGAGAGTCGTCCTACAGGGCTTTAAATCCTCCCGATCCAGCTCATTCGTTTGAACGCCTCCCAACCGAGGATATCGCCGAGCTTCCCGCATCCACAAATATGCGTTTGACTCAAGAATTGACCGCATCCCAGCTTATAACCGGCCCATCTCGATGTCCGGGACTACGTCCCTGAGCTCCTCATTCGTGAAATACAACGGCGAACTAGATGGGCCGCTATGATGCTCTTTGAACTTTGGCCGGTCTCTGACGGAGAGGACTTCTCGCAGATACTTCCTTCGTTGGCTTATAGTATCTCCGCCTCCGCCCATTGCTCCGCTTATAACATTACAGTCGAACTCGGTTTCCGGAAATTCGTCGTCAACCTCGGCCGTCTTTTTCCGTTTGTCATCCTGTTTTTTAAACTTTCTGGGAGGGCTCTTGCTGCGACTCTTGGGCTTGCGTTTGCCGCCCTTTCCTTGATGTTCTATGACATATTGTTGAAGTTTGCCCTCGCGGATAAACCTTCGATGACGTCTCGGAGTTCGTAACATTCATCCGTGGTATGACTCGCCCGTCGTGAAACGTGCAGTATTTAGATTGGTCTACCCCGGATCTACGGTATGATAATCGGGGTCGATCGACCCTTCTCATCTCGGTCGTCGCTACTTCCTTCCACACCTGTGACCGCGGCACATTCAAGGCTGTGTATTTCTCACACTTGCTTCTCGGCTCAAACTTCCCACCACGGTTCTTGTTCTCCGAGCCCCTTCGCGGAGTCCCTTTTCCTACCTTCCGTGTAGTCTCTATCTCGGGTGGAGTGGCTCTCGCCTTGGTCCCTCCTCGGATCATTTGCTACACGCATCCGCTCCACCTCGAGGTATTTATTTGAACGAGTTATGAAATCATTGAGGTTCTTCTCCCGTTCCTTCAAGAATGATTCTGCCAGGCGGGATTCTTTATCAAGGCCATCGACCAACAAATGGACGTGTACGTCCTCATTTAATCCACGCACCTGCAGGGCCGCAAGCTTAAAGTGATCCAGGTAACTTTGGAGCGTCTCGCTTGGTCGTTGCTTGATTTTGGAGAGCGAATATTGGGACTTCGGTTGCCGTTTACTAGTCGCAAAGTGCAACTCGAAAGCCTTAGCTAAGTCCTCAAATTTATGTATGGACCCCACTGGAAGAGTGTGGAGCCACTTAGGCGTTGAGGATTTGGTCGGAAAAAGGGCTGTTGTGAAGTTGGCTAACATACTTCCGCCGCTGGAAACCGGTTGGAGACCTCGGTGGCTTGTCCTTTCGATTCGGCTTTTCCTTCTTGGAAGTCTGGCCTGAGGAGGTCGGCTTTATACTCTGGACGGTTTCTGTCTTCTGATTGCTCTTTCGACGATCCGAGCTGTCGTCTTCTTCGTCCTCCTTCCAGGACTTATCTTCCCAGTCCTCGTCGGAGTAAACCAGGTTCTCTTCTTTCTTCTGCCGCTCCTCCCACCGCTGGAAGTGGAGGGTATGGCGCTTGTCCATGTTATCCTTGCGCCTCATTATTGCAAGCATCCCGGATTGGAGGGAGCAGAAATCTGGTTCAATGACCGGGTTCTCTTGGTGACCACCCGGGTTGGAGTTCTGAGGCTCGTGGCGATGATTTCGCGGAGCCGAAGACTCCGTGTCAGACGGGTTATCATTCAAGGGTTGGTCGTTGTTGGGGATGAGAGGTTCTTCCGGCTGTGATAGCCGGTCTTCTTCGTCATGCTGATTGTTACCGTGAGGGTCCTCCGGCTGGTCAATGTGTTGTGGTTGCCGAGGTGGTTGACAGTGGTATGCTGTTCGGTCCGTCTCCATCTGCTTATGGCTTGAAGCACGTGTGCTTATCCTCATGGTCACGGGAATTGAAGTTTAACAATCCCCACGGTCGGCGCCACTGTTCTGGTATAGAACTAAGATGTCCGGCCTTATGGGTGGCGGGAGAATTGATGTTGGATCGAAGTACTCCTCTCGTATGCCTATAGGGCAAGCGTACAAGGGAAGTATGGATCACTGAACACAACCAGGCGTCTCGCCTAAGGGGTGCGGTGTGTGCTCAGTGGTACTGTATGTAAATAGTCTGGGACTAGAAGTGTGTACCTTGGCGAGTATCTCTTCTACGTATATATAGAGAGTATACCTTGTTGGTTGGATCTCTCGGCTCCCACGTTGTGCGTGCCCCCAGATCCGGTTGTGCGTGCCCGACGATGTTGCTAACTGCCCTGATGACTAGGTCCTTCCGTTAGGAGGCAGCTTACGTGGATTGCCCCCCGTACTGGTTGGTTAGTTAATGGGCCTTGACTAGGTCCGTAACAGTTTCTATAATGCTTTTTATACGTAGTTGTTAGTCAAAGGAGAGGAGGTATAAGTGATATGGATTTGTTTGTAGCTCCATTTGGCCTACATTAAGTTTTTGTATTTACGCATAATTTTATAATGATATAATGTGCAATATCTATATCTCCCAGCCTCCTCCTACAGATTAGGGGATTTTCTTTGTTTTACTTCTTCCTCATGCAATCCATAATAGTGTTAGTTTGTTAGTCAAAAGAGTTGAGATAGAGTTGTTCTATGGAAGCTGCATATTATTTTACGTGGCAATATAATCTAAATGATTTCCTAATTCTATTATTTGCAATTTTTTTAACCCATTTGTTACTCCCAAGATTGAGAAACATTCTCAAGGAAGATTTCGTTTTTGTGGATTCATTGGTATATGACATATTGTGACACCCTGCCACAACTTTTTATAGCGTTTTGATCGAGTTTTGAGCGACGTAATTTTTTTCATAATAAGGAGTAACTGGATAACATTGATAACATTGATAACAGTGTATCTGGCTGTTCATAAGGCCGTAAATTCTTCCGAGTGTTTACATCTAACGTAAGTACAACAAAGCTAAAGCGTCTCCATCTCGGTCTTCATGCTAGCTCCCTACCTTTGTCCTCGATCTACGTGGCCTCGCTTGCTTCTCTCCTCGCCCTCGGTCCTCCTGGACTCGAAGCTATAGCCGAGATCCAATTTAGCGCATTGGATCTCAAAATCGTTAACCTCATGCTTATAAACAGTATATGTACAACAGGTATTTCTAATGTTACAGCATTGATCAAGCCGGTACGTCGTATGATCATTTAATAACAACTACACTAACATGTAACGTTAAGTCCGTCGCACCATTCACCTCGTGCCACGATGTACGGTCGTGTCCTCGCGCTAGGAAAACATTTCGGCATTATTATGTCTATAACCCGAATAAAGCCGTAATCGTTATCTAAGTACGGTTCCATGGTCACCGTGCATCTAAGTACGGCTCCATGCACGCAGTGTATCTAAGTACGATTCCTTAGACACGATGCATCTATGTACGATTCCATAGACACGGTGCATCTATGTACGATTCCATAGACATGGTGCATATAGCACCGAATAGAATGGCTAGGTAAGTGTCTATCATGGGGCCTCACCGACTTTACGGCGACTAATTGGCACACCCACATAGACTAGCCTTTCCTTCGCACCAAACTATTCACACAACATATCATCACATATATACATTCAATAATCATCAGAGCTAGTGTTACAGTACGCGAACGTACCTCCGTTGACGAACGTCCGCAATTCTCGCGAAACGGCACGTTTACTAAAAATAAACGTCCAACAATGCGCACGTCGGACAACGTAACGGCAGCAGATCAAAGTTTCGATGTCCTATAAGAGTAATATCACTTTTATTAGTGATTTGACATCACAATGTGCATTTTAGGTAAAAATTACCATTTTGCCCCTATACCCCTAATCGGCGGAATTTCACCAAGACTTCTTTACTTTGACTCCGATTTTCCAAAATTTCGCTGTAACCTTGACCCCACCATGATTTTTGAAATTTAGGAGTAAAATACCCCTATCATATGATATCTAATCATACTCGGAAGATTAAAGACTATTCTAGCATTTCTACGCTAACTACCGAAACTTAAGACTGAGTACCGAAAAACTTACTCAGAGCTTCGCTGCAGAATTTTCCTCCAGAGCTCCTCTCTCTAAATTCTCTCTAGAATTCAAAATAGGCAAGAAGAAATGGTGTGAAGAGTTGAATGGAGGGGGGTATTTATAGGTTTTTTGGAAAACACTATTCATGCTTTACCAGAACGAATATGGACCGCTGGATCGCACTTCTGCAAGGTGTCACGATCCTCACCGGGACACTTGGCATTCGTCCTTCTTGCTCCAAAAAGTCAAGGGAAGAGCCAATGGAGTGGTGCCATGTGTCCTGCTTCCAGAAGCTTTGCCGGTAGAATTTCTTGATCGGCGGCGAATCGCGTAATCGCGTAAAATCTCAGAAATCTGAAATTACAACTTTGAAGACAATTTCTCACTTACTAGAAATGTCTGGGCTAAATAAATTTTTGATTCCATACAGGGTTCCAACAGTCCTGCAGAAGTTTCTCGAAAAACGTGCCCGTACACGGAATTCACTTCTGGAATTGTCACTTTCTGGACTAAAATTCACTGATTCCAAAAATGTCCAGATAATCATAAACTTATTCCCAGATGTTGAATTACAATTTATTTTGTTCAAATTCTAATTTTATGACTATCTGTCTTTCTATCAGATTTTCCCTATTTCGTCTTATTACTAACTTCTTCTACCGATCTCAGAATTGACTTCCGGAAAAGTCTAACTGAAGATAAAAATCCACTGATCATTGATATACCTTGACTTTAGGAATACTATTCCTAGTTCTCTAGATAGGATCCGTTTCCTATTTATTTTTTTACTATTTGCTTTAATTAATTATATATTAAAATATTACAAAATATCACAAAATCTCATGATATTTTTTTGCTCCTTCTTATCCTATCTTTCCCTCCAATTTCGGCTGGCCCTTAAATATTATTATTTAATATTTATTTTTTAATTAATTAATTATTTAATTAATTATATATTTTAATTTTCTTAAAAATTTCACAAAATTCCCTTATTGGTCCATTCTTGCATTTAGGCTTAAAAACACCTAACCTCATCAATTTTTCTTCAAAATTTCCAATTAATTAGGAAATATATTTATGCTAATTTTTTAGCCATTACCACTAATTTTAGGGTTTTACATAATTATCTCTGAATTTTCATTCGTTTACACTTAAGTAATTAGCCATTAATTACTTAATTAACCCCTTACTAATCTTTGATAATTTTCTCAATTAGAATTACTCCTTATCTCATAACTTGTGTATTGACATTAGTATTCTATGCCCCATGCATTTTAATAACATTTACGGGGGCATTATGGTCATTATAATACTTTTTGATTCCCTTCTTATAATTTTTCCAAGGTGATATTTTATTAAATTACTAAAATTAGAGATAATATACTCTCCTAATTTTAATAATTATTTTACCGCCTTCTAGGATTTTTCATAATTTTCCTAAGTTACTTATGTCCTATAAGGGCATTTTCGTCATTTGGCACTTTAGCACTTATTCTCTAAGTTCCAAGAAATTTTCCTTTAGAAAATAAGATAAATTTAACATATTCTTTGAGACCACATGTTCACCTATTTTTAACAGTATTATTTCCTAATTTATGATATTTACCCTAAGTGTGATTTTTAGGGTATTACACATATAATTCATGTTGCTAGTTAATTAGAATAGTCCAGTCTATGTTCTTGGTATTGTTATTTCATTTAACTCTGTTCCAATTTCTTATCATGTACCGTATGTCTCTGAGTCTGAACATTACTGTTGCTGTGATCTGGATTAAAGCCATGAGTGGCTGATTTGTCTATTGTAACCTAGAGGACCTATGGGAGCAAAATTTATTGCCTAAGAACTCCGTAAGTGCATGGGCCGTATCAAGTAGTAAGGAGTAAGTAAGTATCATTCCCACGAGGATTTAGTATCACAAACTTCAGTTAAATATTAATTTTACACTTTAATTTAAGTTGAGTAAACCAAATTGAATTTAATTAAGATAAAATGAATTAAAATAAAAAAATAAAAAAAAATTATCACAATAATCAAATGAGCAACCGAGAGTCATTAATCCTTTATAAGCTTCATAAACCTTAATTTCACTAATTTAATTAGTTTTAATATCAATTTTGTTAATCTCAAGTATAAATAGCTATAGGTGCATGTCGGTCCACTCACAAATTTCTCTTAAATGTAAATTGTTATATCTAACATTATTACTCAAGAAGCAATAAAACTCGAACACACTCTTCAACAATTATATGGAGTCATTAGATATATGTGTATCTTAATCATAAATTAAATTGTAAGCTAATTCTATATTACTTAATCTTTGAGCCTGATTAAAATTCTCTTCATCATAGTAAATCTTATTGCTCAAATTCATATTCAATAATGGTTAGTTAATAAATAGATAAAATAGATAAAGGTAAACTAAAATTAATATTAATTATAACTAATTCACTTATAAGTTCATAACTTCTAAGTTGCAAGGAGAAATTAGCTACACATAACCTTATTCAAATACGAAATAGCACAAACCAGTTCAGAATCCAAATAAAACCATGGGAGGAAAAAAAATAGAGAACAAAACACTGACATGCTTTCTTTCTTCCTCCGATCCTCACTGTCAATAGAATCAAAAGAGGAACTGGAACATCAACGAATAGAGATTGAGAAGACGATGAATAGTGTTACGGATTTCTATAAGGCCCATATTCTGCTGTATGGCCCAACAAGGGGCAATCCACATGGCACAGATATGACGCCACATCACTTGGGCTTTGAGGCATAGAAGCCCACAGTTCAAACCCTAAACCTAAGGTAGCCTCTATATATAGCGGGTTAACCCTAAAGGTACATCATCTTCTACACGGTCTACGCTCCGGCTATTCACATACAACAGTCACAGAGCATACGACCACCCCCTTGGCTAAACGCCTCATCCAATAATCCTCAAACTACGTGGACTTTGATCCCTCTTCGTGGTACGTAGGCCCTAGGAATCGCTCCTAGGTCAAGTCCCAATCAACATCAACATCCTAGCCCCATCGTGGCTAGGGTTCGGTTCTACGCCGTAACAAAGGGCGCCGTCCGTGGGGACCGTAAATTTTGATTCCTACGACCAACGATGGGGAGCCGATGTGCAAATTTTGATTCCTAGAAGCAAAACAAGAACGATCGAAGGATTCAGAAACAATTGTTGTTTGAGCAACGACTTTGGTTTTGAGCTTCTTCACATGGGTTTTGTTTTAACTCTTTGCACATTGGATAAGTTGGCAATTGAGCCTGGAATGAAGGAGTCCATCCTCTCTCCTCAATGATCGTCATCCTCTCTCCTCTCATTGGATAAGTTGGCAATTGAGCAATGTGGAATGAAGGAGTCTCATCAAGGATCGTCATCCTCTCTCCTCTCATTGGATAAGTTGGATTCAATGTGGAATGAAGGAGTCTCATCCTCTCTCCTCAAACATCCTCTCTCCTCTCATTGGATAAGTTGGCAATTGAGCAATGTGGAATGAAGGAGTCTCATCCTCTCTCCTTAAGGATCGTCATCCTCTCTCCTCTCATTGGATAAGTTTAAATTGAGCAATGTGGAATGAAGGATTCTCATCCTCTCTCCTCAAGGATCGTCATCCTCTCTCCTCTCATTGGATAAGTTGGAAATTGAGCAATGTGGAATGAAGGATTCTCATCCTCTCTCCTCAAGGATCCTCATCCTCTCTCCTCATCGTCTCTCTCCTCTCATTGGATAAGTTGGGAAATTGAGCAATGTGGAATGAAAGATTCTCATCCTCTCTCCTCAAGGATCGTCATCCTCTCTCCTCTCATTGGATAAGTTGGGAAATTGAGCAATGTGTAATGAAGGATTCTCATCCTCTCTCCTCAAGGATTCTCATCCTCTCTCCTTGGGAACCCAAGCAGATTCTCATCCCCTAAATCTCCACCATGGGTTTTCTTTTTTCTGTTTCTTCATGAATTCACATGATGAGAAGATAGTAGGTAGGACTCTCATCCTCCCTCCTCAAGGATCGTCATCCTCTCTCCTGGGAACCCAGACTTTTCAATTCAGGTATAAATTTAGATGCCCTATCTTTTCTCGTTTCTTCATGAATTCACATGATGAGAAGATAGTAGGTGGATTCTCATCCTCCCTCCTTGGGAACCCGGATTTTTGAGTAGGATTCTCATCCTCTCTTCTTGGGAACCCAGATGTGAGTCATCTTTTCTCCTTTGGAACCCAAATTTGATAGGATTCTCATCCTCTCTTCTTGGGAACCCAGATTTGAGCAGGATTCTCATCCTCTCTTCTGGGGAAACCCGGATGTGAGTCATCTTTTCTCTTTGGAACCCAAATTTGATAGGATTCTCATCCTTTCTTCTTGGAAACCCGTGATTTGAGCAGATTCTCATCCTCTCTTTCGGGGAACCCGGATGTGAGTCATCTTTTCTCCTTTGGAACCCAAATTTGAGTAGGATTCTCATCCTCCCTCCTTGGCGTACCCTGTTACACCAAATCGGTTAGGACCCCAGCTCGCCAAAGTTTTGAAAACGGATCCCTGGTTACACCGAATCCGGTTAAAATCCGGCTCCGAGTAAATTTGAAGGCATACCCTGTTACACCGAATCTGGTTAAAATCCCGGCTCGCCAAAGTTTTGAAGACGAACCCCGCTTACACCGAATCGGTTAAAACTCGGGCTCCGTGTTGCACCGGCAATCCCACCAAGTCTATTTACATGTATGAATCCGAGAAATAATAAACCCGGAATCTCGGTGTTCGAGTATCTCAACCTGGAATCTCGGTGTTAGAGTATGTAAACCCTGAATCTTGGTGTTAAGTTAAAACCCGAATCTCGGGTCAGCACGCAAGCAATCCCGACATTCACAAACAATATACTCCGGGTTAGTAAATCAACACATCCCGGCAGCTCAAAGACCTGAACTACCGGTCTGGGGGCAACAGAACGGATAAACGAGTCCAGGGTTACGACACCCATAATGGACAAACGAGTTAAGGGTTACGACACCCACAAATGGAGAAACAAATTCCGGGTCACGACACCCAGAACGGACCTCGGTTACACTTAATACGTGCATCAACTGGGATTGTTTCGAGATGACAACCGTCATCGTCAATGCTAAAGTTTGCATAAATCGCGAGGTACAAGATCTTATTCGTGGAGGCAATGTACCTTTTTCTTTATATGTTATTGTTCATTACATATTTCTTCGAATCCACATATCACCTCGTGTTTCCTTTGAGCTATTGGTACCCTCCCATCACCGGGCGCAAGGGTGCCGTATTAAATTGGATGGAATCCACCTCCAAAATAGAAGAACGCGACTCGGTTACACCGATCCCGCTAAAACTCGGGCTCAGTGTAAAGTCTTGACGGAAGCAAAAGATGAACCACGGCACACGGCCTAGACATGGCGGCCAAACAACTCATTACGGCCAAACACAACAGAAAGGTCGGGCCTGTGGTATTCGACTGGGAGACCTAGTCCTACGAAGGGCCGACGTCAGTAACAAAAGCCAGAGATGGCAAATTGGCCGCAAATTGGGACGGCCCCTACCGGATTAAGGAAAAACTCAACAGAGGAGCCTACGTTCTAGAAGCTTTACAAAGCTAATCATCTCTAGAATTAATAAAGGGTTTATTAACCGAATGTTCAATTCTAAGAGTGCTTAAATGATTCACTGAATAAGCAGACCGACACCGAGGTCCATACGCCCGGTAACCGACACCGAGGCCCATGCACCTGGTATATATTTTGATGCATCGAAATTGACACCTAAGTAAGAAGGCGAATAGTCATACTGGACCCTGATCAGGTCCACTTGGTCAAAGTGTGTCCTGACGACGACCACGGATGAGCATGTGACAATTTGCCCTTACCCCGGTTAAAATCCCTGATAACGACTCCGAACCTCGTAGCGTGGTATATTTAGACACCCCTACTCATGCACCCGGTTTCGACACCGTAAGAGTACTAAGCGGACTCTAATTATTTAAAGACCCCGGCCCGGTCTAGAACTTGACTATGTGCAGTTTATGCATAAAGTTAAAGTACACAATGGACCAATTACTTGAATTTTCATTCATAAGGTTAATTGTTCAAAAGTACACACAAAACCGGCATCCTACGCCGAAACAAAAGGAAAAGGAAGAATAAAAGAAAAGAACTTCTAGCTTGAAGGGGCTGCCTCGTCCACAGCGCCCGACACCCTGAGCCAACCCCTAAGCAAGACCACGGCATTCCTAGGGCCGGAGGTTACCACCTCGGACCCTTATGTCGTCGGTCCTCACCACGGCATTCCTAGGGCCGGAGGTTACCACCTCGGACCCTTAGGTCGCGGTGCCTACCGCGGCACTCTTAGGACCGGAGGTTATTACCTCGCCGCCCTTTTTGGACATCGGTATTCACCACGAGTCCTCAAGCCATAGGACGCCAACATGGCACGTCACGAGACGCAGGATGTCACCCCGACTCATCGACCTTGCAACGTTACCACGTACATGTGGAAATGGGCTCAACAAGTCCTAGCCCGACGTAGACGTCGGAGACGGGCAACACCACGGATGACTTATCCAGACATCATACACCCCTGCAGCCCAAAACCTTGAACTACCGGGTGGGGGCAATCGTTACGGATTTCTATAAGGCCCATATTCTCGCCGTATGGCCCAACAAGGGGAAATCCACATGGCACGTATATGACGCCACATCACTTGGGCTTTGAGGCATAGAAGCCCACAGTTCAAACCCTAAACCTAAGGTAGCCTCTATATATAGCGGGTTAACCCTAAAGGTACATCATCTTCTACACGGTCTACGCTCCGGCTATTCACATACAGCCGTCATAGAGCATACGACCACCCCCTTTGGCTAAACGCCTCATCCAATAATCCTCAAACTACGTGGACTTTGATCCCTCTTCAGGGTACGTAGGCCCTAGGAATCGCTCCTAGGTCAAGTCCCAATCAACACCAACATCCTAGCCCCATCAGGGCTAGGGTTCTGGTTCTACGCCAGAACAAATAGTGATAAAGAACAGCCCCCACAATCCCAAAATCAGTCGCTCTGGCTCTTCTCTCTAGTCCCACGAACACGATGACAGTAACAGAGTATCCAGCTGCTGTCCAGGTCTCAGGTCGAACTTAAATCGAGGATTGCGTGATGGCAGAGGTCGCTAGCGACGTTGGTGAAGATGGCGAGAGTTGCCGGCGAGATGAAGGTCTGGACTTGCGCGCTTCTCGCTGCTCCTCTCGTTCGTTTTTTTCTTTTACCCCGATGCCGTAACCCCCCACGTCACTCCTTTCCGGACCCCCTTTTATTTTTTAAATTTAGGTCTTCATCCCCCACGTAAAAAATATGCTCCACTAGTCCTTACGCCCCTGTTATCATTTAAAGGAAAATATATTTTTATTATTATTATTTTTTAAATAAATTTAAAAACTTATTTTTTAAGTTGAACTTCCCCAAATGATGCACCCATATTGATATCTCTAAAAATATAAAGAAAATTTCTTTAATTTCGCATTGATGACTTCCTAAATATATCAAAATATACCCCAAATCTATCAAAATTAGAAAGTCATCAACATCATTCAAGGTAAGTATATGAAAGGAATTTTATCTCAGCTTGGAAAAAAAAAGCTAAATAAAGAACTTTTTTGAGGTTGCCAAATGAATAACAAGTGTCATGTTGATTGCAAGAAAAATGAGGGGGGAATATATATTTTGATTTTCATATTTGTATTTTGAGATTTGCTCAAGTTTTATATTGGCTTTGACCAAAAAAATGTTTTTATATTTGCTTATTTAAATTTACTATATATATTCTTATTTTCTTATTTGTATTATCTTTTTGCAGTTAAAAGATATGTGACGGGAACTCTGAGATTATACGTGGTTTATGGACAATCTACAACAAAGGTATTAGATGATATTGTGGAATTTTTTATTAATATATTTTCTTTCTATAATTCAAAAAAAAAAAAAAATTGTTCTATCATGAGAGTGTTTGAGTGATTAATTTATTTTAAATTATATGATGTTTATCTATAATGTATTGAATTTTGAATACAATAAATTATCTTAATATTATTATTTTGTTATTATCAATAATGTATTGTGCCTTATATAATAAATATTAACAATAAAATTGAATAAAAACAAATATTAAAAAATAACTATATATAATAAAAAGCCAATGCATTACCATTATTAACAAAGAATCATTATATAGGCCCTAAATACATTACATTTCAAAACAAACCGTTATATATATGCGTTGAGTATATATAGCCCCTTCATATATATGACGGTTGAAAACCATCATATATGGCTGGTAATAATCATCATATGTGCGTGATTTTGTAGTGGTGAATACTATGATAAGAATTTAAATTATTTTTAAATTTTTTATTCCCCACCAGTCTAGTCCTGGGTTGATTCTAAGCTGACCTACTGATTTTTAACCCTTCCACTGCCTTGACCAATTTAGAATCTATTCCAAGTTTGAAAACCTTGCTTATTACATTAAATCTCTCAAGTTATAAATACTTTTGAAGTGAACTTTGATTCATAAGAAAATAAAATCAATAATATCTATCTCAAGGGGGGGGGGACTATATGATTTTAGAAATCTATTGAGAAAGACCTTTATGATATTTGTTCATCAATTTTCTGATTATTAATTAATTTTAATTTTAATGATGTTAATGTTGGATCAATTAGATCATAACGCTCATCATTTTATTTTTGACCTTTTGGTTCTTGATTTGATGTGGCAACCAGCCAAGATTAAATAATATAACTTGATGCGATGAAATTAACGCCATTAAAATTGAAAGATTAAAAATGCACTTTATAAATTAAATGGATAAAATTAAAACTTAATACAAACATAAATGATCAAATATATACTTTAACCTATTGAAAAAGATACCACACATTTCTCATTTTTAATTTTCAAGCAGCACCAACCAGTCTTCATCGTTTGGAAAGGAAATTTTCTGTATAAGCTGCTATTGATGAATTATTCTATTAAATATTTCTGAAATATTGTCTGCTTTATTACCTGCTGTTTATTTTGAGTAATTAATTAACTCATCATGGAACCTGAAACCCTTAAGTAAACTCAAATTACACATTGGTCCAATTTTGTTGTCTTCTATTCAGCGTAGGGAACATGCTTATTTCATTTTCTTTGCCTTTTCCCAATGGTATCGTAAGGTTTGACTACAAAAAAAACCGTTGGATCAGGGACAGAATTACCAACGGAAAAAACTTCATCGGAAATTACCAACAGAATATTCCGTGAGTAATTTCATTTGGGATAGGAATTACCAATGCAATTCCGTTAGTAATTCCTGTCGTCGGTAATTTCCATTGGTAACCTGGTGTGTTTTTTTTTTTATTAGTAAAATTGGTTCTAGATCAGCTTACCAAAATTAAGATTATCAAGAAATAAAGTTAGTCAATACATATTGGCATAACATACATATGCTTGATTGCCGGTTTGACAAGGGGGCCAAAAATAGTGTATTCACACACATATTATAATGCAAAAGCACACATTTAGTCCCATAACTATAAACAAAGTTTCAGTCTAGTACCTTCATTTTTAAAAAACATGTTTTCAATCCCTTAATCATAACATGTTAGTCTCAAATAACAATTTTTTTAACAATTATTATTGTTTTGAAAAAGTTTTTTCAACCTTTAAAATTCTATTATCAACAGTATATTTTATTTTTTTTAAACATCATTAGGGTTAAATTATGTTCAAAGATACTCCATTCGATCCTAATTATAAGACATAATTACCAGAATTTGGAGAGATTAATGAAAGAAGTTAAATGTAACATCCCAACTTGAAATGCGGAATTTTTTTTTCAAAGTCAGAGTTGAGCAATAGAGCGAAAGAGTAATCGGTTCACAGCCAAAACATCAACCATTGTGTAACATTATATAGATTACAGTAGTCCTAAGGCTTAGAAAGGAAATAGCGGAATAATAGAGTAACAGAATAACATAATAACAGAAAACGTTAAGATAAAGATAGTCTTCAGCTGCATGCCTACTCCGGGTACTTGCCTCGATCCCCGATCCGTGGTCCTCCTGACCCTGAAGCTACAGCTGAGATTCAATTCATCATATTGAATCTCAGGTAACGGTTAACCTCATACCCAAACAATACAGTATATAGACAACAGATATTCTAGAGCTAATACAACAGTATATCATCACAAAAGCACTCGCAGATGCATGATCATTATGCCGACAAAACATAAGCAACAAGCAATATGTAAGCCCCACAATGTAACAACAATAACAGCCTGCACTATTCACCAGTGCCACGATGTACAGTCGTGTCCTCAGCGCTAGGAAAACATAACGGCGTTATCAAAACCATAACCCGTGAAAACTGTCTGTATAACGGTCTACGAACTATCTATCATATGTATATGCATTTAAGGAACACAAGATTAGTGTTACAGTACGCGTCCGTACCTTCGTTGGCAACGTTAGGTACTACCGGCGGAAAACGTACTTTCACGGAAAAACGTAAACTTCAAGCAGCGGCTCGTCGGGCAGCGTGACGGCAAAGAAATCGAGATTCTCGATATCCTATAAGAATAATATCACCCTTATTAGTGATTTGACACTATAATTGGCATTTTAGGTAAAAATTACCATTTTGCCCCTCTACCCCTAATCGGCGGAATTTCGCCAGCACTTCGTTACTCTAGCAAATTTTCTTCCCGAAATTTTGCCAGAACTTCGACGCAACTATGATTTTCGAAAATAATGACTAAAATAGCCCTCCCATATGATACCCAATCATACTCGAAATTTAAAGGCTATTCTAACAAATTCTACCCTTACTTTTGAAAAAGCTCTAAAAGCTTCAACTTTTCAGGTACTCGATCCCTACCAAATTTTTACCTCGTCAGGAATTTTTCAATGCAATGAGGCCTAAAAACAATAGTATGAATCTCATTCCCTACTTACTAAAACTATCTAATAATTCTACTAACTACCGAACTAAAGACTAAAGACCAAAAGACTTACCCGTTGAAGACTTCTGCAGAACTTTCCCCAGAGCTTCTCTCTCTTCTTTCTCTCCCTAGAATTTCGGCCAAGAGAGCAAGAAATGGTGTGAAGAATTGTGAAGGAGGGGGATATTTATAGAAAAGGAGGTAGGGTTTCGGCCGTCGGGTCAACTTTGTGAGAAGCGATCTGGACCGTCCAAAGCAACTTTTCAAAAAACCCTTTCCTTCCCCTTTTGCATTCACACTTGGCCGAAAGTCCAAGTGTCTTGGCCAATGGGAGGTGGCCACGTGTCACCTTCCAGAAGCTTTCGGATGAATTTCTCCGATCGGTACCCGATTCGCGTAGTTTCGGAAAAATCTCAAAATTCTGGATTTACAACTCTGAAAACATATTCTCACTTAGTAGAATTGTCCAAGTTAACCTATATTTTGATTCCATATAGGGCTCCAACGGTCCAGCTTGAGTCTTTCTCGAAACGTGTCCGAACGCGTTCGGTTTCGAATGCATTTACGGAATCATCAACGTCTTCGAAAAATTCACTGAATCCAAATATGTCCAGATAAATTCAAACTCATTCCTAGATGTTGAGTTAGAATTTATTTTCTTCATATCCAAAAATATGCCTATCTTCATTTTTCCCTATTTCGTCTTATTAGGAAAATGCACAAACGGTCTCAGAATTTACTTCCGCAAGAGTCTAACGGAAGATAAAATTCCACTGATCAATATTCTACCTTGACTTTGGAATTCCTATTCCTAGATCTCTAGATAGGATCCGTTTCCTAATTTTTAATTTACTATTCACATTTTTTACTTTAATTAATTATAATAATAAAATAATGTGCAACTTGCACAACTTGCTTCTTTTTTTCATTTTTCATTTTTTTTTCTTTTCTCATGGGGAAATTCGGCTGGCCCCTTTTTTATTTTAATAAATATTTATTTTTTATTTAATTAATTATTTAATGATTTATTTATTTAACTTTTCCAAAAATTCCACCAAAATTACCTAATTGGTCAATTCTTGTATTTAGGCTTAAAAATACCTAAACTCAACTATTTTTCACAAAATTTCCAATTAATTAGTAAATATATTTTTACTAATATTCAACTAATTTCCACTAATTTTTGAGCTTCCCATAATTATTACTGAATTTTCTTTGCTTATGCTTAAGTAATTAGCTCAATATTACCTAATTACTCTTTTATCACTTGTTGATAATTTTCTTAATTAAAATGCCTCATTACCTTCATATTCTTGCATTAACCTTAGTATTTCCATGCCTCTTACATTATTCTATAATTTGTAAGGGTATTTTGGTCTTTTATTACTTTTGGCACATTCTTGTACAATTTCTCCAATTTCATAATTTATTAAATTACCATAATTAGAGATAATATACTCTCCTAATTCAATTGATCATTTTACTGTCTTTCAAGATTTTTCATAAATTTTCTAAGTTAATTACCCTTTTGCAGGGGTGTTTTGGTCATTTTGGCACTTTGGCCCTTAAACTCCCTAATTTCACGCAGAAATCCTACTTAGAAAATAGACTATGATCACACAAGTTTAGGGATCAAGACTTTGCTTATCAGAAATATCCAATTTTTATTCATAATATTCCAGATAAAAATCCGGGTATTACATTTCTCCCCCCCTTACACAAAATTTAGCCCTCGAAATTTAATCTATACTAACTAAACTTCGGGCCATGAACTCTGGGTACTTCTCCTTCATGTCACTCTCGGTTTCCCAAGTTGCCTCTTTAGGTGTCAAACCCTTCCAGACTACCTTTACTATCAGAATAGTTTTATTTCTGAGCCGTTTCTCCTTGTGATCGATGATCTGCTCCGGCTCGACTATGAAGGTATTATCATGCCGTACTTCGACATCCTCGTACTCGATGACATGATCACTGTCTGGTTGGTACTTTTTCAATTGCGACACGTGGAAAACATCGTGGAGATTACTCAGGTTCGGGGGTAAAGCTATCTGATAAGCGACTTCTCCTCGTGCCGCCAAAATTTCTAACGGTCCAACATACCTTGGACTGAGTTTCTTCCTCTTAAGTGTTCTGCCGACACCGCAACCTACGGGGATAACTTTAGAAATACATGGTCGCCGACATAGAACTTCAGAGGTCTTCTTCTCTTGTCAGCATAGCTTTTCTGTCTGCTATGAGCTGCAAGGAGTCTTTTATTGATTAGCGCTATCTGCTCGGAGGTCTGCTCAAGCACGTCCGGCCAGAGTAATTGCCTTTCAGACGAATCCGTCCAGCATAAGGGTGATTGACACTTCCGCCCATACAATGCCTCGAACGGGGCCATTTGTATACTAGTATGATAA
This sequence comes from Acacia pycnantha, assembly GCA_025563575.1. NCBI lineage: Eukaryota > Viridiplantae > Streptophyta > Magnoliopsida > Fabales > Fabaceae > Acacia > Acacia pycnantha. The sequence continues at coordinate 113,656 of JAMWYP010000277.1, forward strand.
CTGTTGTTATATGCAAACTCTGCTAGCGAAAGATGTTGATCCCAACTTCCTTTAAAATCCACTCGGTGGCACATGCTTGCAACATATCCTCCAAATACCGTATTGTTCACTCGAAAACATTGACCGTCGCTTGAGGGTGATACGCCGAACTAAACTTCAACTTGGTACCCATACCTTCATGAATAGCTTGCGTAAACGGGATTTGAAACGCGTATCCCGATCGAGACAATGCTCTTAGTGGACACCGTGTAACCTTACTATCTCCTTGATGTAAATCTCTGAAAAGGCTTTTTAGAGTCGCCACGCTGCTCCTCCCGCGAGAGAAGTAGAAGGATACCGATGGGAATGAAGTGTGCCGACTTGGATAGACGAGTAAATCTCGCATAATAATTCTCAAAGGATTCATTAATTCCCTGCTGAATAGTCAAGAATTCAAATTCCTTTGCCATTTGAATTAAGCAAGGGAAATATTGTTCATTGAATTTTTCTCGAAAGATCTCCCAAGTAATAGGGATATTTTGAGCACGAAGAGTTGTTTCAATGCTTCTCCACCATATGTCTGCATCGCCCTCTAATTTATAAATAGCCAACAAAGGCCTTCTATCAACAGGGCATTCAAGATATCAAAACATTCATAATTCATATACTCTTCAACATAATTGTACAATCAAGCTACTTACAAGGCTATCATAATATACTACCATACACCGATAATCGATCAGATACCAAAATAAGTCTCGCGAGACCGATACATATTATTTTAAAAGACTTCAAACTCCAAATTCGACCCCTGGTTCATAACACCACTCCTATATTCTCCTAGCCGCGCTCCTTCTACCATAGTACTTCCCAAATCTCACACTTATCTTCTTTCTACTAAAAGTAACCACCAAGATGTCGGCCTCGCTTTATTTATCAAGATCGTCCAAACCGTGCTCGATACCACAATTGTTACACACCTACCGGCCTCTCGCCTTTCTGGGTGATGGGTAGTGTGATCCTTTACTTTTATACATTTCTAAATTATTTTTCCTCGGATAATCTACGTTGCACATTAGAGTTTAAGCAACAGAGCATGCATCGGTTTGGACAATAATATACTGATAAAAATACGGAAAGATAGATTCTTCCCCGAAGGAAACAAAATATACAATCATCCCGATAATGGTGCCTGACAGGCCAAAATAATAATCTACGTCATCCGTAAGTCAAAAGAAGTATCCAAAATAAAGTCACCAACATCCACTACTACACTAGCCCTGCTCCGAGTCTTACCTCCGTCTCTTTGCTCTACTCCGCATGAGCTGCCGATGGCTTAAAAGGGGCCGGATTCAAAATTGAATCCCGTGAGTAACCGTTAATCTCATATAAAATGTATAAACATTGTATGTAAGAAAATTAAGAATTAATACACAAACCACATAACATTCGGTATCAAGGCATACAAAGGCACACAGCCAATCCGGAACTAGCGGTCCTAATAGCACACAAAGACAGACCGCACAGTCCTAATAGCACACAACATGCATCGCAAAGGGTCCTAATAGCACACAAAGCACGACACACACGGCACCGCACACAAGAAAGCCCTTTACGCACACAAAGATGTTCCGGTTTCATAGCATTCGAAAAAAATTCATAATTAAATCTAGAAAACTCCTTTTGGGTTGATTCTAAAACCCAAATGACCCTTAATATGTCTAGTTTCAACCATAAATACTCATTTTGGTCAGACCAAGTCGAAAATTCATCCATAGCCCAAAATACCCCTGCTGTCCGAAATTAATTCCCAGTTTTCAGGGGCAGTTTTGAAACATTTGTTTCTCTTAGCAAAAAATTCATAAAAATACAAATAATATACCAAATTAATCATTGAGATGTCTAATTTCTCCCCGTAAAATTTCATAATTTTTAGAGTCCATTTACTAGGTCAAATATCATGAAGAAGGTGACTGATTCCACAGAAATTTCCAGAAACAGCACTCCAACGTTTTTCACACTTCCATTTGTATTTCCAAAATTATGATCCTAGTTCAACCCCATACAAAATCTCATTTTAAACACTTTAGAACCCTCAAAAATGAAAAAATCAACTCAGATCCTCATCATAATTCAGCTGGACGAAAATCACACTTTAAACACAAATACTCAAGTTTCCATTGTAACATCATAACCTAGTCCATAATCATTTTTAATTTGTTGTTTGAACCCTTAATCATACACTAACCCCATCTAAGAATTTGGGCAGCAACTCCCCATACATTTAGGGTTTCCAACATTTCAAGAATACAAGAAAATACCACCCCAAATCAATTCACCAACACAAATCCATTCCAAGGAGGTTCAAGAATCACTAACCTTGGCTTGACCTTTGAGGTTCTTGTAATTTCTTCTTCCTTGTTTACCAAAATTTTCGACCTCCCCTTCATGAACACCATAAGAAGACAGATTTTTGGGTCAAGAAGAGTTGCAAAAGGGAGCTTAGAAGAGATGGAAGAGATTACATGAGATTTACCTATTAGATTCTTGAGTTTTCTCTTCTTATTTTCCCCAAGAAATTTTCCTCTCTTTCTCTTCTCCTTTTCTGCGTTCTGGCCGAAACTAATGGGGGAGAGAATTTGATTATTGTCAATAAAAGGGTCCAGTTTCGGCAGATGAAAGAAGGGAAAAAAATTTAACCTCCAACTATCTCTATATTTACCAACTTGCCATCATGTTAAAATCCAACCCCCTAGTTACATGTGTTGGCCTTTTTTCCTTTTTTTTTCCTCTTAGTTTGGGCCAAAAATTTAAGCCTCTCTTAGGATGATTTTAGCCCACTTTGTTAACTTGTAACCCATGCTCATGTACCCATAAATTCTAAATAATTATGGAACATACGACACAATTTTTCTTTGTGGAAATTGAAATTTAACATTGCTTCAATTTTTCTCTTAATTCCTAATAATACTCATGCAACTTCTTCTCATCCCTTTTTGGCCAAATTTATTACACATAAACAAGTAATTTCACGACCACATCTTAATCTTATTCTGATTATTTCACGCAACAACCTATATTCATTAACACATAACTTCATAAAAATATCCATATATGTAAATGAATCCACATTGAGGCACATGAAAATGAGGATGTTACACCATTTGTATACTAGTATGATAATCTGTTGTTATATGCAAACTCGCTAGCGAAAGATGTTGATCCCAACTTCCTTTAAAATCCAGGCACATGCTCGCAACATATCCTCCGGGTTTGTATTGTTCACTCCATTGACCGTCGTGAGGGTGATACGCCGAACTAAACTTCAACTTGGTACCCATACCTTCATGAATAGCCCGCGTAAACGGGATTTGAAACACGTATCCCGATCAGAGACAATGCTCTTAGGGACACCGTGTAACCTTACTATCTCCTTGATGTAAATCTCTGCGTTCTTCGAGAGTAGTGGATACCGATGGGAATGAAGTGTGCCGACTTGGTTAACTGTCAACAACTACCCAAATTGTATCATGATTTCGATTTTGGGCAGACCTACCACAAAATCCATGGTTATGTTCTCCCACTTCCATTCTAGCAGCTCTAGTCCTTGAAGAAGACCAGGGGGTCGACGGTGTTCAATCTTTACTTTCTGACAGGTCAAGCATTTGGCCACGTATTCTGCTACGTCTTTCTTTATCCCGGGCCACCAGAGTTCGGATTTCATACTCTGGTACATTTTGACCATGCCTGGATGTAGAGTGTACTTACTCTTATGAGCCTCATCCATTATCGTCCGCTTCAATTCATCAACTGGCGGTATGTAGACTCGCTGCTTATACCTGACCAAACCACTAAGTGATAGGTCATAATCTTGGGTCTCACCTCGAGTGATTTTCTCACGAATCTCGATAGCCCAATCATCTTGCTTCTGAGCTTCGTCAATTGCGTCTCTCAGATCATACTCCCCTTGACTCGCAAGAAGAGTAGCAAGATAGGCATCAGCTGGTGCGTGCAGACCCATGCAGATTTGGTTGGATAGATTCAGGTCTCTGAAATCTTCCAAGAGTTTACGCTCTTGTATCATCATGTATGATACCCGCACCGTCTTCCTACTAAGAGCATCAGCAACGACGTTTGCTTTACCCGGATGATACTTGATTTCCGTGGTGTAGTCTTTAATCGCTCCATCCAACGACGTTGTCTCATGTTGAGTTCTCGTTGATCGAACAAGTATTTCGGACTCTTGTGGTCACAATACACTTCTACGGTTACACCGCATGTGTAATGCCTCCATATCTTCAAAGCGAACACGATAGCCGCCACTCTAGATCGTGGATCGGGGATAATCAATACCGGTGCTGTAGTCAACCTCTCCCTCAGACTCTGAAAGCTCTCCTCACAATCATCTCCCCATACAAAGGGTTGATTTTTCCTCGTAAGCTTTGTCAATGGTAGGGCAAGACGCGAGAAATCCCGTATGAATCTGCGGTAGTATCCCGCCAGACCAAGAAAACTACGGATCTACGTCACAGTCTCTGGCCGTTTCCGTACCCAAAGATTGCTTCCACTTTGCTTGGATCAACTGCAACTCCTCCGCTAGATATAACTTGGCCCAGAAATTTCACTTAGGCAGCCAAAATTCGCATTTGCTCAGCTTAGCATAAAGTTGCTTCTCCCTGAGTATGCCTAACACCTTTCGCAGATGTTCTTCGTGCTCTTCTTTGCTCTTAGAATATATCAAAATGTCGTCGATGAACACCACCACAAATTGGTCTAAGTGTTGTCGGAAGATACGGTTCATGTAATCCATGAATACCGCAGGTGCATTTGTCAATCCGAAGGGCATCACAAGGAATTCATAATGCCCATATCTGGTTCGAAAGCTGTCTTGGGAACATCGTCATCCTTAACTCGCAACTGATGGTATCCCGAACGCAAATCAATCTTTGAAAAGACTGTGGAACCAGATAATTAATCCAAAAGATCATCAATCCGGGGAAGTGGGTACTTGTTCTTGACAGTCACCTTGTTGAGTTCACGGTAATCGATGCAGAGTCGGAAGCTTCCATCTTTCTTCTTTACAAAAAGCACTGGAGCTCCCCATGGTGATACACTGGGTCGAATGAACCCCTTCTTCAAAAGCTCTTCCAAGTGCTTCTTCAACTCCTGCATCTCGTTAGGAGCCATACGATACGGCGCCTTTGATATTGAAGAAAAGAATACCACTAAAGCATGACATCCTTGCTTCACACACCGATCAGCTTCTGTAGTGGAGAGAAAGTTCAGGCTCACTTCAACCTTTTCTCCGGCAAATGATATCTCCTTTTTGCCGCAGTCGATCATTGCACCGTTGGCCGTCAGCCAGTTCAGACCGAGTATGACGTCGATGCCGTGAAGAGGTAGACGGATAAGATCCACTTTAGAAACTCGTCCATCCATGCGCAGTACAATTCATACATGCGTCGAAGTTAAAGACTTTACACCCAACGGTGTAGATACAACAAGATCAAATGGTAATCTACAGCATGCAATCCTAACCGACTTGCACAATCATAGGAAATAAACGAGTGACTAGCACCCGAGTCATACAATGCTTCAAGTAGATTTCCATTGAGATAGATGGTACCTTGAACCATCTCTGGGGACTTCTTGGCCTCTCGTGTTTGTCAATGCAAAGATTCGGCCGGTGCTCGAGGTCTCGCCTCTGCAGCCTTCTCGGGGCAATCCCGCTAATGTGTCCAAAGCTTCGACACTTGAAGCAGACTTGTTTCCCATCGCAGTTGGCTCCTGGATGGTACTTCTTGCATTTGGGACACGTCTGGGATCCCGGCTATCTGGGGTAATTTTGTTGCCCCGGTTGGTAGGGTCTCTTGTTTCCACCCTGGTTGTTGTTCCAAGGCGCTTTCCTCTTCTGTGAGGAACCTCCACGGTTAGATCCACCGCGATTTGCATTGTTGCCTTCTTGTCCTCGGGACTTGCGTAGTTCCTTCAGATTGCGCTCCGTCAGTCTACAAGATCCTACGGCTTGGGCCATTTTAGAAAATTGGTGAGATACCAACCTTGCTCTTATGTCGTACCTCAGCCCGTTCACCAATCGGTTCGCTTTCCAGCTTTCGTTCACATTGCTCTTCAGATACGAAGAGTATCGGGACAGGTTGGTGAAACGTGCGAAGTAGTCGTCAAATGACTCTTCATTCCCTTGTTGTATCTGCAGAAATTCCTCCTCCTTAATCACCCGAATCGAGGGAGGAAAGTATTGTTCGTTGAATTGCTCCAAGAACATCTCCCACGTAATGGGGCTTGGCGTGGTTGTGGAAACGCTCTCCCACCATCCGTGGGCATCGCCTTCTAACTTGTAGATAGCCGGCAGTGCCTTCCGATTTCCGGGCACTCGATAACTTCAAAATCTTTTTAGGCTTAGCGGCCAATCCTCGCCTAGTTCATTCTTTCCCGAAACCGGTGGCTTCGGCACTTGCGTAACTGGTTGACCCAGCTCTCGGTGGTTCTCTCTTTTTGATTTCGCCTAGGTGGTGATTGGGATCTCTCAGACCCTTCAGGCTCTTCATCACTGTCGTTGTCATCATACTCTTCTTCATTATCATTGTGGTCATCTTCTTCATGTTCCTCATTGTTGCGCTCTTCATCTTGTCTTTGTCTTTCCTGCCTTTTCGCCATTAATGCATCGATAAGAGCTCTCGCTCTTGCAAAGTTCGTTGCATCTCCCGTATGTCGTTTTGTTGGTTCAGAGTTGATTTTGTGCATGTTGGCCCTCTTGGTGTCGTCCAACTTCAGGTATTGCTCCATCTTGAGGCTGTCTGCCTCTACCTCGACCTCGGCCTCGTCCACGGCCTCGGCCTCTTGGTGCACCGGCACCTCTTAGTATCGCCATGTTTTATTCTTTTTCCCTTATCAAACAACGGATATATGTGTCAGATAACTAACACAACACGTGGCATCAAAACATATATATTTTCATATTAGATGTAATGTACATACTAACGTATATTACATCATCCAGCTGGTTTATGACCAGTGGTTAAAATCCTTCGCGTTTGTAATTCATAACCTCATATCGGAAGTACGCTATTCTAATAGTCTTGCTGCGTTGTTCCGCCATCCAATGCTTTGATCGTATAGTGCTTATCAGCCTTCTGTTCATAGCTAGAACTTGTTGTAGGATGTTGGGTTTATAGAAAGATTCACTCTCAAATCGTCTTGACAGCTTAACAGCTGGAAACTCACAGTTGTCATCATCAGATGAATGATCTGATCCGACAGGTTTCTCCGGCTCTAAAGGCATACTAGCCATTGTCTCTGTTCATCTTTACACATTTACACCAATGGCCTTATCAGTACTCATTTTCAAAAATGTGCTCAAAGTTAAAAGGCTTAAGAACCTAACTCCGTTATCCGAATGTAATGGCCGGGTAAGTGTCTACCATGGGGGCCTCACCGGATTAGCAGTGACTTATGGCACACCCACGTAGACTAGCCTTGCCTTCGGCACCAAACTGTCCGTGGTAACATAGTTAAATACTTGCCAGAATTTCATGCTCTGATACCATAAAATGTAACATCCCAACTTGAAATGCGGAATTTTTTTTTTCAAAGTCAGAGTTGAGCAATAGAGCGAACAGATATTCTAGAGCTAATACAACAGTATATCATCACAAAAGCACTCAGCAGATGCATGATCATTATGCCGACAAAACATAAGCAACAAGCAATATGTAAGCCCCACAATGTAACAACAATAACAGCCTGCACTATTCACCAGTGCCACGATGTACAGTCGTGTCCTCAGCGCTAGGAAAACATAACGGCGTTATCAAAACCATAACCCGTGAAAACTGTGCTCGTATAACGGTCTACGAACTATCTATCATATGTATATGCATTTAAGGAACACAAGATTAGTGTTACAGTACGCGTCCGTACCTTCGTTGGCAACGTTAGGTACTACCGCGGAAACGTACTTTCACTAAAAACGTAAACTTCAAGCAATGCTCGTCGGGCAGCGTGACGGCAAAGAAATCGAGATTCGATATCCTATAAGAATAATATCACCCTTATTAGTGATTTGACACTATAATTGGCATTTTAGGTAAAAATTAACATTTTACTCTAGCAAATTTTCTTCCCGAAATTTTGCCAGAACTTCGACGCAACTATGATTTTCAAAAATAATGACTAAAATAGCCCTCCCATATGATACCCAATCATACTCGAAATTTAAAGGCTATTCTAACAAATTCTACCCTTACTTTTGAAAAAGCTCTAAAAGCTTCAACTTTTCAGGTACTCGATCCCTACCAAATTTTTACCTCGTCAGGAATTTTTCAATGCAATGAGGCCTAAAAACAATAGTATGAATCTCATTCCCTACTTACTAAAACTATCTAATAATTCTACTAACTACCGAACTAAAGACTAAAGACCAAAAGACTTACCCGTTGAAGACTTCTGCAGAACTTTCCCCCAGAGCTTCTCTCTCTTCTTTCTCTCCCTAGAATTTCGGCCAAGAGAGCAAGAAATGGTGTGAAGAATTGTGAAGGAGGGGGATATTTATAGAAAAGGAGGTAGGGTTTCGCTGTCAGTCAACTTTGTGAGAAGCGATCCGGACCGTCCAAAGCAACTTTTCAAAAACCCTTTCCTTCCCTTTTGCATTCACACTTGGCCGAAAGTCCAAGTGTCTTGGCCAATGGGAGGTGGCCACGTGTCACCTTCCAGAAGCTTTCGGATGAATTTCTCCGATCGGCACCCGATTCGCGTAGTTTCGGAAAAATCTCAAAATTCTGGATTTACAACTCTGAAAACATATTCTCACTTAGTAGAATTGTCCAAGTTAACCTATATTTTGATTCCATATAGGGCTCCAACAGTCCAGTTGAGTCTTTCTCGAAAAACGTGTCCGAACGCGTTCGGTTTCAGAATGCATTTCTGGAATCATCAACGTCTTCAGAAAAATTCACTGAATCCAAATATGTCCAGATAAATTCAAACTCATTCCTAGATGTTGAGTTAGAATTTATTTTCTTCATATCCAAAAATATGCCTATCTGCATTTTTCCCTATTTCGTCTTATTAGGAAAATGCACAAACGGTCTCAGAATTTACTTCCGCAAGAGTCTAACGGAAGATAAAATTCCACTGATCAATATTCTACCTTGACTTTGGAATTCCTATTCCTAGATCTCTAGATAGGATCCGTTTCCTAATTTTTAATTTACTATTCACATTTTTTACTTTAATTAATTATAATAATAAAATAATGTGCAACTTGCACAACTTGCTTCTTTTTTTCATTTTTCATTTTTTTTTCTTTTCTCATGGGGAAATTCGGCTGGCCCCTTTTTTATTTTAATAAATATTTATTTTTTTATTTAATTAATTATTTAATGATTTATTTATTTAACTTTTCCAAAAATTCCACCAAAATTACCTAATTGGTCAATTCTTGTATTTAGGCTTAAAAATACCTAAACTCAACTATTTTTCACAAAATTTCCAATTAATTAGTAAATATATTTTTACTAATATTCAACTAATTTCCACTAATTTTTGAGCTTCCCATAATTATTACTGAATTTTCTTTGCTTATGCTTAAGTAATTAGCTCAATATTACCTAATTACTCTTTTATCACTTGTTGATAATTTTCTTAATTAAAATGCCTCATTACCTTCATATTCTTGCATTAACCTTAGTATTTCCATGCCTCTTACATTATTCTATAATTTGTAAGGGTATTTTGGTCTTTTATTACTTTTGGCACATTCTTGTACAATTTCTCCAATGGGGCGTTTTGGTCATTTTGGCACTTTGGCCCTTAAACTCCCTAATTTCACGCAGAAATCCTACTTAGAAAATAGACTATGATCACACAAGTTTAGGGATCAAGACTTTGCTTATCAGAAATATCCAATTTTTATTCATAATATTCCAGATAAAAATCCGGGTATTACATTAAATTAGTTAATTATCTGTATTTTCCTAAAATGCCCTTGGTCAATTGCGCAGGATTTATCAGAGATGGACGACGCCATACCATGTGTGTTTGCATCAGCTTTGAGGCGGGCCTCATTTGCCGACCTCATGCTGTAATTCAACAATCTCTCCCATTCAATTTTTTTTTTTTATTTCTTACTTTTCTTTTCTTAAGAAAAAAAATTGTTCCCTTCTTTAAAAAAAAAAAAAATTAAACGTCTCCTTCAGTTTAGTTACACGGCGCGGGGAGGCCATCTTATTTTTAGCATATTATTCACTCAGTCCAATCATTTTGCGCCAAATGAACAATCTTATGCTCCTATTTCCAATCATTCTCTCCATGCATAATAATAATAATAATAATAATAATAATAATAATAATAATAATAATAATAATAATAATAATAATAATAATAGTATCAAATGTCTTGATGAAATAGTAGAATTCAAGTGTATATGGTACCACTGAGTTGCAAACATTATTTATTTTATAGAATATATAGTTGCATAATTAAATTATTATTGTGTTTAATAATTATTGAGAAAGTATCAATAAGGGTATTTTAGGAAGAAATTGACAAAAATTAGAAAGTTGGCTTATAATTAGGACCAAGATCAACTTCTAAATGTTGTCTTATAATTAAAACCGAATGAAGTATATTTTATAAAGTTAAGAGATCTAAAATCCTAAAATGAAACTTTGTGTGAAGTTGAAGTACTAAATATGTATTATTATTATTTTATTTATTTTGCTCGAAATATGTATTATTGACCATCATATATAACTGTACAACATATCATTAGACCAACACTTACTTTTCCGCGCGTGTAACTAGAATGCGAAGGTAAATAAGCTAAACTAGTAGTAGTACTTCATTCTTCTGCACCCCTTGGTTTTCCTTATTTTTCTTCCATATGTATGTCGAAGCAAATTCACTAGTTCTATCACATACCCTCAATTGTGTTCAGTTTTTTTCTAGATTTTGAGCTGACTTTCTTCAGCTATACAATAACTTCATATTTTAAAATTTAATTAATTTTGCAATCAGCAGTAACATTATTTAGAAGGGAAAACAAAAGTGGTTTTTAGTTTTAATTGTTGTGCTCTACTCCCTTATTATTTTTGTCAATGTTTAAACTCAGCTCCTCTGTTTGCAGGCCCTGCTTCAGTGATTAACTTTATTAAAAATAGACAACACATAAATGAGATTATGTAGAAATATTTATGATTATAAGAGTAAAAAGGAAAAAAAATGAATAAATGATTATAAACAAAAGAAAGAGAAAAATGTGAGATAAAAGAGAAGGTATGGGATTTGTATTTGGCACTCATCACAATAATGAGAACCTAATTTCTTATCACTTGATAAGAGTTAAAATATAATATTTTTAATTTGTGATTTTTAAATGATAAATTTATTTTGAAGAGATGTGATATTTATAAAATTATCTTTATTTTAAATTTTATAATATGAAAATATAAAAATTAGTTAAAATATAATAATAAAATAAATTAGATTTAGATGGTCCAAACTACCACTATACCCATCAAAATTCAAAAGGACGAGCACAAAATGTCCTCTTGTTTTACAATAATGTTCAATTTATTTATTGGTAACATATCGGTGGAACATAAGCATGACAACATTGTCAATAAAAAGTGAAACTTCAAAGTTCACATCAAACTTCGGATCATTTTATAATAATAGCGATTGAAGGTGAAAAGATTTGAGTAAACACTTTTGGAGTGTCAAAAATTAAAGTGATTCCAAACAAGCATAAATTGAATTTTTGAATTCATTGACTATAAAATTAACAAGTGGTTAAGGTGGTTAAGGGCTTCGATCACCTCAAAAGAAGGAGAACATAATTAAGTATATTTGTTGTAAGATGTGAGCGAAAACCCACATGATTTAAAAAAAAAAAAAACAAACAAACATAAAAACATCAAGAAACATACAAAGATAGCAAATGTAGAAGCCCACATTACAAACATATATACAAAACTACCAACACACCAGAAACTATCAAATGACCAAACCTATCAGAAACACTCCAATCTACAGAAAGACGATCTAATAACATAGCATCATCACCTAAGCAAGTAGAAGCTCCTTCGATTTGGCCCATTAACTACAACTTCCGCCTGAGAAGAAGACGACGATTGTTGATATATTTCACCGGAATGATCCACGACGACGACCTCGAATTCCTCTGTTTCGGGTTTCTTTGCAGATTCCATGGCGGATTCTTCTCGCAAAGGCTTCACTGGAATGCTAGCAGGTGAAAGACCCACTGCTCCCAACAGGCTTCGAAATCTCTTTGATGATTGGGAATCTTTAGCAGTATCATTATTTGCGACTTTCTTCTCAATCCATTGTTGCAATTCAACCTTGCAATTTCCTTCGGAGGGAAATTCAATTACATGACGATCACGAACCTCAGATCCAAAAGTGTTCACGGCGGAGATTAAGCTTTATTCTGTCAAGGCGAAGGGGGCAACATTTTCAACACTACATTTAGCAAGATAACAGGACCAACTGTAACATCCCAACTTTTCAAAAGAAGTATTTTTTTTTCATTTAAAATCATCAGAGTAGAGCACCGGAGCGATTGAGTAACTGATATGTATATATAAAACGCCGTAAGTCTTGCTTGTCTCTCTCCTCGGTCCTCGGTCCTCCGGAACCTGATGCTATGTTAAGAGCTGAGATCCGCACCGGATCTCATGTAATGGTTAACCTCATACTTACATACACACAACATATGTACCACAAGTATTCATATCATCAACAGTATATAAGCACGCAACCTATGCAAATGTATCGCCCCTAGCATTCAGATGTATCGCCCATAGCATACTGATGTATCGCCCATAGCATACAGATATATCGCCCGTAGCAAACACCAACATATCAACAGTACATAACATATAACGAGCTATCAATTACCACATACAATACACATAGCACATACATGCATACCATAAATATCGAGTTAGTGTTACGAAGACGCGAACGTACCTTCGTTGATGTTATTCTAGCCACGTTTACTTAAAACCGTACTTTGACTAAAACGGAAACCAGCACGTCAGACAGCGGTTCGACAGTAGGTCAAAACGAAATCAAGGATATCCTATCAATATAACAACGTACTTGTTAAGGATCTATCATTACGACGGACATTTTTAGTCAAAATGACTATTTTGCCCCTGACCCCCTAATTGGCGGAAATTCGCCAGCACTTCGTTACTTTGACCTTATTTTTCCAAAATTTCAACATAACTCCTCTTCCAACATCATTTTCGAAATATAAATCATATTAATTAATGATTCACAAAGATAATGCATTTTAGGTAAAAATTACCATTTTGCCCCCGATGCCCCTATCATGAATTTCACTGAGCTTCGCTATTTTAACTCTAATCTTCCCAAAATTTTGCCAGAACTTTGACCCCATCATGATTTTCGAAATAATGACTAAAATACCCCTAACATATGATATCTAATCATACTTGGAAGATTAAAGACTAATATAGCATTTCTACTCTAACTACCGAAAGAACTACGGAAGCTTAAGTACCGAAAAACTTACCCAGAGCTTCGCTGCAGATTTTCTCTAGAGCTCCTCTCTCTAAAACCTCTCTCTAATTTCTAAATTCTCAAGAGAGTGGTGTGAAATTTCCAAAGGGAAGGCCATCTATTTATAGGAAAAGCCCTGGGATTTCAACCGTTGGATCTTCTTTCGTATCGACGGCTCAGAGATGGTAGATGTGGCCTTATGAGAATCACTCATTTTCCTTCCTTCTCCTCCACCAAAAACGTCCATATGTCATATTTTCCAAAGATGAAGTCATCCCGATGATGTCATCAACTTGTCTTAGAAGTTTTCTACTGATAAAACCCCGATCGGTGTCCGAATCGCGTAATCGTGTATAATCTTAGAAATCTGGAATCACAACTTTGAAGACCTTTTCTTTCTCTTCAAAAGTATCTAGGTTAACTTAATTTTTGATTCCATTCAGGGCATTTCGTGCTCAGCCGAAGATTCTCAAAAACGTGCTTAAGCATCTGAACGAATTTAGGAATCATCAATCTCTGGACAAAAATCCACCGATTCCAAATATGTCCAGGAAATTCTCAACTTATTCCCAGATGTTGAGTTATGATTTATTTTGTTCAAATTCTAATTTTCTGACTATCTGCCTTTTTATCAGATTTTCCCTATTTCGTCTTATTAGGAAAATGCTCTACGGAAAAGTCTAACGGAAGATGAAAATCCACTGATCAATATTTTACCTTGACTTTAGAAAACCTATTCCTAGCTCTCTAGATAGGATCCGTTTCCCAATTATTTCATTACTATTCACTTTAAGTAATATTAAATAAGAGTTTATTATTTTCACAACTCTTATATATTATTAAATACATTTTCTTTTTTTTTTCTTTTTTTTTTCTTCTCTTATCCAAAACTGTCGGCAGCCCCATTATATATATATATATATAATTTTATTTTTTAATTAATTATTTATTTTAATTATTTTTACATAGTTTTTCATAACTTTTTCCTATTGGTCCAAACTTATTTTTAAGCTCAAAAATACTTAATCCCACTTATTTTTCTCAATAATTTCCAATTAATTAGCCAATATATTTATGCTAATTTTTAGCCATTAATCACTAATTATGGAGTTTTACATAATTATCCTTGAATTTCCTTTGCTTAAGCTTAAGTAATTAGCCAATAATTACTTAATTACCTTCTTATCAATTGTGGACAATTTTCTTTATTAAGATAACTCTTTATCTTCAACATTTTGCATTAACATTAGAATTTCATGACTCTTGCATTATTTTAGAAATTATGGGGGCATTATGGTCTTTTCACTACTTTTTGAGTATTCTTCTTCAATTCCACCAAGTTTATAATTTACTCAATTACCAAAATTAGAGGCAATATACTCTCTCAATTTTAATAATTATTTCACTGACTTTTAGGATTTTTCACAATTTTCTTAAGTTATTATATTTACCCTAAGTATGATTTTTAAGGTATTACACCAACATTTCCGGTAAAAATCAGAGACGGAGAAGAAACTAGTAGGAGATGTAATATCCTAATTTTTTTAGGATTAAAATAATAATAATAATCAGATTACGTAAAACGCATTATGCAGAAACAGCAGGGAATGGCCACAGCATTGTATACGAAACCTCAGAAGCAGCGAAAGATCAGGAAACAAATCCTCATCATAACTCTCGGTCTACATCACGCCAGCGGCTTCCACGGTTTCACGCGAACACAGAAACGCCATGCTTCTCGAGCTCCTCGCATATTACCCATCGTGTATTGCTTCTCGGTCTAGCGTTCCTCACGTCGGACTGGACCCTCAGTTCTTTATATAATCGCTACTCATTGATCCATATTCATTCCATTACCATTAGCTAAAAAAAACCAGAGCTGTATCCTCAGAGAGAGAGAGAGAGAGAGAGAGCCGAGAGTCGAAAGAAGGAGAGAGAGTGTGTTTCAAACTGCAACCATTCTTCCTCTGCATTTTGTGTCGGAAACAGGGAAGTAGACCAGCGACTCATTTCTCATCGTTCCAGCTTGATCAGAGAAGGTAAATAACGGGACTTCTTCTTCCTCTTATTTCTGTCATTGCCCATCGGAAAATCATGAATGTTAAACCATAGTAAAAGCCAGGAGAATTTTCTGTTTTACAAGCGATGAAACAGGGGTAGTTTACGTATTCGCATAAAAAGAATAAGAACTTACTGATACATAGTTGCATTAGGGAATAAAACCGAAAAAAAAAAAAAAAGAGAAAGAAAGAAAGAACTTACTGAGCGTATACTGCATCAGGAAGTTTTTGCTGACAGATTTAAGCATATTGCTGCTTGCATATATATATATAAAGTGGACTAAATAAGTTTAGTTTGTTGTCATATTGTTTATATATGTCGCTGCATAAGAAAGAAAGAGGAGAACCCATGGCTATTTATTTATATATATATATATACACACACACACACTTTGCTGCACGATTGGAAAAGGTTGAGAAACATATGGTTGCAACTCCCCCACACTTAAACATCTCAAGCAAAAGAAAGAGAATTCATCATCTAAAAAGAACATTGCCTATGAAATTCCTAAATAGAGAGCAATAAACCACCACACTTAGATCATATCATCAAATCTTATTTAAGTTAATGTCTCGCTAAGCCAATAGAGTTGTAACAATCTCTTAACGTCTCGTGATCAAAAGATCAGAAAGCAATAAGTGCAACAATAAGATTAGAAGAGGGATATTATGCTACTTAATTTCTCCAGAAAAATTCAAAGGCCCCCACCAAACCAAGTTTTTATTTAATTCATTAAGAATTCTCATTAAGAATTCTCATGTAGAAAATAACTCATTTTTTTCTTTTTCTTTTTCTTTTTTCTTTTTTCTTTTTAATTTTTTTGTTTCTTGAGCCGTTGTAGGTCCCCTTTTGACGCGACCCTGCACATGGGTGATGCAACACCGGTTACTCAGCTACTCCAACAGCACCTCAAGAGGCTTTTAGCCCAACTCATAACCCTCTTTGACTTTACCGTTTGACGCGAGTGCCAACATTGGTGATGAAGTGCCCCCGGTTACTAAGTGAGGTCTAGAAAAGTCATAGGAGTTTTTTTATTTTTATTTTTTTTTTTAGTCATTTCCCTACACAAAAGTTTTACTTAGCTGGCAAATGTCATCATCTAATTTTCTAAAGAAATCATGTAGCAAAATATCCATGAATTAATAATTTGTTGCTCACATTACAAACTAATCCCTATTCTCATAATCCATCTCAAGATTGCAAAAAAAAAAAAAAAACTCAAGGCTTAGAGACTTGGTTGAGACATTTTTTTTTTCTATTTTAATTTTTGACTTGATAATATTCTCTAAGATGGGGAAAGCTCAAAATTAAGGTTAATCCTCAACAATGCAAAAATCTCAAATAAAAAAAATTATTTTCAATTACATAAGGACAAGCATAACCAAAGAAATATCTCTCCCCCACACTTAAATCAAACATTGTCCTCAATGTTGCAAAAATATAAAGAGGGAAAGGAACTAGTACTCCCCTGGTTTAAGCCTCTAACTCTGATGTGGAGTGCTTCCCCTTGTACCATCCATGATATTTCAAATTTTTAGGGAGAAGAGATTGCTTAGGCGAGACTTTGTAGCAAAAAGAGGAGTGATCTTCTTCAAACCTGAATAAAACTAAAAGAAAGAAAGGAAAAAAAAATATGCAAGAAAAATCCTTGGGTTGCCTCCCAAAAAGCGCTAAATTTATAGTCTTCAGCCAGACTTCTCAAAACAACTTCTAATCAAAAGTATCAAACACTATAATTACCTTGTCTTCATTTCTTTTCAAGCAACAAGGTATCACACATAAAAATTGATCATTCAAGTTAATTACTTGTACTTCCTTAATCATAGACAATCTTGGATTACAAGCAATAACTGAATTCAAATGAAGCACAACATGCATATCCTTGAAAATAAATATAGGCACTTCCAAGAATTTAGAGCATCCAATAAAACCAAACTGACTCTCATCAGTAAGAGTCAACACTTCAAGAGGAGGGTCATGAACAACAACAATTGGGACATCTACATCAATTTGATCACCAACATCACAATCCTTAGGCTCCACAGCTGGAACCTCTTCTAGACATCCACTATTCTCATCTAAATCAATTTGATCACCAACATCACAATCCTTAGGCTCCACAGCCGGAACCTCTTCTAAACACCTACTACTCTCATCTAAATCAATTTCAAACCCACAATCACTTTCTACATTATTCATAGTCTCATGTGATTCCAAACCTTCAACTTCCTCACAATAATCATTATCAGCATAAGAAGTGGTCATCAGGCTTAAGGAATTATTTTGCACCATAGTCTCAAGGGTTGAAACAATTTGACTCACATATACCCCAGTATCTTGGACACTTGACTTAATGCTAGTGGCAATCTCCTTTTGCTCTCTACTAGATCTCTTAAGGCTAGTGACAATCTCCTTTTGCTCTCTATTATATCTCTTACGGCTAGTGATCATCTCCTTTTGCTCTCTACTAGATCTCTCTACTACTTCCACATACTCCTCAAATAATCTTTCTAAATTAGATTTTTCCTTATACTCAATGGTGTGTTCTTCAATAGGTGGATAAGAGTGAAAAGGAGGGGTATTTTCATGAGAATAATAGACATGTGGATCCCTAAAATTATGTTGCTCAAAACCTTCACTAGGACAAAATGAGTTATCAAAACAAGCTTGGTTCCTAGTGAAATCATCTCTCACAAAATGACTAGTTGTACTATATGGACAATATTCATATAAATGATTCCCTCCACAATAAACACAAGACATGCAAATTAACATATTGAGAAGAATCAACATATGAAATACAACCATCATTTATGCTCCTTTTACGTTGCCCATATTCATTCAAAGAATTTAAAATAGCAATCAATCCATCTTGTGTAGAAGACAAAGAATTCATCTCCTTTTCAATATTAAGACCAGTTGGTTACCAATTAAAATCCATTTTTTTTTAAATTTTTTCCTAAAAAAAATATATATATATATATATATATATATATATATATATATATATATATATATATATATATATTTACGAACTCAAACTTAAACTACTAATGCTCAATCAATTCTAACCAAGACAGTTGTGGCACATAAGTCCCCGGCAACGGCGCCAAAAACTTGATAGGGAAAAACTTTATAGCCTATAACTCCGCAAGTATACGGGCCGTATCAAGTAATAAAGTGATAAGAAAAGTATCGTTCCCACGAGGACTTAGTATCACAAACTTCAGCTAGGCATTAATTTCACAATTTCGTTTAAGTTGAGCAAACTAGATTGAATTTAATTAAAAGAAAAGAAAATCAAAATAACAAACTACTAAAATAATCGAACGAGCAACCTAGAGTTACTAATCCCTTATTTGTTCTTAGATTTTATCCCCACTAAACTAATTTTGACTTAACTTAATCAGCTAATCTAGAGTATTAATGTCTATAAATGCCTTCCGGTCCACTTATATACCTACCTTAATTAATTATGCAATGTCTCACACAACTAAATAAGATGCGTTTTAAACCGGGCTCACTCTAATTTGACTATGCGGAGCTTCTAGGTATATTCCTATCCTAGACGCAAATTAGATTAAAACTTAATTTTACATTAAATTTAAACCTAATTCCACATTATTTAGTCCCAATGTCAATTTAGGATTCCCTCTTCCAAGTTCAACCCTAAATCCCCAAAACATGCTCAATGGTGGCCACTCACTAAGCAATAACAATAAACACAGGATTAAATAAACTGAATTAAATTAAGCAAAACTAATCAGTGAGAATAATCTCTAGAACCCAAACAAGTTCATAGGTCCTCTAGGTTGAAAAGAGAATTAGCCACACATGGCTATAACAAAATCCATAACAAAATGATGAAACTCGATTGAAAGAATAAAGGAAAGAGATGAAAGAAAGTTTCTCCGTCGCCTCCACAGTCCTTCCGTCCTTCCGTGGAGATGATGTAGAGAACCAAAACGCTCAGCCGCTACTCCTCTGCTTCTTCGTTCCTCCTTCTCTTGATCTGCTCCTCGTTGATCTCCTTTCTCTATTTATAAACATATGGCTGGGTCCCTGTCTTTTGTATGTGTGTCTTTGGGTCATTCTTCCTTTTGTGTGATCGATCCTTTCTTTAATAAAGGATATGCAATATCCTTTTGAGATCTCCAATCACCTCCATATATCTTGTAATCCACTCTATCGATCACACAATTGATTTTGTTTCTATGTTTTCTTGCGTGGGACCACCAAGTTTGGTCGATTGCATATCCTCTTAATTGCTTTTTACTTCTCTCTAAATCAAATAATATTTGCTACACAATAAAAAATAGGATATGAGTAGATTTTATGTCGATTTATTCTTTGATCCTAAGTTTGATTCAATGATGGAAAAATATACAAAATATAATTAAATAGGTATATAATATCAATAAATCCAACTAATTCTCATAAAATATACACCTATTTAATCATAAAATATATACTTATCAAATGTATGTATATTAACAGTTCACATATATTAGCGCAACACATATCAAAAGCAATAAGAGAGGAGATTTGCTGTAAGTGTGTGTATATAGATATGGTATAAAATATATTTTTACGTTGTTAATATTTATTAAACTCCTAATTTAAAGTATTGAAATAAGCTCTGAGAGTTTAAAATACTTGTAGAGAAATAAATAATAAATAGAAAAGAGAGTTATTAATTAATAATAAATCGAAAGGAAAATTACTAGTTACAATGGTCTCCCTAATTTTTCAGCCCGTCATAATTTGCCCACTTCAAGCATTCTAAATTTATTATTATAATTTGTATATTTTTAATTTTATGAAATTATAAGTTATAATTTTTATTATGTAGAGTTTTAGAAGAGTTATTAAAGGTTAGTAAATTGGTTGTGGTAGATTAATTTTTGACGTGTGTTTAAGCTCTTAGATTAGGAACAGTATGATAATAGTTAGCTTTAGCAAGAGATAACAACTTTCCACTTGTTATGTGTATTAATATGTTGTTATGAGTATGTTGTGAAATAATTATGAATATTTTAATAGAAATTTCCTTGTGGAACCTTATGATTGAATTGTAATATATATATATATATATATATATATAAGAATTGAGAATTGAGATATTATGTGAAGTATATGAGAATTATTTAGATAACATGTTATGAATGTGTAAATCTTGGAAAAAATTCTTATTGAGTTATTTATTATGATAATTATGGAAAGTGTTGAATTGGGAAGAAATGGAGTAGTAGTTTATTCTACCACGTGGTGAGGCCTCCATTGGTGGCACGATGGTTGACTTTCTATTGTCCCACCTGTTCAATGAGAACTGACCCACTAGTTCAATGAGGGCTTATGACACCCCACTAATTCAATGAGGGGAAAAGACCCATGGTCTGGGACATGTGCTCTGAGGATTTTGGCCGGTCCTTATCACATGACCATTGAGCTTTTGAGTTACCAGTAATAAGGATATAACTTAGCCTATGGGTCTAGTCGGAGGAAATAAGGTGGTTCGGTTAAATTAATGAGGCATTTTGGGAATTGTGTTAATGAAAGCTGTGATACATAATTTTGATACAGAATTTATGACATAAAAATTTGTGACGTGTATATTGGTGATTTTAATACTTTATTATATAAATTGTTCCATTTGACACTTCACTAGCACATATTAGTATTCGTAATAAGTTGGATTGATGGTTATCACATTTTTCAGGTGATAGTTCCTGTACGGGTCCATCAGGGAAGATCTCGAGTCTTAGGCTACTTCACGAAAGTAGTGCTTTGTCTTTTGGTTTATGTTGGATAATTGTATATTGTCATGTTAGGGCTCATTTTGCATACTCGATTTATTTTGTATATTTTGGTAAGTGATGAAGCATTATTAAATTATTGATCTAACTAATATATAACTAATATATAGTTATTATGTTGAGTAAAATGAAGC
Source organism: Acacia pycnantha (assembly GCA_025563575.1). Taxonomy (NCBI): domain Eukaryota; kingdom Viridiplantae; phylum Streptophyta; class Magnoliopsida; order Fabales; family Fabaceae; genus Acacia; species Acacia pycnantha. The sequence continues at coordinate 135,213 of JAMWYP010000277.1, forward strand.
ACGTTTCAAGAGACAAATCGTTCTTCACGGATTGAAGCTTTTCCTTCATTCGCGCAGATTCAGCACACAGTTTCTGCTCAAGTTCACATATGTTAGCTTCATGATTTCGGTGAATCTCTGAGAACCGACTCTCAGGTAGGGCCCCTTGGATCTCAAACATCTTAAGCCAACTGATCTATTGAGCAGAGAAAGCAGTACAAGAACCCTAAAATATTCGCTTGTTTAATATATATTTAAAAAATATGATAATAAAGTGGTGGGGCCCACGCCTTTAATATATCCCTGACCCTTATATTGCTCTTTTCCGAGGAAGTACCGGTCTCTTCTTCCTCTGACTTGCGGTTGGTTCGATTTTGTTGAACAGCTTATGATAAATTTTGGGAATAAATAAGATACTTAAAATCACTTCTTTTTATTAAATTTCATTTATGAAATTTATTATAAATAATTTTATCTATCTAATGATATTACTTTTATACTGATTAGAGAATATTTTAGGATTAGGATTTTGGACCAAGTTTTGAGTTTTGTTAAAAGATGGCTATGAGAATATAAATGATGACTAATAGTTAATTTCTATAACAAATTTCTTTTAATTTTTTTTGTATATTAGGTCTGTATCGTATTTCAAGTTCTTTTATTTATGATATAACATTTTTTATTTTCATTCCCCCTCACTAAAATTCTTGGGTCCGCCCCTAGCTGTGCAGTTCGAATTTTTGAGAAGAAGCCATGGTTGACACCTATGAGCAAGGCATGTTCGTGCTTGACGGCAGAGTCCAGTGGCCGGAAACGGCGGAGGAGCTTGGCTAAAATGGAATTGGAGGTTGTGTAGCCGAATTGTAGCCTGGTTTGTGAATCAAGGCAGGTTTCAAGGAGGCCACACTTCATGAACAGAGGAATAACCTCATTTATCAAACGTTGATGCTTATCATCATCGTCACGTTGAGAAGGAGGCTGCGTCATATTGATGAACAGAAGCACAAACACAGAATCAGAACTGAAAGGAAAGGACCTTAAATTAGTGTGTGTATTCTATGTATATGTATAATCGATTTGAATTCCTCTTGTGGTTCTCTTCGGCTGCCCCTAATAGCGTTGCGACTGTGGGATTGATCCCAATGATGCATATCATGCAGGATGTGACCTAGGGTTCTTAAGATGCAATATGGGCCGTTGATGGTGCCAATCCAAACGGGGCGGTTAGGATCTATGGAATGTCTAAAACTCTTCTCACAAAGAAGGAGAAATTAAAAGATGCTTATCATAGCTCGCCATATATGGATTACATTTTTTAAATTTACTCCTATTTATTACTCCTTTGAGTTTTTTTCTAAAAATGTAATTCTTAATTTTAAATATGGATAATTTTGGATTCTTTTTTTTTAAAAAAAAAAATCAGCTTTTGTTGATTGGTGGGAGGTGTATTATAATATGGACCAGAAGGAGTAATCACAAATAAAGTGAGAAAGAAGAAATAAAGTACAAGCAAGCACCCATTGCTATATTTATTCAAATGACACCTTGGAAAACAATATTTATTCATTGTTTCAATCATTTTTGTGTCCCTCTTGCTATAAAACTGATGTCATATTAATTCTAAGTTCCTCATTTATCAAATGACACCTTGGATACCAAAAATGCTTGTAAAGTTTTTATCATTTAATATAATTGATCTTTTCATTAAAAACCGCTCAAGCGGGGATCGAATAATAATTGGTACGTAATTGAAACAAATGAATGTAACACATAACAAGGATAATTGTATTAACCTGACTTTTCAAAAGCAGTATAAATTTTTTTTTTTCAAAAACATCATTTCAAAATCATCAGAGTAGAGCAACGGAGCATATGAGTAACTGATATGTATATATAAAGTGCCATAAGTCTGGCTGGCTATTTACAACAGCGGTACTGTAACCGAGTGTTTCAAAAGAAATGTATAACAACAAAAGGGAAGGCTTCCCATGGAACAACAAAAGGAAGTCTTCAGCTGGGTCTTCTACTCGGGCTGCTTGCTTCTCTCCTCGGCCTTTGATCCTCCAGACCCTGAAGCTATAGCTGAGATCCAATTTACCCCATTGGATCTCAGGTAACAGTTAACCTCATGTTTATATATACACATACACCCAATGACATCCTCAATCTCAACACTCAAACAATACAAGAGCATAAGCGGATGCATGAACATAAGTGTAAAACAATATGTATAATCGGTGACCCTAAGCATAATCCCTATCCGAGTCGGTGACCCTAGACAGAGCCTCTATCCGAGTCGGTGATCCTAAACAAAATCTCTATCCGTTATGTATAATTGGTGACCCCAAACAATCCCTATCCGAGTCGGTGACTCTGAGCAGAACCTCTATCCGAGTCGGTGACCCTAAACAGAGTCTCTATCCATGAATGTACCTATCACATATAGTAAACCTAAGTACAATTCCAAAGACACGGTGCGTATAGCACCGAATAGAATGGCTGTAAGTGTCTACCATAGGGGCCTCACCGACTTTACGGCGACTAAATGGCACACCCACGTAGACTAGCCTTGCCTTCGGCACCAAACTATTCACACATCATATCATCACATATATGCATACCATAAACACAAGAGTTAAGGTTACCAGTACGCGAACGTACCTCCGTTGACGAACGTCGGCAATTCTGGCGGAAACGGCACGTTTTACGGAAAACTGTACTTTTACGAAAAATCGTGAAACCTCCAACAGCGGCTCGTCGGGCAGCGTAACGGCAGCAAATCAGGATTTCGATATCCTATAAGGGTAATATCACTTTCATTAGTGATTTGACATTATAATTGGCATTTTAGGTAAAAATTACCATTTTGCCCTTCTACCCCTAATGGCGGAATTTCGCCAAGACTTCGTTACTCGACTACTTTTCTTCCCAAAATTTCGCGTAACTTCGACGCCATCTTGATTTTCGAAAATAAAGACTAAAATAGCCCTCCCATATGATACCCAATCATACTTGAAATTTAAAGGCTATTCTAACAAATTCTACCTTTACTTTTGAAAAACTGCAAAAGCTTCAACTTTTCTGCGACTCGATCCCTACTATGTTTATACCTCTGCATATTTTTTCAACGCAAACAAGGCTTAAAACAAGAATAGGAATCTTGTCACCTACTTCCTAAATCTAACTAACAATTCTACTATCTTTCGAACTAAAAACTAAAGCCCGAAAGACTTGCCTGTTGAAGACTTCTGCAGAACTTCTCCAGAGCTTCTCTCTCTTCTTTCTCACTCAAGGATTTCGGCCAAGAGAGGAGAGGAATTGGTGTGAAGATTTTGAAGAGGGAACTTGCCTATTTATAGACTTTCCAAAGGATACAAAGGGAAATACCAAGATTGTTCTTAACCATGGAAATTCAAAGCAAAAATGGTGGTTAATCCATGTCCATGGAAGCTTGTTGGACTAAATTGAGGTGATGTGGCAGCCCTTGGCTGGTCCAAAAATTGTGACTCAAGCTCACTTTATGCCCGGTCTGGCCGATTTCCCCGATCGGTACCCGATTCGCGTGATTTCGGAGAAATCTCGAACTTCTGGATTTACAACTTTGAAACCACTTCCTCACTCATTAGAAATGTTCAAGTTAACCTAAATTTTGATCCCATATAGGGCTCCAACAGTCCAGTTGAAGTTTCCTCGAAAAACGTGTCCGATCGCGTCCGGTTTCAGAACGCATTTCTGAAATTATCAACTTCTTCAGAAAAATTCACTGATTCCAAATATGTTAAAATAAATTCAAACTCATGCCTAGATGTTGAGTTAGAATTTATTTTCTCTATATCCAAAAATATACCTATATGCATTTTTCCCTATTTCGTTTTATTAGGAAATGCACAACGACTTTAATTTACTTCCGTAAGAGTCTAACGGAAGACAAAATTCTACTGATCATTATTTTTCCCTGACTTTGGAAATCTCATTCCTAGATCTCTAGATAGGATCCGTTTCCTAATTATTGAATTACTATTCACTATTTTTACTTTAATTAATTATAATATTAAAATATTACAACTTGCAACAATAATATCTAGATATTATTTTGCAAATTCTTATCCAATTTTGCTCCAACATTTCGGTCAAAAATTTGGTCCTTTTTGTTTAATTTTCGTTTTTATTTAATTAATAATTAATTAATATTATATAAAATAATTATTTAATAATTATTTTTATATAATTTTTACAAAATTTCCCTATTGGTCCATACTTGTTTTTAGGCTCAAAAATACCTAAACTCAACTATTTTTCTCCAAAATTTTCAATTAATTAGTAAACATGTTTTTACTAATTTTAAAACAAAAACCACTAATTTTAGGGTTTTACATAATTATTTCATAATTTCCCTTGCTTAAGCTTAAGTAATTAGCCAGAAATTACTTAATTACTTTATTATCATTAGTTGATAATTTTCTTAATTAGAATACCTCATTACCTCAAAATTCTTGCACTGACATTTCTGTTTCCATGTGTTCTACTTTATTTTAGAATTTGTGAGGGCATTATGGTCATTACCATACTTTTGAGCATTCTTCTTCCATTTCTCCAAGTTTGTAATTTATTAAATTACCAAAATTAGAGATATACGCTCTCTCAATTTAAATAATTATTTCATTGCCCTTTAGGATTTTTCACCATTTTCCTAAGTTATTTACTCCTCCCAGGGGTATTTTGGTCATTTTGGCACTTTGGCCCTTAAATTCCCTAATTCAAATTTCGGGGTATTACAATAATGGAGTATTGAGGGGCATTAACTGAAAAAAATAAACATTGGAAGAGGGGTAGAAAACGTTGCATGGAGTTGATTTTCATTAGGGGGTTAAAAAGACATTATAAGTACTAATTGTTTATTGGATTTTGCAATGTCTAATCAGATACATGCATGACCATTAACAGTTTCAACTCTCAACATTTATGTTTTGCCATTTCTGCATCATCTATATTCGCTTAGACTTCCTAGTTCTATTTCTCTGGCTTACTTTTACCTAGTTACATTTTTTTCTGATATACAAATTTCGAGAGAGGGGTTGAGCTCACCCATAGTCCAAGGGCAGAGCGCTTGAGCTTATTCTACAAGGAAATTCAGAACTAAAAGTATATATGTCTTCATGTCAGCCTAGGTTATCCCTACATCCCAAATTCTAGGATACCTCCCCCAGTACAGCGATAGCTGAAGAAATCGAACCCTCTCCATTTGTGAGAGTGTCTCACCCTTCAACCATTCAACCCACACACGAGGGGTTTTACCTGGCTACATGATGGCATTGCCCTTCAGCAATCCTCTCTCGACAACCAAGTCCTTGATTGACTTGATTAATCTAATCAGATGCTTGCTTCCCACAAAAACACTGTAAAAGCCCTTTCCTAGCTCACCATGTTAGTCCATTAACACCAGCATACAGTAAGTCTGAGAAGAAAGTGACATAAAAAGCTTGGCAGAAAGCTCTTTGGGCCAAGGCTGTATGGGATTAGGACTTTTGATGGCTGTCTATTTTTCTTTAAAAAAAATGCAATAGGCCCTCGTGAAATGGACTTGGGCTTGTTTTAATGATGGGGAGGCTTGTTGGGCTTTGCCCTTAAGATGGACTTTTATTAAGAAAAGCATTCTTGATAGGTCCATTCGTGGAACCTTCCTTAGATGGGCCTTGGATCTTTTGTGGGCTTTGAACTCGCCTACTTTTATCCATATTTTTATGTGAATTTTGCTTCAAGATCTACAAAAGCCTAAAAACTTGAGGATTTCCATTGTGATATTTCCAATAAAACAAAAATAATCGTGGGGTCAAAGTGATGATGAATTAATTCTTTTTCAGGCTAAAAAGGTAATAAATCAACTCTAAAATGATTAGAAAACTCAATTAACTTTTAAAAAAAATTAAAAAATCTTATTACAATGAACCCATGATACTAACTTCATGGACAAAAAGATTTACAAGCCTTATAATTCTTGAGAAAATTCACTCAATAGTGACTTCTAAAGTGATCAATTTGAAACTTAAAACAGATGGCCAAAAAAAATTTGAAACTTAAAAGACCAAAAATAATTCAAGAGACTAATTATTATTTTTTTGGGTAAAAGAGGCTAATTAATTTTAATAATGGGCTAGTTGGTGAGGTAAAATCTTGTTTTCTTACATCATGAAACATCTTATTTTATACAAGAGGGGGTATTTATTCACATAATTTATATTCACGGTAAATTTCTCTGCCACCCTTCAATCTTCAAAGATGGATTCTACAAAGTGTTTTAGAGGAAGATAGATAGAGATGATCATGAGAGAGAGGGGGGAGAGAGAGAGGACTCAAATGAGTGGTTCCTCCTCCATTTCCTGATTTTGTTTATCTCTTTTCCAAATTTTAATTTTGTCCCAATTGTTAATCTTCGTTGCCAAGATCTCCCCACCTTACATTGTGCTTTTGCATCAAGATAGTGGGTCCCGATTGGTCCTCTACTACCATATCTCGATTCTATATGTAAGTTATAATTTTTAGGGTTTGGCAATCTTTTTATTAATTGCAATTTCTACTTGTCTGAACATTTAATTCACTTTTTTCACTTTTACCCACAATTAATTACATGTCTCTCTCATATCTTTTTTCACTCATTTTCTCACATATTCACCTTCTCCATAAATATGTATATAGAAAAAACATTTCTTACATATTTATTATTTTAAACCAAGTTTAATCAACTTTTTATCTACAAAATTTGGTCAATTATTTTCAAGATGACCCTATTTAAATTAAATATGACTTCTTGGATATAATACATGTATTAAATCATCTATTGTGAGGGATCCTTGCAATATCTTGGCTAACTGGTCTGTCTTTTTCTCTCCATGCGATATGGTTGGTGTTGAATGTGATACTCACCATAGAAGGGTTCATTCCTTAAAGCTTAATGATGCAGGCCTTATAGGGATTTGGATCTTCTCATTATCTCTCATTAACTTTAAATCGTGGCTATTTAATATTTGATCTAGACATCCGGAAAAGACACACCATCTATTTGATCTCCACCACATGAGGTAGTTTTTACCACGTCAAGTAATTTGAAATAGATTATGTGTCTCTTCCTGGACGCTTATATCAAGTATTGAACGGCCAGGATTTAAAGATAATGAGAGACAATGAGAAAAGAGACAATGAGAAGATCTGGATTTGCCTTAAAATAATATTTAGTAGCTTTTAACTTTAGCGACTAACAAATCTAACGACAGAAACATAAGACCCAATAAAAGGGAAATAAAAGCTTAGGGATCTAATTCAAAACTAATGAAAAATATAAGGACCTGCAAATATATTTTCCATAAAAAATAATAAACAAATCCACAACCAATATAATCAACTCGAAAATTTCAAATTTCAAATACTTTATATATTATTACATCCTATCGAATCACTCAAATTTACAAGATTACTTGGAAAAAATCACAAGGTTAAAGAAACAAGAGCTTAAATTTGATTTAACAATTAATCAACTAGTGGTGTCTCAAGCATTTTCCGTAAACAAAGACTTGATTTTTCTCAATGATGCTACAACATCAATCATAGTAAGTCGTGCCTCTGATAATTCATTGGAGCAATGTAATGCTAACTCAAAAATTGATGACATATAAGGTAATTTATTATCAATATTTTGATTTTCTCTGTGTAGCAAATTGACATCGATAATATTCATGATGGAATGTGGTGTGGAGTTGCTCACCCAATCTTTCAAACTTAGCCCTGGAACAAACATTTCATCTGATGGCTTTTTCCTTGTAAATACTTCCATTAGCAAAATCCCATAACTAAACACATCTCCTTTGACGGAAACAACTCCTTTCGATCCAAACTCTACATGTTTTATGGAATTATTAGTAGAAAAGTCATTATATGAATAAGGAAAGCTAGTGTTTAACTTTTCTTTTGTATCATCTATTAAAATTTTTACACATGAAGATGACAAATATTTGCTAGAAGTTGAATAATATAAAATTACACTATTTTATAGAGCATAGCAAACAAAAGAATATAGAAATATATCCAAAACTTTATTATTAAATCATTACCTGGTGCCATATAGCCAATTGTTGCCAAAGTTTTCGTATAAATTTCCAATCTTTTCACCAAACAATTTAGCAATACCAAAATCACCAAGATGAGTCACCATATCTTCGTCCAACAAAACATTGCTTGGTTTCACATCACAATGAACAACTACTGTAGAAGAACCATGGTGAAGATACTCTAAAGCACCGCTACATCAATCATTATGTTCAACCTTTGCAAGACGTTTAAATAATAGTTATGAGAGTATAGCCATCTGTCAAGACTCCCATTTGCCATGAATTCCATTATTAGAGATTTGAAATGATCATTTGAGCAACTACTGATGCTTTTAATGAGATTGCGATGGCGTAAATGGCACATGGCATAACACTCAACATCAAAACTTCTTGATGATTGTTCCATATCTAAGTTAAACACTTTGACGGCAACTATCTTTTCATTTGGAAGAACTGCTTTGTATACTGATCCAAAACTTCCGGAACCAATAAGATTACACTCATCAAATCCATTTGTTCCTCGTAGAAGCTCATAATAGGATATCCTGGTTGGTGTATCCAAAGTTATTAAATCCCTCTTTGTTGAATTTTTATCATCATCTCTCTTATTCTTTAGAACCACAATGGCTAAAACAATCAACATGGCAATAATGGTAGGCAATAAGCATTTTATCGTCAGCATCACTTTATTTGATATGTGTTTGTTTCCCTTCCTACATGGCTGGACTTGTAGTTGGGATTTCCCACAAAGATCTTTATTCATCATAAAAGATTGAGCACTAAAATTTTGAAAAGGGCCACCATTTGGAATTTCTCCATGCAATAAATTGTAGGAAAGATTGATGTATTTAAGATATAGTAATAACTCTAAGGACTTTGGAATCACGCCAGACAAATAATTATGGGAAAGATCCAGGACTCCATGCTTATCATGCCACTAAGCGATTCAGGAATAGGCCCTTCTAATTTGTTTTCAGCCAAAGATAGGGTTTGCAAAGTTAGCAAGCCACCCATAGTTGTAGGGATGCTTCCTGAAATTTGATTTCTTGACAAGTTCAATAGTATAATTGCCCTCAAGTTTGATACCTCTGGTGAAATTATTCCATTCAATACATTGGAGGATATGTCTAAAATCAGGATATCTTGAAGACTCCAAATAGAAGAGGGTATTTGGGAAACCAATTTATTAGAGCTAAAATCCAACTTTTGCAAAGAAGTATTCCCGAGACATTCTGGAACCACTCCTGAAAACATGTTGTTGTCAAGATACAACTGACTTAGACTTTTAAGTTGACAAAGTTCATGGATAATGAACCCTTGCAATCTATTGTTGCTAAGACTTAAACGTTGAAGGCTATGCAATGTGTTAACTGTATCAGGAATCAAGCCACTCAAATGGTTCTCACCCAAATCTAGTTCCATCAAGTTTGTTAAATTTCCAAGTACATGGGGTATAGCTCCATTAAATTTATTTGATGACAAACCTAATTTAATGAGCTCAGAAGCATTTGATAAGCTGCTTGGAATTTGTCCAGTTAGTCCATTTCCCCCCAACTGTAAATTCTTTAAGTTGGGAAGGCCAATTTCTAAATATGATGGGAGAACGCCAGAGAGGGAATTACTATCAAGGCGCAAGGTTGTCAATGTTGAAATGTTGAATATGTTGGAAGGAATAGGTCCTTTCAAATGATTATGGCTCAGTTCTAAGAGATTAAGTTTATCAAGTTTGCCTATGCCTTTGGGTACAAAACCTGGACATAAAAAAATAAAAAAAAAAGTTGAAGGAAACCACGATTTTCAAATACAAAGAATATATACAAATAAACTCATTTCTGTTATTTGGTTGAAGTCTTTGTAAATTTTTTAAGCAAAAATGTTAGAGAAATTATAAACTCCCCGTGAGATGCCATGGTTATTGAGATTTTTTTTGAAAATGTAAATTTTTTTATGTTGTAATTTTTTAATAACTATTTAATAGGAAACTAATACATTTATAAACCATAATAGCTAGGAACAATCGACAAAAATTTATAAAATAAAATTAAACAAGAAAAGATAGCGGATAGAAGAAAAAAGTTTTACTTGATAGAATATCCAAATGCATGTATAACAAGTGGGCACATTACATATGACGTTGCGCTATTTGGTTGAACAGGGTATAATTGATATGGTACAGATTACTTAAAATTTGTATTCCAAAGTTTAAATATCATGTGTGATCCTATCTTTCTGTCATTTTAGTTTTACCAACAATTCATGATATCTTTGATATTTTGGGATTGTAAATTAGTAGCTATATTTGAAAACTATGATTAATGAAATGATGAAAAACAAAATTTCATTTTAAATTCATTTTCTATTAATAACAAAATCTAAATTCAGGCTACGCTTTTAATAAGTTTCTAACAAAATTAAGAGGCCTCGGTAGGGAATGAGATTTGGTGGAGTTGATTTTGGTTTTGATTATTTTAACTACATTTAATTAGAATTCTCTCTTTGTTTTTAACTTGTTTATTTGTTTGTTTTTTTATACATATTTATTTGTTTGTTTTATGTGTATGTTTTTTGTTTATTTGTTCTTGTCAATTACTTTTCAGAATCAAATTGTGACTAATTTTAAGAGTCTTAGGTAAGTTATGTAGCGGAAACACCTATCATTATGTTAGTGAACATCTACAATTCTTCTCCAATTTTATTCTTCTTCTCTCTAACATCCAAACTTTTAAGTCTTGAATTAATAGTTTATAGAGTGTCGAGGAGGCTTGAAGGAATTAATTAAATATTATTATTTTTGTTCAGATGTTATTAAATATTATTTTTATTAAATAATTAAAGAAATTATTATTAAATATATGAAGGCCAAAAGTAATCAAACAAAAGTTAAAACATAATTTAAATTTATTTATTTAAATTTTATATTATTTAATATAATAATAATATTTTAAATGATATTAAATCTCACACTATAGAAATAAACAAAGAGAAGGAATGGGTAGGAAAGAGAAATGGAGACCCACTCTCTTCTCCTCCTCAAAATCCTTAGGCCCTATTTGGTATAAAGCACTAGGGGTAGGAACTGGGATTGGGTCAAGGACTAGGCCCAATTGTATTGTTTGGGAAAGGGAGTAGCATGAAAGTAGGATTGCCACAAAACCACCTCCCCTGTATTAGGTGAGCAATGCTGAGATTGAAAAATTTTGGGGCAGAGGAAGGAGCGGAGAGAAGAGAGATAGTATCGACAGTGAGCCTATGTATGACAAGCATATCATATACTAATATTTATCTGTATGCAATGTTTGGTATGATTTGCTACTGAGATTCCCCAAATCTCCCCTCCCCAAACCAACTATATGGAAGGGGGTGTTTGAAGTTGCCTAAGAAAGAACGAGTAGAGCATTGAGCAAAAAAACACTCTAATATCTATGAGGACGGGGTAAGAGTATTGACGCTTTCATATGAGTAATATAGGATCGGGTGTTGCAAAGGATCTCGAAGAGATGATTACATTTGATATATACATTTTTATCACTCCATTTATTCTAGGTGGGGTTTTTGGTCTTTTTCCCCAAACTAAAACCTCCCTCCATTTTCTTATTCCATCGGGATTCGGGGGATATAATATGGAGGCAGGAGGATGGTTTTCTAGAGTTCAGTCTTCTTTCCCAAGCACCACCATTCTTCTTTTCTTATTCCTTTGGCCGTCCTCCGTTTCCCTTGTGCCACCACCATCGGCGCTGCTTTGTAGGCATGAGGGAGCAAGAAATTTCTGGAACGAGAGGCCGCACACGTTACTCCCACTCAGAGTTGAAGGCTCATCGATTTTTTTTTTGGTCACTCTATTATGTAAGTCGCTACCTTGCTGGGTATGCTCGAAATCTCCTATCTCCTCGATCCTTCCATAAATGTTTGTGTGCAGAACATTAATTCTTCCTCCATGTTGCGCTTTTGTGTGAGTGGTTTAATAGATTTGGTCCTCTATTTTTGTTCTGCATATTCTGGGTTTCAAGTGGGGGATTGAAATTCTTCTCCTATTTCTGCAGCTTGTCGTCAAGAAGAGTGAAGTGGGGTTGGGGATTTCTCTTAGCTAAAGCTTGGATGGAGAGGGATTATTTGAGTAGGTAATTATTTTCTACATGTTTCTGATTCTTGAAAGAGGAAAAGAGAAGGATTCAAATTATGTTTTCTATATTGCAAGTGGGTCTTGTTGAGAAATTTATGCAGCCAATCTTATCGCTGGTTAGATAGTTGAAAATTATGTGGTTGATTATTTATGGTTTGCCATGTATGCACATAAGGTGTTTGTTAGAATGTCTAGAAGGAGTCTTAGTTGGATCAACATTGTTTAAATTACTTGTAGAAGTTTATAGCGGCATAAATGTTGATTATATAAATTTTGGATACCTTTGATGTGGCAATAAAGTTTGGGGTTTTGAATTGGTTATTTCATTGGAGAGGAAAATTTGTGAAATTGGCATTTTCATGTAGACTTGGGGGTTAGAGGAGAACGAGTTTACTTTAATTATATACCAAACGTGCTAATAAAGGATTAGTTTTAATTTTGGAGACTGTGATATAATTTAGATGTTTGGAGCTGTTTAGGTGATAATATGAAATTTTAATTTTGATTGCAAGTTGATGTGTGGAATGCTCATAAGGTGTTTGATGAATTATCAAAAAGAAAAGAGGTATATCATTGTATGTGTTTTTATTGGTTAACTTGATGGTAGAAGTATGATTGACAGGATATGGCATTGATAAAGGTTGTTTGTTCTCCATGGGAGTCTATAGAACATTTATAAAGTGATGGTGGTATTTGTTTAGTTGCTGGAAATTGCTAATAAATGATTTCAAGAACCTCAATGAGGTTGCTTTAAGCTAAATTGAAATGTGTATGGTGCATAAGGAGGATTCACATATTCAAGTATGTCAAGTATTGGTACTATTATGCTAAAGGGCTCATGAAGCTTAAGATTATGTTGATGGTGATAAGAATTATAAGGGGGAAAAAACTATAATGAAGAAAAACAAATATTTTTATGGAATAGGATGTTGTAGATTTTATACAAAATTGTAATTAGAGTATCTATATTTTTGTTTTTGGATACTAGGGATTGATAAGTAAACATAATTGGAGGCAGATAATAAGGAGAGAATGATATATTTGCGGAGCATATCAGGTAAGTGAATAGCGTCCCATTATAATTTTCATAAATGATTTTTTTACTTTTATGTTAATTATTATACTTATAAGTATGATTTCACAAATGAAAGTTTATTGGATTTGTTTCATTTTCTTATTATTGATGATGTTATTCATTATTATTTATCCTCCTCTAATTGCTTCATAGTATAACTCATGGTATAATTTTATTATTTTGAAAGGATTTTATCAACGGATTAAATTTGAAGGAAAGTTTTGAAATATTGTTTGTGAACTTTCGTGTTGGGGTATACTATTATTTCTTATTTGATACGAGCTATCTTGGTATTGAAAGAATAACATTTCATTGCTTTGATAAATTAACCCCAAGCATGTTTGAAAATGTTTAGAGGACTAAATATAGAACGCTGGTTACTAACAACAGTACTGTTAGTCCTTGGTGCACCATGGTTAACCTCGAGCTCGGTTGGTATTCATGGGATTCGTTCTCACGCTTGTTATTTGTGGGTTTTGTACCTATTCTTGTTTCATAGCCTCGTGCTACGCTTGTTTCGTGGCTTTGAGTTGTGCTTGGTTACTTATCCTCGTGGACTATATGTGCATGCTTGTTTTTGTGGCCTATATGCCGTACTTGGTTATTTTCCCTCGTGAACTGTATGTCCACGCTTGTTATTCTGTTCTATTGAGGTCCTATGGAAAGATGAGGTTTGAGAATTGCCGTTAAATTCATTATGTTAAATCGAATGTTTTACTACATACATGGATCTATTTGATTAACGATATTTTATATAGTTTCACTTATGTTTATGATTGTTTACTATAGAAATCGAAGTTGATTGTCATACTGTTATGATTTAAAGTTAAATCTGTTTAAATTACTTCTGGTGATGTTTGTCTTGGTGATCACTAAGGTCAATTTGGCTAGATTGAAGTGAAGCGTCATTTGATCAGTTCCTAATTCAATGTAAAGATTCAAGCTCTTTTTTACATGTTGGTAAATCTTGTTTAGGTGCTCCACGTAGCCTATAGGCAAGATCCCTATCTTCCCTTGTATTTTGGAATATTAGTATGTGTATATGTTGTGGTGGAGCGGAGCTCCTAATGCTGTATATGAAATTAAAATGGTTCGAGCATGCTTAGGATCATTGTACTAGTTTTGAAGTTGTTAATGATATTGTGAGTAGTATTTAATATTCATTTATAGGTTTAAGGCTTAAGCAATGTGCCAATCACTCCTAAATTTTCAGGTCGTGACAAAGAATAAGTGTTGTCCAAATTGAGGATTTTTAAAGAAACTGGAACATTATCCAAATTAAGAGTGCCTACTTATACATGAGGTAATGAAGTTAAGGAAGACAAAAATCTTATTGTTCTTGCTGTGGTATATACTACTTTACATGCTGGAAATTTCATTAGGTATGATAAACTTGAGTAAATACAAGTTAAGACTTGTACCTCATATATATGTGTGTATATTCACATGAGTTATTACGGCTATCATTGTTCAATTATGGAGGGAAAAAAAAAACTGATTGAAAGTCTATTGCTTAAGGCCTCTAGATACTAAAGAATTATTCTAGGTGGTTAAGCCTTAATTAGAGGCATATAAATGTTGATTTAGTCTATGTTTTAAATCTGGAAAATTTCCAGAATATAACATTAAGTGGTTTAGCATATGAGAAAGGTGGAAAATGATGGTGCCAATGTTCATATGAAGTTGGACATTACTGAAAGAAAAATTTCAGATGCTACCCGAGATGTTTAAAAGCTAAAACAGTTCTTAAAAGTAATAATTACATGTTGAATATGATAGAGGCTTGACCATGTGGGTGATTAAATAGGCAATTGGAATATTATAGCATAAGTTAGTGAACCTTATTTATATCCCTATTTGAATAGCACAATTTAGACGAGAAATAGTTAAACTATGCCATGAATGATACTCATGTTAACTATCTTGCACGTACATACAAATGTTAGGATTTGATTTGTTGTGCCGTAATCCACCAAGAGGCCATTAGGAAGTGCAAATGTGAGAGAGCATGATAAAAGTATCTTTAATCATTAATTTAATATATTATGTTTTGGTTGCAGGTTTGTTTGTGCCATTATTGCTGCAGTTAAACATAAGCACATGTAAACTCTGTACTTCTATTATTGTCATGGCCATGTGTGATAAAATTTTTATTTATTTAGTTTTACAATAATAGTTTTTTAGTTATTATAAGGTATTGTTCTTTGTGATTTATTTCACATGCCCAATTATTTACCATGTATTATATACTGAAATATGATTATTGCTAATAAGATTCCCCAATCTCACCCCTCTCTATGTTTTAATCATAGAAGCAAGTACATACTTGGGACAGGAGAAGCTGGTGGAAGCTTAGGTAAGGTGGACGGAAGAAAGCATGACATATTTTTACATCAATTTTGCATTAGTGTGGCTTATTATAATTACTTCGGCATGTAAGCTTAAAGTTTTTTTGGGTTGTACATAACTCCATAAGGAGTAGTGGGTGAGAGTTGATATCCAAAGAGAGTTAGTGCCACGAATTCAATCCGGAAAAATTATAAGTTATATCTAGTTTATATTTTTGCTAAAATATCAATCTTGTGATTGACTTTATACAGCCTAACCGTTTTATCTAAATCATGAAATTTGGCATGAGAATAGTCACATCCTAAAATTTATAATAATTACTAATTTGTAATTCTTAGACATGTAGATAAAAAGATATGGCTTTTCTAATATGGGTCATAATTCTGAATTTTTGCAGAAAATTCCTTTGTACAGTGTGATTTTTAGGCAAGTTCTGGACCTAATGGGATGCTGTTGAGCCCGCTTCTTAATTTTATCATAAAAAGCATTTGAAGAGATAAAGATAGAGTTTTGAACCACTATTTTTGGATATGAAATGAGTTAATTTAAGAATTTTTGAAATTTAAGAAAATTTTATTATGTCATTACCTAAGGTTTTAGAAAAGATTTAAGTAATTCGTCCATAAAAGATACTGATTGAGCCACAAGTATTTCCTAAGTGGCCAAATAATTTTGATAAGTAACTCTAAAATGAGGTGTGACATTCTCAATGCATAGTGTTAGTGAATCTCCTAAAAGCACCCTTCGAATAAACATATTAGTTTTTGGTTTTGTTTATTTACAATAATAATTTAGATTTTTTTTTTTACATCGACATGTCTTGTAATTACTTTTTAGAATCAATCACAATCAAATAACAAAAAAAATAAATAAACTACAAACAAAGTAAAATATAAATTTAATTGAAATAATTAAAACTAAAATGAGGCCTGCATCTACTTTGAATTTCTTTTTTAAATTATAGGGTATTATGGCCTTTTAAAAATATACGAAAAGTCCTCGTGAGAAAATTGTTAACTGAATATCTAAATATTTTAGTATTTCATTTTTCCTTGATTTTTTACAAATATCTAAATTTTTTTTTTTGTTTATCATTTGTTAATTCCTAAGTGTTAAATTTTTAAGGAAATAGTAAGTATAATCTAAATTTCAATTAAACAATATAGAATTAGAATTGTTACAAATTATACATATAATAAATAAGAAGAAAAAACTCTAAACATGTCTGTATTTTAATATTCAGGGTATAGAAAAAACATAAAATTAAAGTTATTAAGAGATAGATAATATCTTTGCAAAAAAAAGTATTGGCATAACATATGGTGGCCATTCTTTATGGTTTAAGGTTTTGATGGCATCGGATAGTTTATAAGAATTTCAATTTTTATTTCACATAAATGAAATGATAAAAACCATAATTCAATTTTAGAGAAAATAATATTTGTTTGTTGGTAGTAAGTCTAGGAATTTCCTCAATTCACACACAACCATAGAAGTAATACATGGAATTTTGTTCATTAGAGGCTTAAAATAATGGACTGTGATCTAACTTTTGTTGGAAATCAATTTAAAAGGGACTCTTTCAATAATATCAATTACCAATTGGAAATTAAAACTCTTAAAAAATATGCTAAAGAGAGATTATGGAATATAAAATGAACAACCAAGTTATTTATATTTTGCATTAAATCTATTTATTCTTTACAAGGCTCTAATTTTGAGGTCTGGCTATGAATTCATTATAGACTTAAAAGGCTAAAATTTTAGTTTTTATTTAAGGAATTTAAATACTTTTAGGGTATGTTTGGTTTGAGGGAAGGGGAGGGGAGGGGAGAGAAAATAAAGGAGAGGAGGGAAAAAAATTTCAAAATTGAGTGTAGTGGAGCCCACAAGTTTTCCTCTCCCCTCCTTTTTTTTTCTCCCCCCTCCCCTCCCCTCCCCTCCTTCCCTCAAACCAAACATACCCTAAAAGGTAAAAAGAAGACAAACCCAAAATAATGTTTTATGAAATAATGGAATAGAGGTTAAGACAATGATATATATAATTAAAACTCTTACCTTGCAAGTTGCTGTACCCAAGATTTAGCTCCTGGAGTTTGGTCAAATTTCCAATGTCACTTGGTATTTTTCCTTCGTCGAATCTGTTATCAGCTAATGATAAATTTGCTAATTCTTTGCATTGATGCCAAATGGAGGGTATTTCGCCAGACAAATCATTTCCATGCACATAAAAGAATTCAAGTTTTGGAAGCCCAAAGCACACATTTTTTGGGAGACTACCAGATAATTGATTTCTTTCAAGATAAATCTCTTGCAGTGCTGAATTGTTAAATAATGAAGATGGTATAGAACCAGTGAGTTGATTGTCTCCAAGATTTAATATCTTCAGTTGTGAAAGATCACCAATTTCATTTGGGATGCCTCCTTCAAATATTAAGGGGGTGGGAAAGAATGTTAGTAACAATTTATTGCGTGTCACAAGTTATAGGTAGATGAGATAAATTAATATTCTTTAAAAACATACAAGACTTGCACATTTTTTAAGAAATGACACATATATTTATTATTGTAAATTGCTAGCTACATTTAACCCCAGTGCTAATATGTACAATATTAATAAAAATAAAAAATCTCATTTTTTTTACTGTATAAAAATATTAAAAGAAAAGAAAAGAATGATGATAAAAAATAATAGTCTCATGCTTGTAAAGAGTTCCGCATCGAAATACAATTGATTATAACATCAACTACTTGTAAAAAAGTTGAATGGACTTTAAAAGAAAAATAAAATGGCTCATAATATTTCATAATATGTTTAGCGTAAAATTATAATATAAAATTGATAGGTAAAATAAAAAGACCCAGCTATTTGTGGAGATTAAAGAAACTAAATAAATGTTTTAATTATTGTATATGTTAGGATTTGATTTGTTGTGCCGTAATCCACCAAGAGGCCATCAGGAAAGAAAAGCAAACGTGAGAGAGCACGATAAAAGTATCTTTAATCATTAATTTCATATATTATGTTTTAGTTGCAGGTATGTTTGTGCCATTATCGCTGCAGTTGAACGTAAGAACATGTAAACTCTTTACTTCTATTATTGTCATGGCCATGTGTGATAAAAGTTTGATTTATTCAGTTTTACAGTGATAGTTATTCAGTTATTGTAAGGTATTGTTCTTTGTGATTTATTTCACATGCTCAGTTATTTACCATGTATTATATACTGAAATATGATTATTGCAAGTAACTCTAAAATGAGGTGTGACATTCTTAATGCACAGTGTTAGTGAATCTCCTAAAAACACCCTTCACATAAACATATTAGTTGTTGGTTTTTGTTTATTTACATCTTACATGTCTTCTAATTACGTTTTAGAATCAATCACAATCAAATAACAAAAAAATAAATAAACTACAAACAAAGTAAAATATAAATTTAATATAAAATAAATAAATAAACTACAAACAAAGTAAAATATAAATTTAATTGAAATAATTAAAACTAAAATGAGGCCTCCATCTTCTTTAATTTTCTTTTTTAATTATAGAGGGGTGTTGTGACCTTTTAAAAATATACAGAAAAGTCCTCATGAGAAAATTGTTGACACATAGGCTTGGATTTAATTTTTAGTATTTCATTTTTCCTTGGTTTTTTACACATCTAAATAATTTTTTTTTGTTTATTGTACATTTGTGAATTCCTACGTTTTAATTTTTTTTTAAGAAAATAGTAAGGATAATTTAAATTTCAATTAAACAATATAGAATTAGAATTGTTACAAATTATACATATAATAAAGACGAAGAACAACTCTAAACATGTCTGTATTTTAATATTATTTTAATTATTTTAATATTCATGGTATAGAAAAAACATAAATTTAAAGTTATTAAGAGATAGATAATATCTTTGAAAAAAAAGTATTGGCATAACATATGGTGGTGGCCATTCTTTATGGTTTAAGGTTTTGATGGCATCAGATAGTTTATAAGAATTTCATTTTATCTATGTTACAAGAGTTTTGTAGCATAAAATTTTTTCTGTCACACTCACATAAAAGTGAGTAGGTCCCATTGTAAAGAGATGAGAGAGAAAATATTAGTGAGACCCACTCACTTTTATGTGAGTGTGACAGAAAAAATATTTTTACAGCAAAAGCAGAAACGTTAAACCTATGTTACAAATATCATGAGGTTCCATTGGTTCTTGATCTTCACTTTATTTGTTATTTCACATAAATGAAATGATAAAAACAATAATTCAGTTTTAGAGAAAAATACTAAAAAGAAAAGATAACACACAAGTAAAGCACATAACCGTAAACGAGTTACCACCCAAATATAATTCCTTCAAACATGTGCGATTGCTTATTGATTTTGGAATGCTTCCCTCTAATTGATTATAATCAACACCAAAGACTTCAAGTAAAGGGAGTTGACGACACATTTCTTTTGGCAAATTACCATTTAAATGATTCTGCTCAAGCCAACATATCTCAAAGAAGGCATGTTCCAAAGAAAAGAAGGAATTACACCTATGAAAAAAAAAAAACACAGAATATTTGTTTGTTGGTAGTAAGTCTAAGAATTTCCTTAATTCACACACAACCATATAAGTAATACATAGAATTTTGTTAATTAGAGGCTTAAAATAATGGACTGTGATCTAACTTTTGTTGGAAATCAATTTAAAAGGGACTCTTTCAATAATATCAATTACCAATTGGAGATTAAAACTCTTAAAAGATATGCTAAAAGAGAGATTATGGAATATAAAATGAACAACCAAGTTATTTATATTTTGCATTAAATCTATTTATTCTTTACAAGGCTCTAATTTTGAAATCGGCTATGAATTCATTATAGACTTAAAAGGCTAAAATTTTAGTTTTTATTTAAGGAATTTAAATACTTTTAGTTACACATTCTAGAGCTAATATAGTATACACAAAAATAAGATTTTTGTTAAAGCATATAATTCGAGAGATGTGTAGAATGAACGTAGTTTGTAAAAAAATTCTATGACAGTTCGAATACTTCCAACAACGTCTCATTACCAATTGATAGTGA
The DNA here is from genome assembly GCA_025563575.1 of Acacia pycnantha. Classification (NCBI taxonomy): domain Eukaryota; kingdom Viridiplantae; phylum Streptophyta; class Magnoliopsida; order Fabales; family Fabaceae; genus Acacia; species Acacia pycnantha. Next base: position 155,909 of record JAMWYP010000277.1, read on the forward strand.
AAAGGCGTGATTTACAAAGGAACACTAATGGCATGGAGGGGATGGAGGGCGTGAAAGGAGAAACTAATGGGAGTGAGATGAGGATTTTAGGCGATACTCACGGATCGATCGATCCGAAAGGCTGTTGAAGGAGGGAGCACGTGGGATTAATGGTGCAGGAAAGAATGAGCATTTAATAGGGGCTGATTTGAAAAAGTCAAATGTGAATTTAAAGGAGGTGGATAAGCCCAAATCAGAATGGATTGTGGTGGGCTTTAAAAGGTAAAAAGAAGACAAACCCAAAATAATGTTTTATGAAATAATGGAATAGAGGTTAAGACAATGATATATATAATTAAAACTCTTACCTTGCAAGTTGCTGTTCTTAACATATAGTTCTGGAGTTTGGTCAAATTCCCAATGTCACTTGGTATTTTTCCTTCGTTGAATCTGTTATCACCTAATGATAAATTTGCTAATTCTTTGCATTGACGCCAAATGGAGGGTATTTCGCTGAGACAAATCATTTCCATGCACATAAAATAATTCAAGTTTTGGAAGCCCAAAACACACATTTTTTGGGAGACTACCAGATAATTGATTTCTTTCAAGATAAATCTCTTGCAGTGCTGAATTGTTAAATAATGAAGATGGTATAGAACCAGTGAGTTGATTGTCTCCAAGATTTAATATCTTCAGTTGTGAAAGATCACCAATTTCATTTGGGATGCCTCCTTCAAATATCAAGGGGGTGGGAAAGAATGTCAGTAACAATTTATTGTGTGTCACAAGTTATAGGTAAATGAGATAAATTAATATTCTCTAAAAACACACAAGACTTGCACATTTATTAAGAAATGACACATATATTTGTTATTGTAAATTGCTAGCTACATTTAACCCCAGTGCTAATATGTACAATATTAATGAAATGAAAAAGAATCTCATTTAATTATTTTTACTATATAAAAATATTAAAAGAAAAGAAAAGAATGATGATAAAAAATAATAGTCTCATGCTTGTAAAGAGTTCCGCATCGAAATACAATTGATTATAACATCAACTACTTGTAAAAAAGTTGAATGGACTTTAAAAGAAAAATAAAATGGCTCATAATATTTCATAATATGTTTAGCGTAAAATTATAATATAAAATTGATAGGTAAAATAAAAAGACCCAGCTATTTGTGGAGATTAAAGAAACTAAAAAATGTTTTAATTATTGTATATGTTAGGATTTGATTTGTTGTGCCGTAATCCACCAAGAGGCCATCAGGAAAGAAAAGCAAACGTGAGAGAGCACGATAAAAGTATCTTTAATCATTAATTTAATATATTATGTTTTAGTTGCAGGTATGTTTGTGCCATTATCGCTGCAGTTGAACGTAAGAACATGTAAACTCTTTACTTCTATTATTGTCATGGCCATGTGTGATAAAAGTTTTATTTGTTCAGTTTTACAGTAATAGTTTTGAAGTTATTATAAGGTATTGTTCTTTGTGATTTATTTCACATGCTCAGTTATTTACCATGTATTATATACTGAAATATGATTATTGCAAGTAACTCTAAAATGAGGTGTGACATTCTTAATGCATAGTGTTAGTGAATCTCCTAAAAACACCCTTCACATAAACATATTAGTTGTTGGTTTTTGTTTATTTACATCTTACATGTCTTCTAATTACGTTTTAGAATCAATCACAATCAAATAACAAAAAATAAATAAACTACAAACAAAGTAAAATATAAATTTAATATAAAATAAATAAATAAACTACAAAAAAGTAAAATATAAATTTAATTGAAATAATTAAAACTAAAATGAGGCCTCCATCTTCTTTAATTTTCTTTTTTAATTATAGAGGGGTGTTGTGACCTTTTAAAAATATACAGAAAAGTCCTCATGAGAAAATTGTTGACAGCATAGGCTTGGATTTAATTTTCAGTATTTCATTTTTCCTTGGTTTTTTACACATCTAAATAATTTTTTTTTGTTTATTGTACATTTGTGAATTCCTACGTTTTAATTTTTTTAAAGAAAATAGTAAGTATAATTTAAATTTCAATTAAACAATATAGAATTAGAATTGTTACAAATTATATATATAATAAATAATTTTTAGTATTTCATTTTTCCTTGTTTTTTTACACATATCTAAATAATTTTTTTATTGTACATTTGTGAATTCTTAAGTTTAATTTTTTAAGAAAATAGTAAGTATAATTTAAATTTCAATTAAACAATATAGAATTAGAATTGTTACAAATTATATATATAATAAATAATTTTTAGTATTTCATTTTTCCTTGTTTTTTTACACATATCTAAATAATTTTTTTTTATTGTACATTTGTGAATTCCTAAGTTTTAATTTTTTAAGAAAATAGTAAGTATAATTTAAATTTCAATTAAACAATATAGAATTAGAATTGTTACAAATTATACATATAATAAAGAAGAAGAACAACTCTAAACATGTCTGTATTTTAATATTATTTTAATTATTTTAATATTCATGGTATAGAAAAACATAAATTTAAAGTTATTAAGAGATAGATAATATCTTTGAAAAAAAAGTATTGGCATAACATATGGTGGTGGCCATTCTTTATGGTTTAAGGTTTTGATGGCATCAGATAGTTTATAAGAATTTCATTTTATCTATGTTACAAGAGTTTTGTAGCATAAAATTTTTTTCTGTCACACTCACATAAAAGTGAGTAGGTCCCATTGTAAAGAGAAGAGAGAGAAAATATTAGTGGGACACGCTCACTTTTATGTGAGTGTGTGAAAAAATATTTTTACAAAGAAAAGGTAAACGTTAAACCTATGTTACAAATATCATGAGGTTCCATTGGTTCTTGATCTTCACTTTATTTGTTATTTCACATAAATGAAATGATAAAAACAATAATTCAGTTTTAGAGAAAAATACTAAAAAGAAAAGATAACACACAAGTAAAGCACATATCTGTAAACGAGTTACCACCCAAATATAATTCTTTCAAACATGTGCAGTTGCTTATTGATTTTGGAATGCTTCCCTCTAATTGATTATAATCAACACCAAAGACTTCAAGTAAAGGGAGTTGACGACACATTTCTTTTGGCAAATTACCATTTAAATGATTCCTGCTCAAGCCAACATATCTCAAAGAAGGCATGTTCCAAAGAAAAGAAGGAATTACACCTATGAAAAAAAAAAACACAGAATATTTGTTTGTTGGTAGTAAGTCTAAGAATTTCCTTAATTCACACACAACCATATAAGTAATACATAGAATTTTGTTAATTAGAGGCTTAAAATAATGGACTGTGATCTAACTTTTGTTGGAAATCAATTTAAAAGGGACTCTTTCAATAATATCAATTACCAATTGGAAATTAAAACTCTTAAAAGATATGCTAAAAGAGAGATTATGGAATATAAAATGAACAACCAAGTTATTTATATTTTGCATTAAATCTATTTATTATTTACAAGGCTCTAATTTTGAAATCGGCTATGAATTCATTATAGACTTAAAAGGCTAAAATTTTAGTTTTTATTTAAGGAATTTAAATACTTTTAGTTACACATTCTAGAGCTAATATAGTATACACAAAAATAAGATTTTTGTTAAAGCATATAATTCAGAGATGTGTAGAATGAACGTAGCTGTAAAAAAATTCTATGACAGTTCGAATACTTCCAACAACATCTCATTACCAATTGATATTGAAATTTCACTGTTTTGATTTACAAAGTGAACAAGATAAGTATGCTAATAGTTAAAAGGCGTGATTTCTGGGACCGCAGATGCTCCTACGGCCTGATTTCCGGCGGAACACTAATGGCATGGAGGGGATGGAGGGCGTGAAAGGAGAAACAGGAGTGAAGATGAGGATTTTAGGCGATCTGAAAGGGCTGTTGAAGGAGGGAGCACGTGGGATTAATGGTGCAGGAAAGAAGGAGCATTTAATAGGGGCTGATTTGAAAAAGTCAAATGTGAATTTAAAGGAGGTGGATAAGCCCAAATCAGAATGGATTGTGGAGGGCTCTAAAAGGTAAAAAGAAGAGAAACCCAAAATAATGTTTTATGAAATAATGGAATAGAGGTTAAGACAATGATATATATAATTAAAACTCTTACCTTGCAAGTTGCTGTTCTTAACATATAGTTCCTGGAGTTTGGTCAAATTCCCAATGTCACTTGGTATTTTTCCTTCGTTGAATCTGTTATCACCTAATGATAAATTTGCTAATTCTTTGCATTGACGCCAAATGGAGGGTATTTCGCCAGACAAATCATTTCCATGCACATAAAATAATTCAAGTTTTGGAAGCCCAAAACACACATTTTTTGGGAGACTACCAGATAATTGATTTCTTTCAAGATAAATCTCTTGCAGTGCTGAATTGTTAAATAATGAAGATGGTATAGAACCAGTGAGTTGATTGTCTCCAAGATTTAATATCTTCAGTTGTGAAAGATCACCAATTTCATTTGGGATGCCTCCTTCAAATATCAAGGGGGTGGGAAAGAATGTCAATAACAATTTATTGTGTGTCACAAGTTATAGGTAAATGAGATAAATTAATATTCTCTAAAAACACACAAGACTTGCACATTTATTAAGAAATGACACATATATTTGTTATTGTAAATTGCTAGCTACATTTAACCCCAGCGCTAATATGTACAATATTAATGAAAAGAAAAAGAATCTCATTTAATTTTTTTTACTATATAAAAATATTAAAAGAAAAGAAAAGAATGATGATAAAAAATAATAGTCTCATGCTTGTAAAGAGTTCCGCATCGAAGTACAATTGATTAACATCAACTACTTGTAAAAAAACGGAATGGACTTTAAAAGAAAAATAAAATGGCTCAATATTTCACAATATGTTTAGCGTAAAATTATAATATAAAATTGATAGGTAAAATAATAAGACCCAGCTGACTGATTTGTGGAGATTAAAGAAACTAAATAAATTATTTAATTATTGTATATGTTACTTGATGTATCTTTTTTTTTTTTTTTTCTACCAAGTGTTTCCACCGCTTCTAGACCCCTAGGATGCCTCCCCAGCGCCTTGACCAACGCAGGATCGAACCCTCCCTTGAGGTGAGGAAATCCGACCCCCTTGCCAGTATATGTTACTTGATGTATCTAAACGTTGGGTTTTGGGCTCCCTTTCCTATATGGAGAAAAGCCCTTGTTTGAATTGCCCAAATTTTATATATTTCCTATTTTATTAAAAGAAAGGAAAGGAAATGAAAGAAAAAAATTGGAAAGTAGGAAAAAGTAAGAGAATGAGAAAGAAAAGGAACGTTTCCGAATGCTTCTTTGTGAGAAAGAATATTCTTTCAAGTTTTCTAATTTAAAGTTGTTTATCACTTATTTAGGAGGAGAGAGGGGATATTACTCAATAATGTTTTATGAGATAATGGAATAGAGGTTAAGACAATGATATATAATTAAAACTCTTACCTTGCAAGTTGCTGTACCCAAGATATAGTTCCTGGAGTTTGGTCAAATTTCCAATGTCACTTGGTATTTTTCCTTCGTCGAATCTGTTATCACCTAATGATAAATTTGCTAATTCTTTGCATTGACGCCAAATGGAGGGTATTTCGCCACAAATCATTTCCATGCACATAAAATAATTCAAGTTTTGGAAGCCCAAAACACACATTTTTGGGAGACTACCAGATAATTGATTTCTTTCAAGATAAATCTCTTGCAAGTGCTGAATTGTTAAATAATGAAGATGGTATAGAACCAGTGAGTTGAATGTCTCCAAGATTTAATTTCATTTGGGATGCCTCCTTCAAATATTAAGGGGTGGGAAAGAATGTTAGTAACAATTTATTGCGTGTCACAAGTTATAGGTAGATGAGATAAATTAATATTCTCTAAAAACATACAAGACTTGCACATTTTTTTAAGAAATGACACATATATTTATTATTGTAAATTGCTAGCTACATTTAACCCCAGTGCTAATATGTACAATATTAATAAAAATAAAAAAATCTCATTTTTTTACTGTATAAAAATATTAAAAGAAAAGAAAGGAATGATGATAAAAATAATAGTCTCATGCTTGTAAAGAGTTCCGCATCGAAATACAATTGATTATAACATCAACTACTTGTAAAAAGTTGAATGGACTTTAAAAGGAAAATAAAATGGCTCATAATATTTCATAATATGTTTAGCGTAAAATTATAATATAAAATTGATAGGTAAAATAAAAAGACCCAGCTATTTGTGGAGATTAAAGAAACTAAATAAATGTTTTAATTATTGTATATGTTAGGATTTGATTTGTTGTGCCGTAATCCACCAAGAGGCCATCAGGAAAGAAAAGCAAACGTGAGAGAGCACGATAAAAGTATCTTTAATCATTAATTTCATATATTATGTTTTAGTTGCAGGTATGTTTGTGCCATTATCGCTGCAGTTGAACGTAAGAACATGTAAACTCTTTACTTCTATTATTGTCATGGCCATGTGTGATAAACGTTTGATTTATTCAGTTTTACAGTGATAGTTATTCAGTTATTGTAAGGTATTGTTCTTTGTGATTTATTTCACATGCTCAGTTATTTACCATGTATTATATACTGAAATATGATTATTGCAAGTAACTCTAAAATGAGGTGTGACATTCTTAATGCACAGTGTTAGTGAATCTCCTAAAAACACCCTTCACATAAACATATTAGTTGTTGGTTTTTGTTTATTTACATCTTACATGTCTTCTAATTACGTTTTAGAATCAATCACAATCAAATAACAAAAATATAAATAAACTACAAACAAAGTAAAATATAAATTTAATATAAAATAAATAAGTAAACTACAAACAAAGTAAAATATAAATTTAATTGAAATAATTAAAACTAAAATGAGGCCTCCATCTTCTTTAATTTTCTTTTTTTAATTATAGAGGGGTGTTGTGACCTTTTAAAAATATACAAAAAAGTCCTCATGAGAAAATTGTTGACAGCATAGGCTTGGATTTAATTTTTAGTATTTCATTTTTCCTTGGTTTTTACACATCTAAATAATTTTTTTTTGTTTATTGTACATTTGTGAATTCCTACGTTTTAATTTTTTTTTAAGAAAATAGTAAGGATAATTTAAATTTCAATTAAACAATATAGAATTAGAATTGTTACAAATTATACATATAATAAATAATTTTTAGTATTTCATTTTTCCTTGATTTTTTACACATATCTAAATAATTTTTTTTTATTGCACATTTGTGAATTCCTAAGTTTTAATTTTTTAAGAAAATAGTAAGTATAATTTAAATTTCAATTAAACAATATAGAATTAGAATTGTTACAAATTATATATATAATAAATAATTTTTAGTATTTCATTTTTCCTTGTTTTTTTACACATATCTAAATTTTTTTTTATTGTACATTTGTGAATTCCTAAGTTTTAATTTTTTAAGAAAATAGTAAGTATAATTTAAATTTCAATTAAACAATATAGAATTAGAATTGTTACAAATTATACATATAATAAAGAAGAAGAACAACTCTAAACATGTCTGTATTTTAATATTATTTTAATTATTTTAATATTCATGGTATAGAAAAACATAAATTTAAAGTTATTAAGAGATAGATAATATCTTTGAAAAAAGTATTGGCATAACATATGGTGGTGGCCATTCTTTATGGTTTAAGGTTTTGATGGCATCGATAGTTTATAAGAATTTCATTTTATCTATGTTACAAGAGTTTTGTAGCAGAAAATTTTTTTCTGTCACACTCACATAAAAGTGAGTAGGTCCCATTGTAAAGAGATGAGAGAGAAAATATTAGTGAGACCCACTCACTTTTATGTGAGTGTGACAGAAAAAATATTTTTACAGCAAAAGAAGAAACGTTAAACCTATGTTACAAATATCATGAGGTTCCATTGGTTCTTGATCTTCACTTTATTTGTTATTTCACATAAATGAAATGATAAAAACAATAATTCAGTTTTAGAGAAAAATACTAAAAAGAAAAGATAACACACAAGTAAAGCACATAATCGTAAACGAGTTACCACCCAAATATAATTCTTTCAAACATGTGCAGTTGCTTATTGATTTTGGAATGCTTCCTCTAATTGATTATAATCAACACCAAAGACTTCAAGTAAAGGGAGTTGACGACACATTTCTTTTGGCAAATTACCATTTAAATGATTCCTGCTCAAGCCAACATATCTCAAAGAAGGCATGTTCCAAAGAAAAGAAGGAATTACACCTATGAAAAAAAAAAACACAGAATATTTGTTTGTTGGTAGTAAGTCTAAGAATTTCCTTAATTCACACACAACCATATAAGTAATACATAGAATTTTGTTAATTAGAGGCTTAAAATAATGGACTGTGATCTAACTTTTGTTGGAAATCAATTTAAAAGGGACTCTTTCAATAATATCAATTACCAATTGGAAATTAAAACTCTTAAAAGATATGCTAAAAGAGAGATTATGGAATATAAAATGAACAACCAAGTTATTTATATTTTGCATTAAATCTATTTATTATTTACAAGGCTCTAACTTTGAAGTCTGGCTATGAATTCATCATAGACTTAAAAGGCTAAAATTTAAGTTTTTATATAAGGATTTTAAATACTCTTAGTTACACATTCTTGGGGTAATATAGTGTACATAAAAATAAGATTTTTGTTAAAGCATATAATTCGAGAGATGTGTAGAATGAACGTAGTGTAAAAAATTCTATGACAGTTCGAATACTTCCAACAACATCTCATTACCAATTGATATTGAAATTTCACCTGTTTTGATTTACAAAGTGAACAAGATAAGTATGCTAATAGTTAAAAGGCGTGATTTCTGGGACCGCAGATGCTCCTACGGCCTGATTTCCGGCGGAACACTAATGGCATGGAGGGGATGGAGGGCGTGAAAGGAGAAACAGGAGTGAAGATGAGGATTTTAGGCGATCTGAAAGGGTCTGTTGAAGGAGGGAGCACGTGGGATTAATGGTGCAGAAAGAAGGAGCATTTAATAGGGGCTGATTTGAAAAAGTCAAATGTGAATTTAAAGGAGGTGGATAAGCCCAAATCAGAATGGATTGTGGAGGGCTCTAAAAGGTAAAAAGAAGAGAAACCCAAAATAATGTTTTATGAAATAATGGAATAGAGGTTAAGACAATGATATATATAATTAAAACTCTTACCTTGCAAGTTGCTGTTCTTAACATATAGTTCCGGAGTTTGGTCAAATTCCCAATGTCACTTGGTATTTTTCCTTCGTTGAATCTGTTATCACCTAATGATAAATTTGCTAATTCTTTGCATTGACGCCAAATGGAGGGTATTTCGCCAGACAAATCATTTCCATGCACATAAAATAATTCAAGTTTTGGAAGCCCAAAACACACATTTTTTGGGAGACTACCAGATAATTGATTTCTTTCAAGATAAATCTCTTGCAGTGCTGAATTGTTAAATAATGAAGATGGTATAGAACCAAAGTGAGTTGATTGTCTCCAAGATTTAATATCTTCGATTGTGAAAGATCACCAATTTCATTTGGGATGCCTCCTTCAAATATCAAGGGGTGGGAAAGAATGTCAAGAATAATTTATTGTGTGTCACAAGTTATAGGTAAATGAGATAAATTAATATTCTCTAAAAACACACAAGACTTGCACATTTATTAAGAAATGACACATATATTTGTTATTGTAAATTGCTAGCTACATTTAACCCCAGCGCTAATATGTACAATATTAATGAAAAGAAAAAGAATCTCATTTAATTTTTTTACTATATAAAAATATTAAAAGAAAAGAAAAGAATGATGATAAAAATAATAGTCTCATGCTTGTAAAGAGTTCCGCATCGAAGTACAATTGATTAACATCAACTACTTGTAAAAACGGAATGGACTTTAAAAGAAAAATAAAATGGCTCAATATTTCACAATATGTTTAGCGTAAAATTATAATATAAAATTGATAGGTAAAATAATAAGACCCAAATTGATCGATTTGTGGAGATTAAAGAAACTAAATAAATTATTTAATTATTGTATATGTTACTTGATGTATCTTTTTTTTTTTTTTGATAAAAAATTTTAGGAAGGGGTTGGGCTCACCCACAATCCAAGGGCGGGCGCTTGGAGCCCAAATCCGCGGGGCATACCTGGATGAGAGAGTACATATGCCTCCACCTCTACCAGTGTTTCCACCGCTTCTCGGACCCTAGGATGCCTCCCTAGCGCCTTGACCAACGCAGGATCGAACCCCTCCCTTGAGGTGAGGAAATCCGACCCCTTTGCCAGTATATGTTACTTGATGTATCTAAACGTTGGGTTTTGGGCTCCCTTTCCTATATGGAGAAAAGCCCTTGTTTGAATTACCCAAATTTTATATATTTCCTATTTTATTAAAAGAAAGGAAAGGAAATGAAAGAAAAAATTGGAAAGAAGGAAAAAGTAAGAGAATGAGAAAGAAAAGGAACGTTTCCGAATGCTTCTTTGTGAGAAAGAATATTCTTTCGAAGTTTTCTAATTTAAAGTTGTTTATCACTTATTTAGGAGGAGAGAGGGATATTACTCAATAATGTTTTATGAAATAATGGAATAGAGGTTAAGACAATGATATATATAATTAAAACTCTTACCTTGCAAGTTGCTGTACCCAAGATATAGTTCCTGGAGTTTGGTCAAATTTCCAATGTCACTTGGTATTTTTCCTTCGTCGAATCTGTTATCACCTAATGATAAATTTGCTAATTCTTTGCATTGACGCCAAATGGAGGGTATTTCGCCAGACAAATCATTTCCATGCACATAAAATAATTCAAGTTTTGGAAGCCCAAAACACACATTTTTTGGAGACTACCGATAATTGATTTCTTTCAAGATAAATCTCTTGCAGTGCTGAATTGTTAAATAATGAAGATGGTATAGAACCAGTGAGTTGATTGTCTCCAAGATTTAATATCTTCAGTTGTGAAAGATCACCAATTTCATTTGGGATGCCTCCTTCAAATATTAAGGGGGTGGGAAAGAATGTTAGTAACAATTTATTGCGTGTCACAAGTTATAGGTAGATGAGATAAATTAATATTCTTTAAAAACATACAAGACTTGCACATTTTTTAAGAATGAACGTAGCTGTAAAAAAAATTCCATGACAGTTCTAATACTTCCAACAAAGTGAACAAGATAAGTAAGCTAATATTTAAAAGGCTTTGGCATTCATCTTTAACATTACCATGCCACATCAAATATTGATAGGTCATGAAATTCTTTCGACATCGATTGTTTACGACCGATTGGGTCATTGTCATATTTAAGCACCCAAAATTATCTATTATCTCTTTTTGAGATTTTTTTAACTATGAACGCAATTAGACAAGCTCCTTACAGTTCCTTAAAATCAATGAAAAAATGAAAAGAAAAATCTATTTTTAAAATTATTTTCCACTTGATAGATTAAAACAAAAACACACAACGTATAATTAGTTCAATCATATAATTAAAAGCCTTGCCTTGAAAATTGTTGTCATCACGACATAGGAGTAAAAAAAAAAAATTAGTTATCATGTTTTAAATCTCGCGTGGTCCCATCAATTGATAATCTTATCATTCTTTTATTTTGAGATTATAATAATCACAATCTATATGTAAGTAGTACCATTTATGAATGAACAATATATGAATGAATGAAATGATAAAACTAAAAGAAATGACAAAACAAAATCTCATTTTAGTTTTAAAGTGGTGGAGATAATTATATAAAAATATTATAGAAAATCATAGAATAGCATCCTTTCATGAATTTTTGTTAATTTTGTTATTGTAAATTGCTAGCTATATTTAACCCCATTGCTAATATGTACAATACTAATGAAAAACAAATCTCATTTGAAATTATTTTTACTATATTAAAATATTAAAAGAAAAGAAAAGAATGATGAAAAAAAATAATAGTCTCATGCTTGTAATTACAAGAGAAATAAAATAAAATGGCTCATATTTCATAATATGTTTAGTGTAAAATTATAATATAAAATTGATAGGTAAAATTATAAGAGCTAGTTGACTGATTTGTAGAGATTAAAGAAACTAAATAAATCATTTAATTGTTGTATATTTACTTGATCTATCTAAATGTTGGGTTTTGGGCTCCCTTTCCTATATGGAAAAAATGTCATGTTTGAATTGCCCAAATTTTATATATTTCCTATTTTATGAAAAGAAAAGAAAGGAAATGAAAGAAAAAAGGGAAAATCTCTTTAAAAGACAATTGAATTATTCAAATTATAAATTAGGTTGTTGAACTTAACAAATTCTAAATGAGGTCATATAACCTAAAATAAGATTTTAGAATTCGATAATTTGACTTTATTATCCCTCATTTAATTCTGACAAAAATAATGCTATGTGTAACCCGCGAGGAAGCTCTCCACCGACCCTCTATCCATTTCCTCCACTAAATGAAACCACAAAGTGTTCTCCTCCACTTGATGTAGTGACGCCATTTTACATGGAAAAAAAATTGTTGAACGCTTTTGGCATTGTTTCTCCCACTCATTCATAACCCTCTTGAATGCGCAGTTACTCGTTTTGCAGAAAAACAAAGGTCTGATGTTATGTAAAAAAAAAAAACTCACTCAACCAAAAAAAAAAACAAACAAACGCATGAACATGTAAAAGAAGAGGGAAAGCTCATAGCTTATTTGGTAATATAGATGAAGAGGAGAAGATTTTCAAGCGAACAACTATTTTAACATCTGACCCACGCAAAAAAAAAAAAACAAAAAAAAAACAAAAAAAACAAAAAAAACAGAGGTGGAATATATGCCTATATATATTGAGGAAGATTGATGGATCTGGTATAACTATGGACAACGATCTTGCTTCACTAGAATCTTTCAAAGATACGAGATGAAGTTTGGTGTATCTGGATTGCTCATGGTGGTGAGGTTTTGCTTTTCATGAATGAGAGGGGGTATCAATGCCAAAAACCTTCAACATTTTTTTCGTGAAATGGCTTCACTTCATCAAGTGGAGGAAAAACTGTGGTTTTGTTTAGTGGAGTGAAATGGATAGAGGAGTTAGTGGTGGAGAGGTTTTGCGCCGGTTACACGTAGGATTATTTTTGTTGGAATCAAAGGAGGGTAGTAAAGTAAAATTATTAAATTCTAAAATCTTATTTTAGGTTATATGACCTCATTTAGAATTTGTTAAATTTAGCGATCTAATTTTGAATAATTTAGTCGTCTATTAAAAGGATTTTCCCAAGAAAAAAATAGGAAAGAAGGAAAAGAGTGAGAGAATGAAAAAGAAAAGAAAAGTTTCCTAATTATTCTTTGTGAGAAAGAATATCCTCTCGGAGTTTCTAATTTAAAGTTGTATATCACTTATTTAAGTGGAGAGAGGGTATATTATTCAGTAATGTCTTATATGAAGTAATAGAATAGAAGTTACGACAATGATATATATAATTAAAACTCTTACCTTGCAAGTTGTTGTTCCAAAGATGTATTAATTGGAGTTTGGTCAAATTTCCAATGTCACTTGGTATTTTTCCTCCGTCAAATATGTTATCACCCAATTGTAACTCTACTAATTCTTTACATTGATGCCAAATGGAGGGTATTTCACCAGACAAATCATTTTTATTCACATAAAAAACTTCAAGTTGTGGAAGCCCAAAACACACATTTTTTGGGAGACTACCAGATAATTGATTTTTTGAAAGTTGAAAGTCTTGTAGCGCTGAATTGTTAAATAATGAAGATGGTATAGAACCAGTGAGTTGATTTGCTCCAAGATACAATAGCTTCGATTGTGAGAGATCACCAATTTCAGTTGGGATGCCTCCTTCAAATATTAAAGGGGTGGCAAAGAAAATAATGTTAGTAACAATTTGTTACGGTGCACAAGTTATTACATACATGAGATAAATTATTATTCTATAGAAACACATAAGGCTTGCACATTTTTTAAGAAATGACACATATATTAGTAAATGATAAAACTCAATAAAAGGTATGACCCTTTTAATTCGGGTGGGCTAATAACCAAAGATTAAATCAATTGGTTGTGTTTGGTTGAGAAATTTTGATATGATTAAATCTAAGAGACAAATTGAAACCCAATTGGCCCTTCCTTTTCATCGTTCCTATCAAAACACGTTTCTTGGAAGATTCCAAAAAACATCTTTTTGTTGACTCTACAAACTTTTTTAAAATAATAATTACTAACAAATAATGAAATTAAAATATAATGCAGATTTGAACAAATCAAAATTACACGTTCAGGACATGTTGGTTGTAAAGTTTATTCAATATGAAAAAGGACAATACAAGTTTCTTATATCCATTATCTTAAGTCTTCCAATCACATATGACCATGTATCATATTTTTAAAATAATATCAATTAACTATAAATCCACATGAAATAAATATGACATATGTCCATGTGTGATTGAAGAACTTGACATAATGGATATAATGAATTTGAACTAAGGGTTTTTCCAATGAAAAACCCTTAAAAAAAATTTAATGACAGAACAATAAACATTTATTTTCAAAGACAAATGATATCCACTTAGACTAATAAATACTATAACAGTATTATTTTTCCGATGGTGTGACTATATACTTTGCTTCAAATTTTTGATGATGAATGTTTTTACTTTTGAAAAAGAGTAGAAAAATCATGACAAAAATATAGAAGAAAATCCATAAAAATTCCAAAAATAAATAAATAAAAAATTAAGACAAACTCTTATTCCTCGAGGATAAGATCCCGCTAACCAAGTACGCTAGTTTAGAATGAAGATAAATATAAATGTTGAAATTAAAATAATCTAAAAACATACCGACAAATTATTGTAGGACAAATGCAATAACTCGAGTGAAGATAAGTTGAAAATTGTTTGTGGAATGATTCACGAAAGTTTGTTACCGTGAAGTCGTAAAATCTTCAAACGCTGAAGCCTGCCCACCACTAACGGAATGGCCCCTTCAATAAAATTATTATTCCAATCTAAGATCTCCAACATTGACAAATTGAATAGAGAGAGTGGAATAACACCATTAAGACTGTTATTTTGAAAACTCAAGTGTTCAAGCATAGATAAATCTCCTATCTCTGCTGGAACTTGCCCATGAAAGTCATTGTAGCTCAAGTTAAATAGTTTCAATCTATGCAATTGAACTAACTCTTTTGGTATTTGACCATAAAAATTGTTGTCACTGAGATCAAGTTCAACAAGGAATGAGAGATTCCCAGTTGTGGAGACATGGTGCCCTTAAGACCCATGCCGCCAAGACTCAAGGAATGGACCCTTCTATGACGAGTATTGCATGTGACACCAGTCCAATTGCATGGAGAAGAAGAGACAGACCAATGAGCTAAGAAATCATATGGATCTGAAGTGATAAAGGATTTAAGGGCAAGAAGTGCAGATTTATCAGTATTGATGTTTGTATCAGTTCGAATTAAGGAGGCCATGAAGCAATGAAGTAAGAGCAGGAAAACAAATGAAGAAGGCTTTCCCATGAGGAGCATACAGACTTATCGAAATTTCAAGTCTTCAGCCTTAAGCAATTAACACACACGTCATTTTATACTTCGATTCCAAATCAAGTCAAGTCGTACCAACAAAATGTGAAGTTGCAAAAGGACATCTTTTGTGATACATTTGAAGAAATGGAAAATAAAAACATTTAATTAGCGTTGTCGGGTGTATTAGATTTGTTTTCACATATATTTGAAGATATTTTTATGCTGCATTATTTTATTAATGGTCACTCTCGTAGGCCATGCATAGCATTATTTCATTCAAAGTCTGTCTGTAGGTCCACTCACAAGTCAAGCCAAGCACGTCATGTACCAATAAGCAAATCAATTAAGGTTGTATCTTCATAAAAAAAAAAAAAAAAATAACAATGTAACTTATAAATAAGACTAAAAAGGATATTCTCCCTCTATCTCATAAATAAGACCCAATGAGTATATTTTTGGGTCTTATTTATTTGCATGTTAACAAAGACTATCCGACATTAGGAGGGACACACATCATAAGGGCGCTAATATTTTTATTTTTATTTTCATAATTTTGAGCAATAAAAATATCATACTATGACATACAAATACTAAATGCGTCTTTGGGTCTTATGGGTGTGGTTTATAAATTTGCTATTAATAATTGGATAATATTAATGTTATATAATATATTCACTACAATCTATAATTTAAACATTTACTAAAAGGAAAAGAAGTTAAGAATATGCACTTTTTGTGATAACCCTTTGGGCCACCCACTGTCGCTTTTTACACTGTTTTTTTCCTCTTAAATTTCTCAATATGTAATCGTATTGTCCCTAACTTAAAACATGGATCATTACATAGAAATTTGTTTATATTATAAAAAAATGGGTAATTTACTAAAAGAGTAAATACCCTTTTGGGTCCCTGGAAAAACACGCTCTACCCATTTTGGTCACTGAGTAAAAAAATGTCATTTTCGGTCCTTTTTAGGGACTAAAAAGGATTTTTTGGGAATTTGGGAGGGATTAAAATGCCCACAAAAAATGACTAAAAGGGACCTTTTTTTTACTGTTTAAAGATTAAAAATGACATTTTTTTTTTTACTCAGGGACCAAAATGGATAGCGCGTGTTATTTCAGGAACCAAAAAGGATATTTACTCTTACTAAAATAATTGCCACGTGTATGGCGCACACAATCAGTAAGAAAGCAAGGAACAATGGAGAGTCAAGTCTGAAGCTTTGGAGTGGGATCGATGAAACACTAATAAAGCCAAATACAAACCATTCAATTGCGTGTTTGACAAAGTTGCAAAGTAAAATTGCCGTGAATAATAGATAATTTCATATTTTCATTCCTGAAAAATGTCTCATCTAATTTAATTAAACTTGTCCAGAGAAATTAAATGAGTTAGCTTAAATTAATGTAATTAGGACTGGATTGTTCAATATTCAATATTATTATTTGAGAAAAATTAATTTAGCGCCTTGAGAAACATTTAAAATGAAAAATTGTAGTAAAATGAATATGATAAAAGAGAGACGTAAATTGAAAAGGAAAAAAAAAAAAAGGACACAAATGACGAACATGTTACTAATGACTAATAAATGTTCCTTTATTTTTGAATAACAACAGAGCCTGAAAATAATAAAAATTAAAGAAAATGAAGAGTGCCTAATAAGCTCAATATGCCCAACCCACTGAAGGGAATCCGATTTTGACACTACTACTACGGCATCAACATTACTATTACAATTCCAAGATAATGATTTATAATAAGTTGTCATCACAATCAAGTAGGAGAGACACAACTTTAAAATGGATTTGGATTGTTAGATGTGCTCCACTAGTAGGTTTTTTTTTTTTTTTAGAAAATCAAGATAAAATATGTGATAAATAGATTTTTTTACTATATATACAATATTATTATGAAGAAATAGAGATAAAATCGTCTTTAATTTTCTCAAATATAAAAGTGAGAAAAATTATATAAATTTTAAATCATGATGAGAACATGGCCTAACCTATAAAATAAAAATAAAATAAAATAATGAACAATTAATAATGAAAAATATATAAGACTCTATATCCCCACAAGAACGTTATTAAAGAGTCACAATCAAATTGACGAACACTAAATAAGAAAGTCTCCTTAATTTGTGGGAGACTTGTGAGTAGATCAAGGTCATGCTCCATTTCACACGGCACAGCTAATACATACATGTATGTCTGTGTATTTTAATATCCTTATGAATATTTCATATTTATAATATTATTATAGGAATGAATGAGGTTTGGATTTTATTGTCTATATGAAAATTATTTTACCGGATAATTATTTGGTAACTTCTAGAGAGCACACTTAATTGATGCAACAAAAAAGAAGTATCATTATCGCATGAACCCGCAAAGCACGTTAGTTTTTTAATTATGATTTATAGTATATCACTATGATGTTTTTTATAAATCTATTTTGACTGAAAATTTTATTTATTTTTTGTTTTTTGTCCTTATTAATTATAGTAAACAAAAAGAATTCATTGATATTGATTTTTTGAGCCAATCATAGATAAGGGAAAAATGAAAATTTAGCTCATAATTAATTAGTTAGCTAACTCTCACTAGTATATGAAAGTTACTTAATTTGGACTTATAAATAGAACCAAAGTGATACGAAGTAAATATGTGAGATGAGACTTATCTCGATTTACTTTAATAAATACTTTTGGGTATCCAAAAATGATCCCAAACAATTCAGACACGTAGGACCAGACATTGAGCTGGCACAAGTTGTCCTCGAAACAAGTTGATGCAATGAAAGAGAAAGAAAATTACGTTAGTTATGAGAAAAAGCTTTGATTCAAAGTCTGTAGGTCCACCGTCCACGCACAAGTCAAGCACGTCATGTACTGATAAGCTAACCAATTAAAGTTTGAAGACTTTTGATAGACATTTTTCACGCTAATTGTCGTGAAACAATGAGTAGTTGAACTTACTGCATTTGAGAAGAAAAATCAGGCTGAAGAAGAGTTTTCAGTGGAGAATAATTAAATACTCCTCATATCCTATTTATACCACATTTCTAATCTATTTCATCGAAATCAAGAAAAACCTTAAACTTTATTAATTTTACCTATAAATTTAACAACTTTTTAACTTTATCTCTATTTAATACTCCCTCCGATCCTAATTATAGGAATACATTTTGGAGTTGGTCTTGGTCCTAATTATAAGACCAAGTTTTAATTTTGGTCAATTTCTTCCTAAAATACCCCTATTTGTATTTTCTCAAAAATAATTACACACAATAGTAATTTGATAATTGAATTAATATCATAAACATCTTCCTTAATTTTCTCACTTCCTCTACTACTTGGTTATTCACGAGGGAATATCAAAAAAGTTATTTTGGAGAAAAATAGATAAAAGTGTGTGTTATGGACCTAGTCAAGGCCCATTATCTCAACCGACCCATGCAGATCTAAACGGCAATACCTATTCAATGGGGAGGTTACCGAGATTCATGGACACATGATCTCTCATCTTCTACACACGATCTCCCATCTTCTACACACGATGCGGAAGATCTAACCCGAAGGTAACCTCTACATATAGCGAGTTACTCAAAAAGGACGGATCATCTGATTCTCCCCGATCTCCTATCTTCATCTACTACAGATCTTCTACACGGTCTAAGCTCCGGCTAATCACACACAGCCGTCACAGAGCGTACGACCATCCCCTTAGGCTAAACGCCTCCATTAATCCTCGAACTACGTGGACTTTGATCCCTCTTCAGGGTACGTAGGTCCTAGGAATCACTCCTAGGTCAAGTCCCAATCTACACCAACATCCTAGCCCCTCAGGGCTAGTCAATCTGTGTTCTACACCAGAACAGTGGCACCGACCGTGGGGAATCGGTAAATTTCTGATTCCCCCGACCAAAGAAGATGGTCAAAAAGCAAGAGTTCAACCACTGAACCAAGAAAGGCACAAAATCAAACCCTGTTCGCCGAGAGAATGAGCAACAGTGAATTGAAAATTCCGCAAAAAAGAGACCAAGCCCAAAAATTACTCCTCCGCGTCGTCCAGCGGTGAAAGCACCTACCCACACGAGTTTCGACGAATCACGGCCTCCTCCAGCGTCGGCAAGCTGTTAGCAACTTCGACCATATTTTCCTCAACGCCCATACTCCCTACTCGTGTCTCCACTGTAGATGCCGAGAGATAACGGTATTGAGAAAAAGGGGCCTGCTTTCGATATCCTCTGAGATAGCCATTTTGCTTCCTGGTCTGCAATTCGAGATTGCAATTTGAAGGCGTCTGGGAGGAGATCTGAGATGGTCATTCGAAGCACGAGATTGAGGTGGCCGTTGAGATAATAATGCCTCGAGAGTGTGTCGGTTTGTGGGTGTATGCTGAGATAATAATGCCTCGAGAGGCTTAGGAGTTCATCATGAAGTGCGCATGACGGTGCACGTGCAATTCGTTTCTGTTTCATCAAAAGGTACGTGCTGGAGCCGAGATGATGTATGGTCCTTAGATGCAGAGATGCTGAGATACAAACAGTGCCGTGTTCCATGCCGACTTGCTGTTCTTTCCATGTCAAAGCGTGTGACGTACGAGCTCGGTCTTCATCTTGGAAAGGAGGTCGGTCTTCACCCCGGGTCCACGTAAGCCGAGGTGTATCGAGGATGCGTAACCCGATTCCTTTCTCAATTGTGAAGCCGAGACAAATTTCTAGAGCTTATGGGAGCGAGATTACCGAATCGGGATTGATATCCGGGATTGGTCTCGCTATGGTTGCCATCAACCGGGTGCTTCACTCGCTGTTATTAAAGTCATAGAGATGACAGTCTCGGAGATTCTCCGAGAGGAAGCACACCGCGGGGGAAGCATTAAGAATTGGAGCTGGCCAATTTCTATCGGAGCCCACCAAGCTCCCAATTCCGCCACCTCATCGCTCATTCATAAACCGGTAGACACCCTGCGAGATACCTTTCGAGTTTCAAAAGGTGTATTTGCAGGTTGCAATGCATTCTAGGGAACAAAAATGATCCTGCAATTTTTAACTGTTAAAGGTTCTTCATCATTTTGAGGGCTCGGCACTGTCAACATCATTCTTGAACTCAGAGTCTCGGTCTTGGGGTAGATAGCATAGTCTTCATGATGCCGAATGGGACTTCCACATCCCATGACGTTCTGATTCACTACTCCCCCTACCGTCGAATCTGCACTTCGACGAAGTGCTTGGTGTCATAACGCACCCGAGATCATGCGGGCAACCTCAAGTCCATGTGCCGACAGGTTTGCATGAAAGAATTAAGAGAAGCAGGAGTCCGCGCGCAAATAAAAGAGCTATTTCTTCCTCAAGGGTCTGATACATCCTCGATGCGGAGTCGATTTTAATTTGTATTTCGCGAGACCGGTTTGCATATTAAGTTTTTCTGGTTGTGGTTGTATTCACATATTTCGTTCCTTCTCCCTTGTCTATCATCTGCGGCTTAGATTCCGGTTTGGTGGAGCACCTAAGGGGTCAACAAGGGTTATTCAAAGCAAAATCAGCGTTGAACGGCTTCTGAGGACTGCTCCCACGTATCAAAAGTTTAGTGTGTCATATATGCACATAGCATATTGTCTCTATGACTCTCTCCCTCAATGTACATCAATTGATGGGACTTGGTCAATAAAACGAGTTGCTTTCTGAGAGATTGCTTATTTTCTTCATGGATTATTCCTTGCGCTGATTGAGTTTGGGGACTGCTATTTTGAAAGTTGGGATGCCAGTGATGATCTGAAGAAGACAAAGGCTTCAGTTATAGAACAAATGGTTCAAGCCATCATGTTGTTCAGATTTTCGTTGTTCTTCCCACTCAACGTCATCAAACCTCTCAACAGCTGATACTCCTTCAACAATTATATGGTATTGACTGTCATGGCCTCGTTCAAGGAGCTGCGTCGAAAGGGTGGCCCCCAATAGCACAGATCAATGCATGTTTTAACCGTACACCCAACACTCCTTGTCAAAGACAAGCGTGAATCGCTGATCAAGAACTTAAGTATTAACATATCTTTCAAGTAAAGTGTCAATGGAGTGATGAGGCAATTTGCTTCCAACCTCGAATCTCCAAGATTTTTGTGTCGGGAGATGGAGAAAAGTGAACATGCTTCGATCGGCCAGCGGTGCCACTCCACTAATGAATGACGGGACCCGGTCAAACCGAATCTAGTAAAAATCTGGCCCCGGTTGTACCAAATCTAGTTAAAATCTCGGCAACCTCATGAAGATCTTTATTTGTTAGTTTCTGCAAAGGAATTGCTTCCTCGGGGAAATTTCTCAAAGCAGGATCAAATAAATTTCTGAGTACCATATGGGAAGGACCCATCTAATGTTGGAGAAAAGGAAGAGCCCACCTCCAAAAAATAAAAAAGAAGGCGGACCTGATTAAACTAAATCTGGTTTAAATCAGGGATCCGCGTTAATTTTTGCGGCAAAGGCGAAAAGGCGGACCCTAGTTAAACCGAATCTGGTTAATCATCCCGGCTCCGCGTAAATTTGAAGGCGGCCCTGTGTTACACCAAATATGGGTAAAACCCGGCTCCGCATAAAGTCTTTCAGAAACGAGAAGCGTGACCCGGTTACACCGAATACGTTAAAACCCGAGCTCGTCTAAAGTACAGATTGCCTTGTTACGCTTAATACGGTTAAAGTCCGGCTCGTCTAAAGTTTTGCGACAAACAAAAAGAAGGCGGGCCGTGTTTACACTTAATACGGTTAAAATCTCGGCTTCGTGTAAAGAAACTCTCAATCGAGAGCATTGATTCAATCTCCTCAAATTGCTCTAACGACAGAGACATGAACGGAAGAGAGAATATAGGGTCACTGAACCCGGTCGTAATTCAAATACGAACTGAAGAATAAAACCCGGCTTTTCAGTCGGAGGGAGTTGTCTCCGTAGAGCTATCGCAGCCCGGACGCTTCCTAACTTACTCCAGGATATCAAGCGGAACTGTCATGCCGACCCTGATCAGGTCAAAATGTTCGGACGCTTTGGTGAAAAACCAAACCCGGGCAGGTGACAACTTCCCTTTATCCTAGGATGACCCGGTCAACGAACCCGGAATTATACGAGGCAGCTTAGAATATCGATGCACTTTCGCAGATTCTGCATATCACACCTTTGACCCTGGCCCGGTCACTCAATAGTACTCCAAAAACTAATGCGAGTTCACTATATCAGTTCATCGTGGACACGGATGAAACTCTACATAAATACTCGAATTGATCGGGAAGTGAACAAACTTTCATTAATGATCAAGTCAATACGACTCCAATCAAGTAACTCTGACTACATGTCCTGGGGGCAATTCAATCGAAGACAAGTAACTCCAAAGTTCTTTGAAACTCGGATAGACACTTTATCAAAATCAAACGAGTGGTAGCAACTCCGATACGATATCCGGATTTAACAACGAGATCCACCCGGCGGCCCAGAGACTGGACTTCCAGTCAGGGGGCAATTATTATACAGTTGTCAATAACCGGGATTTTGTTCGAAATTAGCAAACTAAGCGATTTGCGCATACGAGCAAGGGATCTTACGTCTTCGCAGACAACCCGGATGAGCTAAACATATCTCGGCCAAATCTGTATTTCACAGTCAAGCAAACAATTAACCTCGGCAGCTCAGACACCTGAACTACCGAGCTTGGGGGCATCTGTTATGGACCTAGTCAAGGCCCATTATCTCAACCGACCCATGCAGATCTAAACGGCAAGACCTATTCAATGGGGAGGTTACCGAGATTCATGGACACACGATCTCCCATCTTCTACACACGATCTCCCATCTTCTACACACGATGCGGAAGATCTAACCCGAAGGTAACCTCTACATATAGCGGGTTACTCAAAAAGACGGATCATCTGATTCTCCCCGATCTCCTATCTTCATCTTCTACAGATCTTCTACACGGTCTAAGCTCCGGCTAATCACACATAGCCATCACAGAGCGTACGACCATCCCCTTAGGCTAAACGCCTCCATTAATCCTCGAACTACATGGACTTTGATCCCTCTTCAGGGTACGTAGGCCCTAGGAATCACTCCTAGGTCAAGTCCCATCTACACCAACATCCTAGCCCCTCGTGGCTAGTCAATCCTGTGTTCTACACCGTAAAAGTGTGAAATGTGCATTATATTTAAAAACCAATATCAATTTTCTAATTATATCATGTTAAAGATCGGAGGGAGTACAATATATTGTTTGCGGAATAAAAAAAAAATATTGATGTAAATTTCTTTGTCATCGAGGTAATCAAAAGGAACATTATTTAATTACAATATCAAATAAATAGATAGTGAGCATAATAAACGTGCGTTCCATTGCGGTGACAAGCTTGTATGATTTTGTCGAGGACAGTGTGAACCACCAAGATTAATATTGTACAAACAGATTAATTATAAACTTTGATGTCAATTTAAATTTTAAGCATGAGTAATTTTGAAAAATAATTACAATTAACTAATTTAACTTATCTCCTTAATTTCTTTAAATTTTGGTAAATAGTTCTTATAAATAGGACTGGAGGGAGTATATATTATAGTAACCCTACAAATATAGAATCTACACAATAATAAATAAAAGGTAAAGTTGGATCTTCCTAGGAAAAATGTAACAATGTGACTTATAAATAAGACTAAAAAAGATATTCTCTCTCTATCTTATAAATAACTTTATCTATAAATTTAACAACTTTTCAACTTTATCTCTGTTTAATATATATCAGAGTAACCCTACAAGTACAGAGTCTACACAACTTTTGGGTCTTATTTATTTGCATGTTAACAAAGATTATCGACATTAGGAGGGATACACATCATAAGTGCGCTAATATTTTTATTTATTATTTTCATAATTTTGAGCAATAAAAATGTCATTATACTATGACATTCAAATACTAAATGCGTCTTTGGGTCTTATGTGTGGTTTATAAGTTTGCTATTAATAATTGGAGTTGTTTCTACCAACACCATTACCTCCATCCAAGATATTGTTACCGTCATTAAATTACCTTTACAGTTTTCCTTTCATACTAATTACCACTGAGACAATGCTACTAAATTTACTCTTGAATAGTTATATTTCGCACATCTCCGTGAACTGAAAGACAATTTCAAACTAGTGTTTGCTAGCTATACATGTAATATCCAAATTAATGTTGTTCTGTGCATTGCTAGACACGTTATTTGTATATTGTATGACACTTACAGAAGTGGCCGGGTTATGCTATTTACGTCAGAATATATATCCCGTTGATCCCAATTAGCAATCAAGTCAAGCAGTGAGATCCTCACTTAAAAATTAAAATTTTGAAAATTACAAAGCCTTTTTTTCCCTGGTGGAAACAATTACAGAGAGGGAGCATTGGATGCCATCCAGTATGACTTTACTATGTGGAAGCAACAAAACTAAACTTCAAGGGCAGACATGGAGGACCCACACAACCATTCATAATTCAATGCGTAGTGCTCTCCTCGCTGGAAAGAAAGAAATTTGAAGCCTTTATTGCGTTTACTCAGTCTTTGCTCCATTTCCCTTTGTTCTCTTGTATGTTTTCTAACCCTTTTTGAATTTTCTAAGTCAAGGATAGCTACTTGATTTGATATGTTGGTGTATTAAATTTATGAAAATGCCAAGAAGTTCATTTGGTGCGGATGATGGTCGCTTTAGAATTGACAGTAGCTTCTTTCCCCCTTTTTTTTGTGTGTATAGTTTCTTAACATGAAGATTACGACATTCTCTCCACCAGTGCAGCCCAATCCATTTTCAAGGTTTGACCAAAAAAAAAAAAATCCATTTTCAAGGCTTTTCCTATTTTAAATGGGCTTATGATATAGAGGGATCCTCTCATTCGAGCCTCCAAACTGCTCATGCACACATGTTAATTTTTTGACCTAATACATGCATTATTAATTAAAGGAAAAATTGATCGTTTAGTCTTTCAACTTTTGACTCAATTATAACACAGTCCTTCAACTGTGACTCGGCACAACTCGGTCCCCGAACTTTTGACTCGATTATGATTTAGTCCCTTTTCTTTTCATTTTTATATTATTACCTATTTTCTTCTATAATAACCTTGTCCATAACTCGGTTTCAAGTTATTCCATGTAGCAAAACTTAATTCTACCTCACTCCACATCGTCGTTATTTCTATATCAAATTTATATTTAACAACAACGAGAAAGAAGGGCTAGATGACCAAGAATTCGAAAAGGGGGCGTTGGTCGCGAAGGACCGAGTACATATGAAAGCAATCAACAATCTACTCAACGCCCTTTTCCAAATTCTTAGTCATCCGGTCCTCCTTTTTTTTTTTCAACATTAAGGGGTGAGAATTTTTAAATTTAAAATGCCATGTGGACCTACTCGGGAGAAGCCACGTATCAAATCCATAAAAGACCACCTCATTGCTAGCTCCTTCGCCGATGGCCGCCACTATCGGCCCGAGCAACGACATCGAATAATTGGTGGCCACCAAGTGTCCAAGCCTTGTATTGCACCACTTATCCCTCCTATTGCCGCCATGTGCCTCCTACTCATACCCATGCGCACCTTAGCCAATTGAGCCTAAGAGAACCATATGTGTGTGTGTGTGTGTGTGTAACATCCCGTTTTCACAAGCAAGCATAAATTTTTTTATCAAACATCATTTCAAAATGACCGAGTAGAGCACCGGAGCGATTGAGTAAGCGATATATATATTAAAATACCCATGGTAGCATGTCTTCTTTGTTTAAACAATGAAGAGTGTGTTTCAAAGTAATACGAAAGAAGTCTTCGGTCGCGACTCCTAGGCGTGCCGCTTGTCCTTCTCCTCGATCCTCGGTCCGCCCGACCCCGTAGCTAAGTTAAGAGCCGAGGTCCATGCATCGAACCCTGTAACGGTTAACCTCATGATTACATACACCATATATGTACAAATGAGACATTCTTAGACTTTTGGCAACATTTACTACGGTCGGACATAGGGTATACATATCGGATATGTATAGCAATAACAATACAATCGGATGACGAGACAATCATACTGATCGGATGATAGACAATAGTACGATCGGATGTACGAGACAATAGTACGATCGGATGTACTGCATAATAGTACGATCGGATGTACAGACAATCATACGATCGGATGATAAACAATAGTACGGTCGGATGTACGAGACAATAGTACAATCGGATGTGCGACAATAGTACGATCGGATGTATAGACAATCATACAATCGGATGATAGACAATAGTACGATCGAGTACATGCATGACAGACAATTGGCATGACGGGAACAACGATGCAGTCGGAGTACAGACAATATACACACATGCATACAATAAACATCAGAGTTAAGGTTACCAGTACGCGAACGTACCTTCGTTGACGGATTACGGTATTTCTAGCACGTTTTACGGAAAACTGTACTTTTACGGAAAATCGTGAAATCTCCAACAGCGGCTCGTCGGGCAGCATAACTAACGAAAAATTAGGATTTCGACGTCCTATAAGAGTAATATCACTTTCATTAGTGATTTGACATTACGACGGCATTTTAGGTAAAAATTACCATTTTGCCCCTATACCCCTAATTGGCGGAATTTCGCGGCCTTCGTTACTCTTACTAACTTTCTTCCCAAAATTTCGCGTGAACTTCGACGCCATTTTGATTTTCAAAAATAAAGACTAAAATAGCCCTCCCATATGATATCCAATCATACTTGAAAAATTAAAGGCTATTCTAGCATTACAACCCCTATTTTTGAAAGAACTTCAAAAGCTTCAACTTTTCAGAGACTCGATCCCTACTATGTTTTTACCTCTTCAGGCATATTTTTCAATGCAATGAGGCCTAAAAACAAGTATAGGAATTTCATCCCCTACTTCCTAGATCTAACTAGCAATTCTACTAACTACCGAACTAAAACTCGAACTTAAAAGCTAAAGCCCGAAAGACTTACCGTTGAAGACTTCTGCACAATTTTGCCCAGAGCTTCTCTCTCTATTTTCTCCCTCTAGGTTCGGCCAAGGAAGGAGTGAAATGGTGTGAAGAAATATGAAGAGCAAGGCACCTATTTATAGAATTTTCTAAGGACACATATGGAATTTTCAAGGTTGTTCTTAACCATGGAAAATCCAACTTGAAATGGTGTATAATTCTTGTCCATGGGAGCTAGTTGGACGAAATTCAGAGGTGATGTGGCTGCAAGGGAGTGGTCCAAAATGGTGACTTGGGTTGCTCCAAACCCGGTCTAATAGAATTTCCCCGATCGGTACCCGATTCGCGTGATTTCGGAGAACTTTCAAAATTCTAGATTTACAACTTTGAAACCATTTCCTCACTTACTAGAAATGTCCAAGTTAACCTAAATTTTGATTCCATATAGGGCTCCAACGGTCTGTTGAAGTTTTCTCGCGTGTCCGAACGCGTCCGGTGTTCGAAACGTATTTTTGGAATCATCAACTTCTTCAGAAAAATTCACTGATTCCAAATATGTCCATATAAATTCAAACTCATTCCTAGATGTTGAGTTAGAATTTATTTCCTTCATATCCAAAAATATGCCTATCTGCATTTTTCCCTATTTCGTCTTATTAGGAAAATGCACAATCGGACTCAGAATTAACTTCCGTAAGAATCTAACGGAAGATAAAATTCCACTGATCAATATTCTATTCTGACTTTGGAAGTTCCATTCCTAGATCTCTAGATAGGATCCGTTTCCTAATTATCAAATCACTATTCATCATTTTTCACTTTAATAAATTATATTATATAATAATACAAAACTTATAACCTAAGTTTTCATTTTCTTTTCTCTTTTTTTTTTCTCTTTTTATTTTCTGCCTTTTTTTTTGTTTTATTTATTTATTTATTTATTTATTTATTTTTGATTTAATTATTTAATTAATTAAATAATTATTTTTACATAATTTTTACAAAATTTTCCTATTGGTCTATTCTTGCATTTAGGCTTAAAAATACCTAAACTCAACTATTTTTCTCAAAAATTTCCAATTAATTAGTAAATATACTTTTACTAATTTTCAACCATTCTCCACTAATTTTTGAGCTTTACATAATTATCTCTGAATTTCCTTTGCTTATGCTTAAGTAATTAGCCCAATATTACTTAATTACTTTCTTATCAATAGTTGATAATTTTCTTAATTATAACACCTCATTACCTCATAACTTTTACACTGACACATTTGTTTCCATGTGTTCTGTATTATCTTAGCATCTACGGGGTATTATGGTCATTTCAATACCTTTTTGGGTATTCTTCTACAATTTCTCCAAGTTTGTAACTTAATAAATTACCTAAATTAGGGACAATATCCTTCCCTATTTTAAATAGATTTTTACTTGCCTCTTTTATAGCTTTCACGGGGTATTTATAACCCTTGATGTGTTTAGGGACCTATTTGCAAATTTTCAAACGTCTTTAGGGACCTATTTGCAAATTATCTAATTTTCGAGAGAATTTACCCTAACAACAAGGTAAACTCAATACAAGGTGTTTGAGACCTCATATTCACCTATTTTCAATAGGTATATTTCCCAATTTTTGATATTTACCCTAAGTGTGATTTTTAGGGTATTACGATGTGGGTTTAATGTTTTACGCATTCGGTCTGAGAACTTTTTTCCTACAACACTCACATCAAACTGAGTGGGTCCTATTAATATTTTCTCTCTCATCTTTTAAAATGGGACCACTTTACTTTTATGTGAGTCTTTGCAAATTTTTTTTTTTTTTTTTTTTTTTTTGCGGTATATGCGAAACATTAAACCCTCTCTCTCTATATATATAAGTATATAATATATTATTAAAAACTAATAATAAATCAAACAAATTTTAAATATATAGTAAATCTTCTTATAAATACATGAATTTGAATGCATGAATAGAGGTTGTTTGGGAAATTGTTTGTTTATATATGGTTATTAATTTATTTATCTATGGAGCTTGTTTAATGAATATATTATAAATTTCCGATCAATTGTTTGTTGAAATTCTTGAAAGAAAAGAGTTATAACTAAAGCTAACACCATGCTATAGTAATGTAACCTTGATTACATTTCATTCTATGGTGTTATTAGATTAACATAAGAGATATTATTTTAAAAGCTTTGTTGGAATAGTTATTGAGTATTCAAATAACAAGAATCAAGTTAAAAATGTTATAAAACTTTTGTGAATGCAAAAACTAAGAATGCCTTGGTGAATCACTACAAAAAAAAAAAAAAAAAAAAAACCCGGACGGAATTACCAATGTAAAAATGTCGAGTCAAAAATTATTGAGAATTTCGTCGGTAATTATTTGCAACGAAATTATTGACTGAATTGCATCGGTAATTTGATTTGCGACGGACAATTATTGACGGAATTCCATAGATTTTTCCCCTTTTTGTGTGTGCATGGTTCTTAACAATTGGATCGTCGGCATCATCGAGCATTGGCAAAAACACCCGGATCGCATCATCGATGTCAGCGGCTCACCCCTATTCCGGTTGCGCAACGGCCGTGGACCCGCGTCGGCGCCGCCGTGAACGCGGTCTCTGTTTCGGTGCTTGCTGGCCGTTCCGTCCGGGACACCGGTGCTCCATAGCCTCCTTCTCGCTACTAGAGGTCGACGAAGTGGGTGTAACATCCCGTTTTCAAACCCTCTCTCCTCGGTCCTTGGTTCTTCCAACCCTGACGCTATATCAAGAGCTGAGATCCGCACCGGATCTCAAGTAACAGTTAACCTCATATTTACATATACAGCATATGGACTACAGACAATAATATCAACAACATTATATGTGCACTCATCGCCCAAAAAGCATGCATACATATATCGCCCAAAAGCATGTATACATATATCGCCCAAAAGCATGCGAGATATATCGCCCATGGCAAACGTAAACATATCAACAGTACATAAACATATCACAGAGCTATCAACTACCACATACAATACACCTAGCACATACATGCATACCATAAACATCAGATTAGTGTTACAGTACGCGGACGTACCTTTGTTGACGGTAATCGGTACTTTTGACGGAAAACGGAAAACGACACGTTTGACAGCGGTACGACAGCGGTACAACAGCGATTCGTGATTACAGATATCCTATAAGGATAATATCACATTCTATTAACATTTCACATCATAACAGGCATTTTAGGCATAAATGACCATTTTGCCCCTGATGCCCCTAATCGGCGGAATTTCGCCAGAACTTCGTTACTTTGACTCTAATCTTCCAGAATTTTGACATATCTTTAACCCCAACAATATTTTCTAAATTAGTGCCTTAATTAAACCTAAACATGATTTCTAATCATACTTGGAAGATTAAAGATCAAACTAGCATTTCTACTCTAACTACCGAAAGAACTACCGAAGCTTAAGACTAAGGACCGAAGAACTTACTCAGAGCTTCGCTACAAATTTCCCCGGACTCCTCCTCCTTGCTCTGCTCCAAGATTTCGAATTACTCAAGGAGGAATGGTGTGAGAATTGTGAAGAGAGTTCAAGGCTATTTGTAGAGGATTTTCGGTTACTATTCATGCTTTGTCGATGATTCTTGACCGTCGGATCGCACTTCATTGAGATGGCACAATCTTGGCCATCCAACTCACCTCCTTACATCATCATTCAAGGCCATGATGTCATCAACTTGCTTGAGAAGTTTCCTACCGATAAAGTCCTGTTCGGTGTCCTAATCGCGTAATCTTGTAAAATCTCAAAAATCCGAATCACAACTTTGAAGTTCTTTTTCTTACTCATTAGAAATTTCTGGGTTAACTAAATTTTTGATCCCTTTCGGGTCTTCTCAGGCTGCCGAAGATTTACGGAAAACGCGTCGATTACGGAAATAACTTCCGAATTATCAACTTCGGGACAAAAATTCACCGATCCATAATTTGTCCAGTTGATTACCAACTCATCCCGAGATATTGAGTTAGGATTTATTTTCTATAGGTTTTCATTTCCTCAACTCGCTCCTTTGTCCTTTTCGTC
Organism: Acacia pycnantha; assembly: GCA_025563575.1. Lineage (NCBI taxonomy): Eukaryota > Viridiplantae > Streptophyta > Magnoliopsida > Fabales > Fabaceae > Acacia > Acacia pycnantha. The sequence continues at coordinate 187,526 of JAMWYP010000277.1, forward strand.
TCATTCCCTTATTGTTCCGCTGGTTTCGGAAATGACTTCGGAGACAACCCACTCCGAGATAAAAATTCACTTGTCTATAAAATACTCGACCTTAGAAACCTTGCTCATGGTTTTCTAGATAGGATTTAATCTCTATCGGTGGTCATTTATCCTTTTGCTTTTTCACAAAATATCACAACTTATATTAATATAATAACCTATAATATCATGATATCATATCCATCCACTTGCAAACACTTATTCTTCACACCAATTTTCTCTTTCCTTCAATCAATAATGTCTACTGCACATATACAATCATCAATTCGAATTCCTCCCCTATTTTTGACTTTTCCACTTTGCTTTAATCAATTTATGTCATCTTAAATTAATTCCTCCTTGTGTTTTGCTTTATACAATATGTTAATTATTAAACAATCTATACTTCTTCAATAAGCTTGCAAAACCGTGTATACTTCCCTCTTGCTCTTCAATTTAGTTTTTAATTGACTTATATCATATTCTAGCAAAATTCTCCCATTGGCTCAAAGGCATTAACATGGATTTAAGCTTTAGGGACTCTATATAATTTATCTAATACATTTTCTTAATCATCTCCAATTGATTAACAATTATTCTCTTGCTAATCTTGACCGCTTATTGGTCACTAATCTTTAATTAGGGATTTTATATAATTACTTTGAATATCCCCTTTATTCATGTCTAAACAATTAGCCATTAATTACCTATTTAATCCCTTACTAATTGTTGACAATTTTCTTAATTAGGATTAATTATTTTCTCACAACTATTGGACTTACATTGGTATTTTATGCCTCACATAAAATATTAAAAATCATGGGGTCAATTATGGCCCCACAATACTTTGATTTTTCCTCATTATTTTTCAAGGAAATAATCCCAACAATTATCTAAATTAGAGACAACATATTCTCCTATTTTTAATAATTATTTTATTGTCTCTCAGATTTATCACGTATTTTGTGGCTCCTAGATTCATTTAAGGCCTTTTAACACTCTATTTCTTCCAATTTCACTAGAAATTACCTTAAAAATAAGATAATTATAACTTATTATTTGAAACCTCATATTCACCTATTTTCAATAGGTATATTTTATTAATTTATGATATTTACCCTAAGTCGATTTTAGGGTATTATACTGGGACCCACTCAAAGGCCAATGCAATGGCACCGCCGAATGCGATGTTGACGGATGTTACGTGATTTGGACCCCGATTGAAGAGAAGATGAAGAAATAATAATAATAATAATAATAATAATAATAATAATAATAATAATAATTAATTATTAATAATTAATTATTATTATTATTATTATTATTATTATTATTATTATTATATAAAAAAATCCGATTTTCGGCTTGAGGACAAGTCGTTTTCTAAGGGGAGAAATGATAGCGATCCAACTCGCTATGCTTTAATTTATTAGGAATTAATTTATTGTTTTAATTATCTTTTATCTTTTATTTAATCGAGTCTGTTTTAATTATATTATTTTAGGAATATCTTATTAGATAAGATATAGTTGTTAGGATTTTTAGTCTGTCTAATTATATTTTATTATTATCTTTACGAATATCTTATTAGCAAATATATAGTTGTTAGGATTATTAGTTATCTAAATCTTGGATTTAGATATATTTTTAGATTTCGTATTTGAATTTTGAATAGAGTCTACTCTTTGTAAATTATTATAAATAGGCCTAGTGCCTCATCAATAAAGCATCGAATATTTCAGAGAGTAAATTGATCGGAGTGTTCTCCTGGACTTTAGTAATTAGTGGAATTCCTAATTATTAATCTACTCGATGATTTGAAATGATATTTTGATGAAAAAAATTATCTTCTTTTGAAAACGGGATGTTACACGAACCCCCCTTTACACTTTCAATGAATATAATTTTCTTTTAAAGAAAAACCTCCACCCTCACTGGTGGCGGTGGCCGCGGCGACCAACAGCGGCCCTCCAATGAGGGTATTTTTATTTTTATTTTATTATTTAAAACTACGGGCAAAAGGTAATTTCACTGAATTTGCATATCCTCATGGCTCCTTGCAGATAAAGTTCCCGATCGGTGTCCGAATCGCGTAATCTCGAAAAATCTCAAAAATCCGGAATTACCATTTTGAAGCCCCTTTCCTTCTCATTAGGAATGTCTAAGTTAAAATAATTTTTGATTCCATCCAGGGCTTCAACAGTCCTGCTGACGTTTACAGGGAAACGTGCCAGTTACGGAAGAACTTTCCGGAATCATCAATCTCTGGACAAAAATTCACTGATTCCAAATATGTCCAGATAAATTCAAACTCATTTCCAAATATTGAGTTAGAATTTATTTTCTTCAGATCTTTAAAATGTGACTATCTGCATTTCTCCCTATTTCGTCTTATTAGGAAAATGCTCTACTAGCCTCGGAATCAACTTCCGGAAAAGGCTAAGTGAAGATAAAAATTCACTGATCAATATTTTACTCTGACATTGGAAAACCTATTCCTGGTACTCTAGACAGGATCCGTTTCCTATAAATCTGATCACTATTCATTGTACTTGTTTATACAATTTTACACTTCAACTTGCAAGTTAAGGCACCATGATTTTTACCAACTCTTGTCCTTATTTCTTGCCTCCTATTCGGCTGGCCCTTCATTAATATTAAGCAATATTTTTTTTTATTTAATTAATTATTTGATTATTTACTTATTTAATTTTTCCCAAAAATTCCACAAAAATCCCTAATTGGTCCATTCTTGTATTTAGGCTTAAAAATACCTAAACTCAACTATTTTTCTCCAAAATTTCCAATTAATTAGAAAATATATCTTTGCTAGTTTTTAGCCATTAACCACTAATTTTAGGGTTTTACATAATTATCTTTGAATTTCCTTTGCTTATGCTTAAGTAATTAGCCAATAAATACTTAATTACTTTCTTATCAATAGTTGATAATTTTCTTAATTAGAACAACTCATTACCTCATAAATTTTGCATTGACATTTGTGTTTTCATGTCTTATTCATTATATCGGTATTTACGGGTATTTCGGTCATTTCAATACTTTTGAACAATCATTCTCAGTTTTTCCAAGTTTATAATTTATTAAATTACTAAAATTAGAGATAATATACTCTCTTAATTTTAATAATTATTTTACTGCCTTTTAGGATTTTCCACAATTTTTCCTAAGTTATCTAAGCATCCTGTGGGGTATTTTGGTCATTTTGACCCTTCAATCTTTTTCCCCAATTCCTAAGAGATTTTTCCCCTTATAAATATGATAAATATAACATAAAAATTGAGACCACATATTCACCTATCGAAATGACCATTTTATTTATCAGGGTATTACAACACCGAAGTACAATACAAAACATTTCACTCTCTATGATATATAGACATTGAAAATCGAGAGAGTAAATGATAAGCGGATCGAGTAATAGCATGTTGAAGAGGTAGGTAATCGTTGCATATCCATTCTGATTTGAATCCATTCGAAATTCTAGCTGTTGGGAGCATTTATGATGGATATAGTGTTGGGAATAATTCGAATTAAATGTTGTTTATTCAAGAATTAATGTCTCCCAGATATTCGGAGTGCTTTATTTGGCGGAGCCTTGTTGTCGCCTTGAAGAATGGTTGAGTATCTTTCCAGGATGTCATCTACTTGCTTTCGTCCGAGAGGATAACTTTAAAATAATATAATTGAGCATTTGTCCAAGTTCCTCGTTGAAATCATCATCTTTTCATTTCGAAAATGTGCAGAAAGTTCATCTTCATCCTTTTGATAGATCTTGATTTCTGTCAAGATTGATATTCTCTCAAGCTTTAATAATCTGAAACATGTACACAAATGATATAGATAATGTTAAGAAGAAGTATAAGTCATTGGGTAATCATGTGGATGTTCTTTGATGAGAAACGAGACTTTCGAACTTCGATTTTCTCGCATCGAGACATGAACTCGAGTTTGCTTAAGTAGGCTCGAGTTTGCAAGGTGTCGAGTTCAGCTTCGCAAGGTGCAAACCGGAGGTTCAGAGCAAACTCTAGAGTTCTTAACATTTTGGGATCCAGGCTCGAGTCCGGTCATAGGCTCGAGTTTGGGTCTCTTCAAAATCATCTTTTGCTCTCTGTCTTGTCTAGGCTCGAGTTTGTCACTTATAGGCTCGAGTTTGGATGATTTTCGTGACTGATAGCTCTCGTGACCCGCGAACTCGAGCTTGCCAACTAATAGGCTCGAGTTTGGCTTTTCCAACATTTTCATTTCCCGATACTCGAGCTCGAGTTTAGATTTGTAGGCTCGAGTTTAGCTTCTTTGACAGAAGGTCCACTTTCGAGGGCCATATCTCCTGTTCTGAACTCCGTTTTGGTTGGATCAACTATCGATGGAAATCCCTTTGAGTCTACTTTCCAATGCCACCAATTTCAGATCCATTGGATTTGTGGTTGGAGATATATACGTAAAACATTGAAGGTTGGTCTGCTGTGTAATGTGAATATCACTGTCAAATTCATAAATTCATAGCTCCTTCATTTTAACTTATTTTGGCTTGAATTGTATATCAAAATGACTCATTGGGAGTCTAGTTTCATATGCCACTGGGTTCACCTCAATCCGATCTGTGGTTTAGGAGATATCATCGAATTACCGGACGTCGCCCAAGTGTAACGCTGAGCAGAATAGCTGAAATCTTGAAGACCGCTGCAGCTCGAGTTTGCCAACTAATAGGCTCGAGTTTGCCTTGTCCAGAGACGTCGAAATGTTGAAAACATTACAGGCTCGAGTTTGCTAGTTTTGGGCTCGAGTTTGGAGTTCCAAACTTGAGGTTTGAGTTCTAAGCTCGAGTTTGACTTGTCCAGAGGCGCGAGTTCTTGAAGACTCAACATTAAAAAAATCCCTATATAGTCATGAGATCAATATGGATTTTCAATTTTATATATTGGACTCAACATTTTGAAATTTCAGATTTCAATGATAATTTATAGGAATGTACTTTAATTTAGGGAAAGTTATACCAATATTTTAATTAAGGAATATAATATAAGAAACGTCTCATAGCTTGTCAATGACAAGTAAATGAGCAATCATTGACAAGTGAATGAGCTACCACTAACAAGTTATGTGATTTTTCTGTTATTTTTTTCTTAATTGGGACATTTGTTGTCATTTTCCCTTTAATTTATTGTATTTTATATTAAATTATTAATTTTAATATAATTATTTATTAGCTTTTGTTTATTATTTTTTTATTCCCTTTAATCTCTTCCTTGCTCAGACTCTCATCTTCGTCTTAAGAAAGTTTTATTGGTTCCATCTGCCTCTAAAATCTTCTAAGTGTCAATAAGCTAGTCAAAGATAATCCCATAACCATTACCTTTACTGATGCCAGTTGTCTTGTGAAGGAAAAAGCAACAGGAAGGTACTTCTGAAGGGCACTCCAAAACAGGGCCTCTATCCCATGAGTAAAGCACGTCCTATGGTTAGCATGGCAGCTACATCTAAGGAAGCATTCAAGAAGGATGGTGGTCTCATTCTCAAGTGGCATTATAAATTGGGTCATTTGAGCAATAAGATTCTCAAGCAGATTCTACGAAATTGTAATATTGATATTGATATTAGTGAAAATTTTGTTTTTGTAGCCTGTCAATATGGGAAATCAAAGAAGCTTCCATTTTCTAAATCTATGTCCCGAGCATCTTTTCCTCTTGAACTTATTCACACTGACTTGTGGGGAACCTCCTAGTTCAATCAGTACATGGCCATCGGTATTATATTCACTTTGTAGATGATTTTAGTAGATATACCTGGCTATATCCACTTAAACATAAGGGAGAAGCCATTAATGCTTTCAATCATTTTCAGTGTTATGCTGAGAATTAGTTTAATACCAAGATTAAGGCTCTGCAATGTGACAATGGAGCTGAATACAAACCTTTTGTACCTATTGCCACTGCCTCGCTCTGGCATTCATATGCATTACACATGTCCATACACATCATCTCAAAATGGATGAGCTAAGCAAAAGCATCGACACATTGTGGAAAAAGGCCTAACACTCTTAGCTCAAGCTAAATTGCCATTAAAATATTGGACCAAAGCTTTCTAGATGGTTGTGCATCTTATTAATCGCTTGCCCACTCTTGTCATTGGGGACATCTCACCTCTGTTTTGCCTATTTAAAACAGAACCCAATTACCATGATTTAAAGCCCTTTGGTTGTGCATGTTACCCTCATCTACGACCTTATAATGAGCATAAACTCCAATTTCATAGTTAGTAGTGTGTTTTCCTTGGACCAGTGCTGCAACAAAAAGGCTATAAATGTCTCAGCTCCTCTGGTCGAATTTACATATCTTGCCATGTAGTGTTTGATTGCTTTGTTTTCCCATGTGTTTCAAGTTTCTTTCATCAGTCTCGGGCCTTTGTTTCTGCTCCAGCTGATATGAGTATACAACTTATCATTAATCCACACTCTTCCACTTTAGGCTCAGTCATGGATTATGGTGTCTCAGTCTCCAGCCCAACCTCCTCTCATGATAATCATTCTAGTTCACGGCTTGTGGATCCATACCGATAAGCTCAGAGGATGTTTTTGACACAAATGATATTTTATCAGACAGACCCTCCTCTACTCAAGCCCAAGCTGAAGCCCAAAATCCACCTTCATCTGTGGCATCTCCCAAACCATGGCTAATACACATCACATGGTCACCAAAGCGAAGTTGGGTATTTCAAAGCCTCGGTATCCCTTCATTGGCTTGCTCTCCATCGAGATACCTGAAACCCTTGCTCAGGCCACCTTGCCTCGCTATACCACTGATGCTCTTTCGATTCCACACTGGAAACGTGCGATGCAAGAGGAGTATGATGCACCCACTCGCAATCGGACCTGGATCTTGGTTCCTTATCAGAAATCTCACAAGTTGGTTGATTGTCGGTGGATTTTTAAAACCAAGTATCGAGCTGATGGTTCCATCCTCAAATACAAGGCGTGCCTAGTCACCAAAGGTTTTCAACAAGCTCCTACTATTGACTATTTTGAGACATTCAGTCAGGTGATCAAACCTACTACTGTAAGAACTATCTTAACTCTAGCCGTTACCTTTCATTGGGAAGTTAGGCAAGTTGATGTTAATAACACCTTTTTAAATGGGTATTTGCAAGAGGAAGTCTATATGTGTCAACCTGATGATTTTCGAGATCCTTCTAAGCTGAATCAAGTCTATAAATTAGTAAGGGCCATCTATGGCCTCAAACAGGCCCCTCATGCCTGGTTTGATCATCTGTGTTTAACCTTGACCAGTGGGGTTTTTACAATTCAAAGAGTGACATTTCTCTCTTCTTCCTTAAAACTCGATCACTAGTTGTTTTTGTCCTGGTGTATGTAGATGACATTCTAGTCACACTGGTATGAATTAAATGGGGTGAAGAATAGAGAACATTCACCTTAATTGATTTAGGAGAAGTAATATCTCTTGCCTCCACACTAATATGAATTAAATGGGGTGAAGAATAGAGAACACTCACCTTAATTGATTTAGACCACCAAAGTGCTAAACCCCGCCTCTCCCCAAAGGATCCACAACCATTCTTCAGAAAAGCCACAGTGACGCCTGATCTTCCTTACATATCTGGCCTTCTGTTTCGTTTCTTATAAGAACACAATTGGGGTTTTTTCCGGAAGCACTCTTCCTTCAAGTTCCAGGCTGTCAAGGCAACCCCCAAGCCTTGACAGTTCCAGGCTAACAGATTCATAATGAACCGGTGGTTGGTCCCATCCAACCACCGGCGTTCTCAGATGAAGAAGATAATTGCAGATCATTTGACGTCTCAGTGTTACCCAATCAGCTTGATGGGAAATCGATCTCACCTGATGGAAGAGGATCAACAGTTGACTCTGATTGTCTAGAGCTATTATTTTGACGAATGAAGGATTTGATTCTTTTGCAATTCTGCTTCTGAGCTCGCTGTGGCGCTTTTACCTTTGTTGTGATTATCTATGGAGAGACAAGGCAATCAAAGTGGAGCATTCGGTGTCTCTTTGCAGATTCCAAGCCCAACTCAACTTCATATGGCCTTTTGATGCTGATGTTTCTAAGAGAAAGGGACACAGCCGACACAGGTGATAGTCTATTGAAGGGAGTGATACACGTCGGTTTGGGCTCATCTTCACATGGGAATTCGACTCTATAGCCCATATTTGTTTTGTTGGCCACTAGCTTCTCTTCCACCACAACAGATGGGCCTTCCTCGTGGGCTTGCTCAATAACCGGCTCAGAACATACAACCGAGTATGACCGCCTAATAGAATAAGGGTTCTCCATTTGACTTGAAGGGGAAGTGCTGGTATCACGTGAATGAGTGGGGTCAGGGGTCATTAATGATCCCTGCATCACCAATGTAGACTGCGCTTCTGAGCTCAAGCCATCCGCCGAAGAAACCTGTCGCGTGTTGACATCCTTTTGATAGGGAATGGTCCGATTACATAGTCCAAGACGCTGCCAGGGGTAATACGTGGTAGTTAAAATCTCGATTTATTATCGCGATTTTACGTTTTTATGATTTTTTCATTAAAACGATTTTACCAATTTTTCAAACGCTTTTATGTTTTTACGATTTTTTACGCTTTTACTACGTTACGATTTTACGTTTTACAATTTTTTATCCTCTTCCGCTTTTACCTAAAATCTCGATTTTAACTATCTTGGTAATACCTAGGATGCTCTTTGCCTACTTCCTTTTCCGTGAGTCGGGTTTTCAACTCGGCGGTTAGGGGTAGTAGTCGCTTTTGATGAAGGGAACCTCACACCATTCCGCCGCACAAACCTCCGAATGTCTTCATTAGTCTGACGGTAGAGTTACTCAACCGGTTACCAAATTCCTTCACCGCATCGTCCCCTTGTTGAGAAGCTAGGGCATCCTTACACCGTGGTAGTCATGACTTAACCGTCCACAATAGTAACGAAATTCTACAACCTCTCATACTTAAGCGTAATCTAGGAAGGTTTCTTCTCCTTACGTGGAATCCAAAACCGGATACCGGAGGATCATCCAGCCCTAATAACCGAACGAACTCTAATAAAGCTTCTATCGAGTCTACCATCCAACTTTGGTTTCTCGTACATAGCAGTTGTGCCCACCGAGTCCCCAAGGATTTTAGCGTTGGCATTGCTAAATGCTTCAATCGGAAGACTGTGAAACCGAACCCAAAACGGCACCTCGTCAAAATTTACATCTTGAAGAACCATAAAGTTTTCCCGGACTTGAAGGTTCAAAAGGAAACCCTGAACCGACCACGGCCTTCCCTTGAGAATACGAGCATAGTCTCGTGACATTTCGAATCGAAACCGGAAAATAAGCCTATCACGCTCCAGCTCATGAACCTCCAAATCCTCGTCAAGGTGCCACCCCTTCTTAATCATGGAGATGACTGTTGGTATGTTTAAATTTTTACTAGTGAGTATCTTTCCTACTAGCGTATCGCCGCATTTCTCTGGCTCATTTTCAAGCTCCAACACCACTTGATTTGATCTCCGGGAGCCACTACTTTGGCCCACTTCCATGCTTCCACCGACAAGCAGTCAACACGCACTCAGAAACGCTCAGGGAAAGAAAGAAATTAAAGGAAAATTTGTGGGGGTTCACCGTTTGAATAACGATGAACTAGAAGGTCCACCAAGAACTACACTACTAAAAAAACTGTTTTTTGCGGCGGAAAAATTCCCTCGCAAAATGGCTATTTTCCGTCGCAAAATTGGTTTGCGGCGGAATTTGCGGCGGAAAAAGTTCCGTCGCAAAAATGGTCCTCGCAAATCATTTTGCGACGGAAAAATTCCATTTTCCCTCGCAAATTTTGAATTTTGCGAGGGACGAATTTTCCCTCGCAAATCCTGGAATTTGCGAGGGAAAAATGTTCCCTCGCAAAATCCAAGATTTGCGAGGGAAAAAATTTTCCCTCGCAAATTTTAATTAATTTTTAAAAAATATATAAAAAATCAAAAAATAAAATAATTACAAAAAAAATATATTAAAAATTAAGAAATAAAAAGATTTATATATATATCATAAAAATAAATGATAACAATCATAAGAGTTTACATAACAAGAAAAACAAAATATTACAAATTATAATGTTGTGACCAAAATGAACTAAAAAGAAGTCTAAATAGTAGCAGTTTGGTCATCATCATCACCAGTATTGTCATCACCACCACGGTCATCCACTTCTGCCACCACGTAAATGCCTGAAATGCCATGCAAATTACCACTAATGAATGAGCACTGACATTTTATCTATCAGAAAACTTGACCTCATAATTTACATTTGCATGATATCAAGAACGTGCAAGTGACAAAATAAAGAATCTGAAACTAGGAAGTACTGCAAACTATAGAAGATATGATGTAGCAGAACCTTTAAAGGAAATTGGAAGAAGCCTCACCTCTCATTTTTGTAAAGCTTTACATCAATGGACAGTGTGATGATTTGGAATATACAGTGAATTGATTAAGTTCTTTCCTCTATTTTCCCTCTTCTCCATGTTCTTCTCTGTTTTACCTCTCCTTCTCCACTCTTTTCCTCTAATTCTAAACCCAAATTTCATACCCTGTATCATAACAGTATATCAACTTATACATAAGGCAGAAGCTCCTATAGAATTGAATATTAGTAATGACAAATCATTAATATGAACCTTAACATATGTACATAATGTTCAAACAAAAAGTCAAACCATATTGCAGAGATTTTACCTCAACAGCTAGTGTATTGGCATGGCTTTTATACTCAAACACATATCATTGCCATGAGTTCTATGCCACCAAATTCAAAGATGCGCACTTGCAAATCAGTATGAATTCAAGATCAAGCTTACAAATCCAATATTGAAGAGATTTGAGCCCACCTAGTGTTTTAAATTATTGATCGATTTTTCCCCCAATAATGAAAGAGGACTTTGCATTACTACGAGCAAAACCATAACAGAGTACACAGACCATATCCGGTCATAGCAGCAAACAAACAGCAAATAGAAACATGGCAGAAACAAGCCAGCAAAAGAAGCAATAAAAAGAACAACAAAACTAACTAAGTCCAGTTCCATGGAAAAAAAAGGAAAAACTAACGCAGGTCAACAGTATACCAACAAAATGTAAGTAAATTACACACATTTTGAAAGACCCCTTATTTTAAACTTCAATACTGCATCACGAATTAAAAGGGAAAAACTAATTTTTAATGAACTGAAGTGTACCTAAATTTGAGAAGGGAAGCAGCAGTCTCACGTGCCTAGGTTTTAAGGAGTGCTTTGTGGATTGTTCTTACTAGTTAGCTCCTCGAATTCCCGAACATGAACAGATGCGACACACGTTCCAAACAAAGTCCTACAAATATATATGTGTGTGTGAATCATTAATCGAATGATGGGGGCAAATGGAAGAAATCTATGATATATTGGAATGAATTATTATGCTAAGTTACATTGGATGAACCAATCTAATAAATAAAGGAAAAAGTTAAGAGAGATAGAGAAGGCCAAAAGGTGGGGCAGTGTTATGGAATGTAGGCCAAGAGGTTCATGCACAAGGTCTGTCCTATTAATCTCGTCCTTGAAAAAAATAAATAAGTGAAGGTCGACAATAAGACAAGTCCTAGGTCCAAACTAAGCATGAAATGAACACGAATCAGATGAACTCTCCCAACATTTTAGCAGTTTATTTACATGTACAGACACATATATTCTCTTTCTGACTATGCCTTTTTCATTTCATTTCATTAGGAAGCCAAAACATTAACCAGTAATAGTAGAACAAAATATTCAATAACAGGTAGTTAATAACTTAATACGAAAGGAAGGTATTTGGGCATGAATGGCGGCTCAGCGGGTCAGGTCATGCCATGAGGAGACGCTCTTTAATGAAACTTCGGAATTAATTAGTAGCTTCGATTCAATTAAAAACGATCGAATCCGCAGCGGAAATGAAATTTGAAAATGTTATATCAGCATGAAGGGAAAGATGCTAAGAAACCAAGTATAGTTCTAAGAAAACCACACATTGAATAACCCAGTATATAAATCTTAGATCAAACACACAACTCTTAACAAACTCCAAAACAAATATTTAGTTGAGGCGAGTAAAATGCAACAGTAGATTATAGTTTCAAAGTTCAAAAAGAAACCTGAAGATCGGGAATTTCGATTCGACGATCATGGAAGAGACGATTGGAGCTAACGAAACCATGAGGTACAAGGAATGCAAAAACGCAGCCGAGAAGAACACCTATAAATACGGCAACAAAGATCCGAGATCCAAGATTATACTGGCCTTTCTCTCTCGCGAGCAACACATCTCTACGACCCGCCATGACAATCTGAATTTCTTTAAGAGGGCGTGGTGAGGAGAGACTGGAGATGGCAACCACAGAGCGGAGAAGACGGAGACACTGAGCACTGAGACCGGAGGGTGGGGAAACGACGAGCAAGTAGGTGAAGTTGGAAGAGGTTTGAGTGGAAGTTGAGAAATCTGCAGATGGAGGCCACGAACAGTGAGAGACTGATGGAGGGAGGCGGACCTGACACAAAGTTTTAATGGAATATATTAGGGTTTTTGCGAGGGACCCTATTTCCCTCGCAAAATGGATGACTTTTGCGAGGGAATCCTCTTTCCCTCGCAAAAGTACCACCATTTTGCGAGGGAAATAGGGTTCCCTCGCAAACTCTGTTTGTTTTGGCTGACCGTAATTTTGCGAGGGAACTATCTTTCCAACGCAAAATGGATGACTTTTGCGAGGGATTCCTTTTTCCCTCGCAAAAGTACCACCATTTTGCGAGGGAAATATGGTTCCCTCGCAAAACTTTGTGTGTTTTGGCCCCAATTGACCGTAATTTTGCGAGGGAACTATCTTTCCCTCGCAAAAATGGGTATTTTGCGAGGGAACACTTTTTCCCTCGCAAAAATCACCCATTTTGTGAGGGAAAACTTGTTCCCTCGCAAAATTCCCATTTTTGCGAGGGAAAGATAGTTCCCTCGCAAATTAACCTAAATTTGCGAGGGAATATTTTTCCCTCGCAAATAGGGTATTTTCTAGTAGTGCAAATGGGCCCTAAGACTTTGTGTGAGTAAGGTCGATGAAAGTGAAATAAAGGAGGCCATTTTTGATATGGGGCCACTTAAAATGTTTTGAATGCTCTATTCTACCAACATCAATGGAACATGGTGGGAGTACGCCGATGGTAAGTTTTGTAAAGTTCATGGTCAGTAACTTGCAGAATATTTGTGAGACTAACCAAACTCTAATAGTGTTTTCTAAAGAAGAATCCTCCTGAGACATTCAAGGACCTCATACCTATAAGTCTTTGTAATGTTATTTATAAAGCAATTACTAAGATCATTGCACGTCGAATGAGGATGTTCATGCCGCATATCATCTCTTTGAATTAGTGCGGTTTTGTTACAGGAAGACACAACACTGGTAAGAATATTATTGTTACCCAAGAAATCATACATTCTATATGAACGATGATACGGAAGAAAGGTTGTATGGCTATTAAAATTGACCTTAAAAAGGTATACGATAGAGCGAATTGGAGATTTCTATTCAAGTGCCTAAATGAATTAAATTTGTCTAATCACCTTATTGAGGTTATCTCTTGCTGTATCAGACATTCTATGTTGAATCTTTCTAGGCATCGGGGACCCTATCTCGCCATACTTGTTTATAATTAGCATGGAGAAATTGACTCATTTGATTCAAGAGAAAATGGCTCAACATGAGTGGAGGCCTATAAGACTCACTATAACAAGGCCACCGATAACTCATGTAATACCCTAAAATCGTATTTATGATAAATATCATAAATTAGGAAAAAATCAATAATGTGTCAGAAATGACCAAAATGCCCTTGTGGAGCATAAAATGACTTAAGGAAATTATGAAAAATCCTTAGAGGCAATAAAATAATTATTAAAAATTAGAGAGTATGTTGTCTCTAATTTAGACAATTTTTGGGATTTATTTCCCTGGAAAATGGTGAGGGAAAAATTAAAAAGTATTCCGGGATCATTGTTGACCCCGTGATTTTTAATATTTTATGTAGAACATAAAATACCAATATAAGTCCAATTGTTGTGAGGAAATAATTATTTCTAAATAAGAAAATTATCAACAATTAGTGGGGATTAATTAAGTAATTATTGGAAAATTACTTAAGCATGAACAAAGGAAAATTCGAAGATAATTATGTAAAACCCTAAAATTAGTGGTAATGGCTGAAAATTAGCATAAATATATTTGCTAATTAATTGGAAGATATGAAGAAAAATTAGTGAGATTAGGTAATTTTAAGCCTAAATACAAGTATGAGCCAATAGGAAAATTTTGTAAAAAATAATTAAATAATTATTTTATATAATAATTAAATAATAAATAAATAAATAAAATTAAAAACAGAAAATATGTGTGTGTGTGCCGACATCAAATAAGGGAAAAGGAGAAAAATAATAAAAATGAAATAAGGTTGGAGTGTTAAAAATAAACTCTAATTTAATAATAAATAGTAAAATGTAAATAAATACCTGTAGGAATCGGATCCTATCTAGAGAACCAGAAACAGGATTTCTGAAGTCAGTATATAATATTGATCAGTGGATTTTTATCCTGAAGTGGTCTTTTCCGGAAGTTAATTCCGAGATCGGTAGAAGATTTAGGTAATAAGACGGAATAGGGAAAATCTGATAAAAGGCGGATAGTCATAAAATTAGAATTTGAACAAAATAAATCATAACTCAACATCTGGGAATGAGTTGAGAATTTCCTGGACATATTTGGAATCAGTGGATTTTTGTCCAGATGTTGACATTTTCGAAAGTGAATTCCGTAAACGGGCACGTTTTTCGAGAAACTTCCGCAGGACCGTTGGAACCCTGTATGGAATCAAAAAGTTATTTAGCCCGGACATTTCTAATAAGTGAGAAATTGTCTTCAAAGTTGTAATTCCGGATTTCTGAGATTTTATGCGATTACGCGATTTGCACGCCGTTCGAGGAAATTCTACCGGCTTAGGCTTCTGGAACAAGCAACTGATGTCATGCATGACATCATATTTTGCCACCTAAGGGGGAAAGGACAGTTTGGACACTTGGAGGGCCAAGATGGAGCCACCTCATCCGTGTGCGATCCGACGGTCAGGAATTCGTCTGGTAAAGTGTGAATAGTGCACTGAAATTTCACTATAAATACCCCTCCACCTTCTCTTCATTTTTCACACCATTTGCTTAGAGATTTTGAAATCTAGAGAGAGGTTTTAGAGAGAGGAGCTCTAGAGAAAAGCTGCAGTGGCTCAGGTAAGTTTTTGGTACCAAGTCTTAAGCTTCCGTAGTTCTTTCGGTAGTTAGAGTAGAAATGCTATATTAGTCTTTAATCTTCCAAGTATGACTAAAAATCATATGCTAGGGGTATTTTAGTCATGATTTTGAAAATCATGATGAGGTCGAAGTTCGCAAAATTTTAGGAAGATTAGAGTTAAAATAGCGAAGCTCTGCGAAATTCGCTAGATTAGGGCATCGGGGGCAAAATGGTAATTTTTACCTAAAATGCTCATTATGATGTAAATCATTAATTAATATGATTTATATTTCAAAAATGATGTTGGAGTAAGAGTTATGTTGAAATTTTGGAAAATTAAAGTCAAAGTAAGTCTTTGGCGAAATTTCGCCAATTAGGGGTCGTGGGTAAAATGGTCATTTTGAGAAATACCGTATAAACGTCAACGAAGATACGTTCGCGTACTGTAACACTAACTCTGATGGTTATTGTATGCATATATGTGTTTTCCGTTGTCATGTCTGTACTTTGACCGTACTATTATGCGTACTCGATTGTATTATTGTTCGTACTCGATTGTACTATTGTCGTACTCTGACCGTAATATTGTCTCGTACTCGATTGTACTATTGTCTCGTACTCTAATGTACTATTGTCTCGTCATTCGACCGTGTTCTTGTTCCATCGTGCATTAACTCTATATCCAATCGTATTGTTATTGCCATACATATTTGATTATGTATATCCTATGTCCGACCATAGAAAGTATACCCTATGTCCGACCATAGTAAATGTACCCTATGTCTAAGCGTAGTAAATGTTGCTAAAATTTCGCAGAATGTCTGTCATACATATATGGTGTATATAAACATGAGGTTAACTGTTACCTAGGGTTCGATGCATGGACTCCACCCTTAATATAGCTTCAAGGTCGGGAGGACCGATGATCGAGGAGAAGGACAAGTAGCACGCCTAGGAATCGCGGTGAAGACTTCTTTCTGTCATTACTTTTGAAACACTCTTGTACATTGTTTAAACAAAGAAGACATGCTACCGTGGGTATTTTAATATATATATCAGCTTACTCAATCGATCCGTGCACTACTCTTATGTTTAGAAATGATGTTTGATGAAAAAAAGTTTATACTATGCTTTTGAAAACAGGATGTTACAACTCACTTATTCTTTGCTGATTATATAATTCTTGTTGCTGAGCCATCGATCAAAGGATGCTTAGACTACTCGTTTTGCAATACTTTTGGGTTAAAGGTAATCACAACTAAGACTCATGTACTCTTTTATACTAACATAAATCACACTAGGTGCAGCGAATTAAGCTCGTTGTTGGACTTCTCATTTAAGTCAGCATATGAGCTGCTTTCTCAGAATGATGACAGAACTGATAATAGATGAGATAAAATTTGGAAAATGGAGGTGTCGTACACTTGCTTGGCTTGATGCACGTAATTCACATCAAGAAGGAAAAGAGGAGTGTGTGAGGATGACTTATGCTCGGCATGTAAACGATAATTCCCTTTTATTTTTTATTTTTAGGATTTGGAACATTATATTTTTCTCCTTTTTGAACTTGTAAAAACTAAAATGTATGGATATGAGTTTGATATTGGACTTGTATGATTGAAAATATACAATCATCCTATTTTATCATTTTTAGACCAAAAGCATAATAAAAATAACAAAAAATTAAAACTTAAACTTAATAAGAGTAATGATAGATCATAAATATTTAGAGTATTTTGTTGAAAATTAGGCAAGCATCTGCAAAAGAGACTGAGAAAGTGCAAAGAGCAGAGTGAATGTATATGGTGCCGCGTCTCTTAATTCCTCTTGAAAATGCACCTCATCCCGTTTGAACTCGCGACCTCATGCTTCGGTGCCCTTGTTCACACCTTTGCGCGTCACAAAAGAATGAACCTACGTTATATTATAACAAAATGTTATATACATATTCATATACATATACATATATTAAAACTTAAACTTAATAAGAGTAATGATAGATCATAAATATTTATAGTATTTTGTTGAAAATTAGGCAAGCATCTGCAAAAGAGACTGAGAGAGTGCAAAAGAGACTGAGAGAGTGCAGAGTGAATGTATATGGTGCCGCGTCTCTTAATTAATTCCTCTTGAAAATGCACCTCATCCCGTTTGAACTCGCGACCTCATGCTTCTGGTGCCCTTGTTCACACCTTTGCGCGTCACAAAAGAATGAACCTATGTTATATTATTACAAAATGATATATATTTATATATATATATATTTGAAAAATATTTATATATTTATGATTAAATAATTTTAAATCTTTAATAAATCTTCTTATAAGTACATGTAGAGCCAATTTTATTTAAAACTGAATTATATTTTTAATTAAAATTACTTTATAACTAATAATTTAAATTATAAATATCATTTTTAATATAAATTATAGATATAATATTAATAAATAATATTTTTTATTAAAATTAAATAATAGTTAATATAATAATATTATAAATATTATTTTAGTAGAAAAATTTAAACATAATATTAATAAATAATACTCCTTCGGCCCTAATTATAAGAACACATTTTAGAGTTGGTTTGAGTCCTAATTATAAGACCAATTTTTAAATTTTGTCAATTTTTTCCTAAAATATTCTTATTGATACTTTCTCAATAATAATTAAAGACAATAATAATTTAATAATACACCTATATATTCTATAAAGTAAATAAGGTTTGGAACTCATTAATGTCACATACACCTCAATTATACTTTTTTTATAAAATAATCTTGAGCAATTTTTGTCATATTTTTTCCATATCGCCCCTACTAATACTTCCTCCACAATAATTAATATAACAACACACTTATGTTCTATCAAGTGAGAGATTCTATTTTATTTTTTATTTTTAAATAAAATAATTTTAATATTCCTTTAAATTAACTCCTTTGCAAAAGAAATTAAGGTGAAATCCACAGGGCTGAGATCTATTGAAATTGAACCCCACCTCTCTTATTTCTAGTTAGCTTGCCAACTCTCTCTCACAGCACCATTATATTTTATTGTTTTACTCCAAAAATTGAAGTCGATCAATCAGCTTCAAGTACACAAAGGAAAAAATCCATCTACCATCAAAACTTTAACTCCGTCAAAAAAAAAAAAAATGTATAATTATGAGCTAATTAACAGAGCCATAGAGAAATCCATCTACCATCATGATACTCGAGCATGATGAATACCGTACTTGAGTATGGGGTGACTAATGTTTTACCAAGTGTGTTTTTCGGTGAAGCATAAATGATACTCGAGAACTGTGGAAACTGTACTCAAGCATGCTACTCGAGAAAGAACACTCACATACTCAAGTATATGCTTATGAAGCTTCTGTTGTGTGTTTGCTAAGATGTTACTCAAGCAGTGTCAAATGGTACTGAGTACAATACTCGAGCAAGAACTTATCCCTTACTCGAGCAAGGGTAACGTTAGGATTTCCCGAAGAACCTTTGAAAGCTTACTCGAGCATTGCACAAATGGTACTTGAGTATTTTTCATCTCGCTACTTGAATATCTTTGGTGTAATAGTAATAGTAAATTTGAATATTTTGATTAACCATTCTTCTTTGTTTAAATGCTACTCAATCTTACTTACATTATTGCCGATAATCCTTTTGAGTGAGTTTCGTATCATTAACAAATGTTTTAGCAAGAAATGGCTCAAAAGCAACAACATGTGTCGAACATTAAATGTTTGCAAAAATAGAGCACGCACACGGAATGAAAATCAAAGCAGACAAAATGATTCGTACGAGACATACCCATTCTCGGTGAAAGACTAAAGTATCTTTTCTAGAGTCAACCTTTGACCATAGACTGTGATGGCGATCCAAAGCCGCTTACTCAAGCAACGATCGACTATGTCTAACGAAAGCCATTTGTGTCTAACGGAAGAGTTGAAGAGTCTCAACGACTAATTTAAAGCTTCTTCAATGGTCATTAATGGAAGTCAGTATAAAAGCAAAGAACATTGAATTCGTCAACCACCAAAATATCCAAATGTTCAATCAAATTTATTGTGATTTCTTGTTTCATTCAATTCTGTTAATATCTTCGGATATTTGTACTTCAGTGATTATATATATCTATTTTGTGAGAGAGTTTAATCTTTTGATTGATTATCTATTTAATCTCAAGGTAGAGGAACCTTGAGTGTGGGTGTATCGATTCAAACTTGTAAGGGGAGTGAATCCTAGTGTGAAAGGATTAATTTGAGTGCAAAGTGTGTAATCGTGTTTGAGAGATAGTGAAAAACCCAGAGAGTCTGAGGACTGGATGTAGGTCAAGAGTTTGGATTAAACCAGTATAAATCTTTTGTGTTCATATTCTCTTTATTATATGCACTGTCTCTGTTTCTTGTGTTCATCAATTTATTCGAAAAGAATTTGAAATCACCCAATTCACACCCCCTCTTAGGTAATATTCGCTTTCATAACTTATATTAAACTAGACTTGTATGCATTTGTCGACTATTGGAAATATTTTTTCTTCAAAATATACATGTTAAGGGACCCACAGCTTTTAGAAGCACCTTATTTGGAGTTTTGTACAATTTACTATGAATTTTCAAATATCGGTGAAAATTCGCAAAAAGTCTACAAAATCCGAAATAAATAAAAATAAAGTCAAAAATGGATAATTGACTATTTCAAGGTTGTAAGGATTACAAAAGAGGATAAGAACCATTTTTAAATATTTTTGGGAAAAACAAATTAGTAGATAATGTTAGTGTAACATCCCGTTTTTCAAAAGCAAGTATAAAATTTTTTCATCGAGTAGAGCATCGGAGCGGAAGAGTAACTGATATATATATTCAAAATGCCCACTGGCTAATTACAGAAGCAGTATAGTAACCGAGAGTTTTCAAAAGTAAGAACAACAACAGAAAGTCTTCATCCGGTCTCTAAGCTTGCTGCTTCCCTCTCTCCTCGGTCCTTGGTTCTCTCGACCCTGACGCTATATCAAGAGCTGAGATCCGCATCGGATCTCAGGTAACGCTTAACTTCATATTTACATATACAATATATAGACTACATAAAATCATATCAACAACAGTATATGTCCACTCATCGCCCAAAAGCATGCATACATATATCGCCCAAAAGCATGTATACATATATCGCCCAAAAGCATGCAGATATATCGCCCATGACAAACGTAAACATTTCAACAAGACATAAACATATCATAGAGGTATCAACTACCACATACAGTACACCTAGCACATACATGCATACCATAAACATCGATTAGTGTTACAAAGACGCGGACGTACCTTCGTTGTTGGTAATCTGTGATTTGACGGAAAAACAGACGCTTGATACGCAGACGACAATGCAGACAACAACGCTTTGTGATTACGATATCCTATAAGGATAATATTACATTTTATTAACATTTGACATCATAACAAGCATTTTAGGCATAAATGACCATTTTGCCCCCGATGCCCCTAATCGGCGGAATTTCGCAGAGCTTCGCTACTTTGACTCTAATCTTCCAAATTTTCAACATATCTCCTAATCCAACATGATTTTCAAATATATGCCATATTCAACCTTAAAACATGATATCTAAACTAACTTGGAAGATTAAAGATCAAAACAACATTTCTACTATAACTACCGAATCGAAAACTAGAACTTAAGACTCTGTACCAAAAATTATCCGAGCTTCACGCTTTTTCCCCCGGACTCCTCCTTCTCTCTACCCTCTCTCTAAAACCGAATTGCTATTTGGAAATGGTGTGAGAATGAAGAGGCAAAGGCCTCTATTTATAGAAGAAAAATGGGCCAACTTTGGTAATTTTCTCCAAACTTTTCCTTCAATTTTAACCACACATTCTAGGGTTTGGGAGTTGGAAATTTCTCCTCCACTCCTTCCATTTGGCCGACCTCCATGCCCCAAAAGTCCACAAAAAGTTGTCATCTTAATGATGACAACCTTGCTTTAGGGGATTTATCTGTAAAATCCCCGATCGGTGTTCGAATCGCGTAATCTTGTGGAATCTTAGAAAACCAGCAACATAGCCCTGAAGGTCAATTCTTACTCTTTGGAAATATCTTGGTTAACTAAATTTTTGATTCCATTCAGGGCATTCCGTTGCCTGCCGAAGATTTTCGGATAAACGCTTCGGTTACGGAAATCGTTTTGTAACGTCAACTTCACGGACAAAAATTCACCGATTCATAATATGTCCAGATGTTTCCCAACTTATTCAAGGATTTTGAGTTAGGGTTTATTTTCCATAGACTCTCCTTTCTAATATCTGTCCTTCTTCCTTTTCATCTTATTCCCTAAGCATTCCGCCGGTTACGGAAATGACTTTGGAGACAATCTACTCCGAGATAAAATTATACTTTATTGGTCCATACATGTTTTTAGGCTTAAAATTTCTTATTCCCATATTTTTTTATTCATATTTTCCAATTAATTAGCAAGTGTAATTTAGGCTAATTTTAGCCATAAACATTTTCTCAAAGGGTTTTTACACATTTACCCTTGGATTTTCTCTTCATCGTGCTTAATCAATTAGACAGTAATTATTTAATTAATCCCTTACTAATTGTTGATAGTTTTCTTATTTAGAATTACTCATTTTCTCACAACTATTTGACTGACATTGGTATTTTATGTCCCATGTAAAATATTAAAATCGTTTGAGTCACTTATGTACCCCAAAATAATATTTATTTTTGCCTCATTATTTTTCAAGGAAATTAATCCCAAAAATTATCTAAATTAGAGACAACATACTCTCTAATTTTTAATAATTATTTTATTGCCTCTAAGGATTTATCACAGTATTTTATAACTCTTAATTCATTTAGGGCATTTTAGCACTTTAATTCTTCTAATTTCAACGACTACATATTCACCTATTTTCAATATGTATATTTTACTAATTTATGATATTTACCCTAATTTAAATTTTAGGGTATTACATTTCTCCCCGTTAAATAAAATTTCGTCCTCGAAATTTGAACTACACCATCAAAACTCGTACTTAACTAAACTTCGACTATACGCGTCGGATATTTACTTTGTCCGCCAACCACTCCTCTTGGTGATCGAGAATTCGCTTTGGTTTGACCGCAACGATCTTGTCATATCGTACTTTGATATATAGTGTCTTCGTGGCTCCCATACACCGCGGCCAACACCACGATACCAAAATGCCTCCATGGCTCCCATACACCATGGCAACACAAGATACTTCAAACGTTTCCATGGCGCCCACACACCATGGTAACATAAGATACCTCCTACTCAATGACATGATCACGGTCGAATATAACTACGAAACATGGAACACGTGTCTAACGTCTAATTCATATATTGTCTAGAGAAGATTTCGTCTAAGAGAGATAGTACCTTGGACCCTTTAGGAAGTTCCCCGTCCATTGCATTGGTCAGCGCGCACATTCGGCTTGGGTTCTGTGGCTCGAACTCCGAAGGTTTCTCGTGACAATCCTGATAATGTGGCTCGGCTTCGACATCCGTAGCAAACTCGTTTCCTAATACATTCACCAGATGGTACTTGCCACAATCAGACACGGTCGGGTTACGGCATTCTCGGGTTGCTCTCACGCTCATACGAGAATGGCCTCTTGCTTTCTCTCTGGGAGTCATTCCATGGTGCTTCTCTCTTCCGTGAGGAATTTTCACGGCTGACCTCGCTACGCCTTGCACCGCTACTATTGAAACTCGGGATTTATGAAGCTCCTTCAGTTCCGTTCAATTAATCGGCATGATTCTACCGCTTGAATGAACACCGAAAATCGTTGGGACACTAATCTTTCCTTAATCTCAAATTTGAGCCCGTAAATTAGTATGTTTGTCATACTGCTTTCATCATCATTTCGCCTCAGGTGTGATGAATAACGTGAGAGGTTGGTGAACCGGGCAAAGTAGTCATCAAACGATTCCTCATGACCCTGTCGGATATGGAGAAATTCAGACTCCTTGGTTACTTGCACAGAGGGAGGAAAGTACTGCTCATTAAACTTTTCCAAGAATTTATCCCAAGTGACGAGACAAGAACGTGTTCTCAATGTTGCCGCCATGACTTTCCACCAATGGCCTGCATCTTCTACTAGCTTGTATATCGCCAACCGAGCTTTTCGATTTTCGGGCACTCCATCACCTCGAAGATCTTTTCTAACTCCATCAACCAATCCTCTGCCGAGTCTATCTTACCTTTGAAGACCGGGGTTTCAGCTTCTGTAACTGAGTAACCCAATATTGTGAAGTGTTGGCATCTCTGGGTGGTCGAGGTATGTTCACCATTGCTCTCCCATGTCTTGGTGGTGACCGGGACCTTTCGATCCTCTCGCTTCCTCGGTTCGTCTATCATTCACTCTCTTCTTCGTTCTCAGATCATTCTTCCTCCTCGTGTCTTGCTTGCCTTCCCGCTTGCCTTTCTGCATGAAGTTCTTCTATCATCTCTCTTTGTTCTGCATTACTGACCACTACCTCTTGCCGGACAACTGTTGGGGTTGATTTGGTTCTTGAATTGGCTGCTCGGGGTTTACTCTTGGTATTGTCCGAGGTTGTCTACCTCGGCCTCTGCGTCGACCTCTGGGAGCTCCGGCTCCTCTTAGTTTTGCCATGTCGGGTTCTTTTTCCTTTATTAGGAAAACATTTAGGTATATAATAGGAACAATGATTAGTATATCGCATATTTTATCACACTTAGTATCTATACCGCACATAGACTCTATCGGACTTAGTATTTGTATGACACAAAGACTTTATCGCACCTAGTTTTACGCTACAAATGAACAGACACTAACAATATTTCCCTTATTTAGAATTTCGTTGGTTTGTTCTACTCGAAACAGTACTAAGTACGTATCAGAAGTTTCTCTACATGAGTCAAATACTGCATGTACGTATCTTTACTGTTCTCGGAGTTTCATCTGGCGTGGCCCACTACACATATAAGCTCTGTACTAGGATAGAATTACCGTCCAGTATAAACTGGCGATTATCAGAGTTATCAGAGGCTGATATCAGGGTTGTCAGAGGCTGATATCAGGGTTATCAGAATTGATGTACCAACAGAGAGTGGTACACTGGTTCAGAGGGGTATACTGATATATATATTCAAAATGCCCACTGGCTAATTACAGAAGCGGTATAGTAACCGAGAGTTTTCAAAAGTAAGAACAACAACAGAAAGTCTTCAGCCGGTCTCTAAGCTTGCTGCTTCCCTCTCTCCTCGGTCCTTGGTTCTCCCGACCCTGACGCTATATCAAGAGCTGAGATCCGCACCGGATCTCAGGTAACGGTTAACCTCATATTTACATATACAACACATACAGTACACCTAGCACATACATGCATACCATAAACATCGATTAGTGTTACAAGACGCGGACGTACCTTCGTTGTTGGTAATCGGTACTTCGACGGAAAACAGTGACGTTTGACAATGTGACGACAAGCAGACAACAACGCTTTGTGATTACAGATATCCTATAAGGATAATATTACATTTTATTAACATTTGACATCATAACAGGCATTTTAGGCATAAATGACCCTTTTGCCCCCGATGCCCCTAATCGGCGAAATTTCGCGAGCCGCTACTTTGACTCTAATCTTCCAAAATTTCAACATAACTCCTAATCCAACATGATTTTCGAAATATATGCCATATTCAACCTTAAAACATGATATCTAAACTAACTTGGAAGATTAAAGATCAAAACAACATTTCTACTATAACTACTGAATCGAAAACTAGAACTTAAGACTCGGTACCAAAAATTATCTAGAGCCACGTTTTTCCTCCCGGACTCCTCCTTCTCTCTACCCTCTCTCTAAAACCGAATTTCTCTTTGGAAATGGTGTGGAGAATGAAGAGGCAAAGGCCACTATTTATAGAAGAAAAATGGGCCAACTTTGGTAATTTTCTCCAAACTTTTCCTTCAATTTTCACCACACATTCTAGGGTTTGGGAGTTGGCAATTTCTCCTCCACTCCTTCCATTTGGCCGACCTCCATGCCCTAAAAGTCCACAAAAGTTGTCATCTTAATGATGACAACCTTGCTTTAGGGGTTTTATCCTAAAATCCCCGATCGGTGTTCGAATCGCGTAATCTTGTGGAATCTTAGAACACCGACAACATAGCCCCGAAAGTCAATTCTTCCTTTTGGAAATATCTTGGTTAACTAAATTTTTGATTCCATTCAGGGCATTCAGTTGCCTGCCGAAGATTTTCAGATAAACGCTTCGGTTACGGAAATCGTTTTGTAACGTCAACTTACGGACAAAAATTCACCGATTCATAATATGTCCAGGATGTTTACCAACTTATTCAAGGATTTTGAGTTAGGATTTATTTTCCATAGACTCGTCCTTTCTAATATCTGTCCTTCTTCCTTTGCGTCTTATTCCCTAAGCATTCCGCCTGGTTACGGAAATGACTTTGGAGACAATCTACTCCGAGATAAAATTATACTTGTTCATAATACACTCGACCTTTGAAACCTAATTCATGGTTTTCTAGATAGGATTTAACTTCTATTGGTTCCGGTTTATCCTATTTGCTTTTCACAATTATAACACTATTATATTACAAAGTGTCATTATCAAAAATCTCTAAAATCCTATCCTCTTATCCATTCCAAATTTTCGGTCAACACACACACATATTTTTATTTTATTTTCTTTATCTAATTAATATTATATTATAATTATTTTACAAAATTTCCCTATTGGTCCATACATGTTTTTAGGCATAAAATTTCTTATTCCCATATATTTTTCTTCATTTTTTCCAATTAATTAGCAATTGTAATTTAGGCTAATTTTAGCCATAAACATTTTCTCAAAGGGTTTTTACACATTTACCCTTGGATTTTCTCTTCATCGTGCTTAATCAATTAGACAAGAATTAATTAATTAATCCCTTACTAATTGTTGATAGTTTTCTTATTTAGAATTACTCATTTTCTCACAACTATTTGACTTACATTGGTACTTTGTCCCATGTAAAATATTAAAATTGTTTGAGTCACTTATGTACCCCAAAATAATATTTATTTTTGCCTCATTATTTTTCAAGGAAATTAATCCCAAAAGTTATCTAAATTAGAGACAACATACTCTCTAATTTTTAATAATTATTTTATTGCCTCTAAGGATTTATCACAGTATTTTATAACTCTTAATTCATTTAGGCATTTTAGCACTTTAATTCTTCTAATTTCAACAGAAATTGCCCTAGAAAATTATGATAAATCCCCTCCAATATTTGAGACTACATATTCACCTATTTTCAATAGGTATATTTTACTAATTTATGATATTTACCTTAAGTCAAATTTTAGGGTATTACAGTTAGTACCTTATAAAAGTAGAGTTTTCATAAGTGATGAACACTGTTTATAATTTGAGTAAATACCCTTTTTGGTCCCCGAAAAACACGCGCTACCCATTTTGGTCCCCGAGTAAAAGAATGTCATTTTTAGTCCTTAAACATTAAAAAAATTCCCTTTTAGTCCTTTTAGTCATTTTTGTGGGTATTTTAATCCATCACAAATTCCCAAAAGTCCTTTTAGTCCCTAAAAAGGACCAAAAATGACATTTTTTTACTCGGGGACCAAAATGGGTAGCTCGTGTTTTTGAGGACCAAAAGGGTATTTACTCTTATAATTTTATAAATATAGGAAATTGTCGTTGCCCGGAGACATTAAGGAACTTGGAAATTTTGACATTTGGAGTTCGGATAGTAACTCTAATCTTGCATTGAATCCTCTTTCTACTTCTCCATTTAGTTAAAACAGAGACAACTTGTTATTTTTTCCAAAAATAAAAGAAATTATGGGTGGGTTTTATTTGAGTCTCTCTTAGGTAGAGTGGGAAATTTTATAAGCTCATGAAATTCGTGTTATTTTGGCACATTTGCCTTTAATTTCACACACTTTTTGGTGAATTCATACATATTTGGGGATATATATGCAAAGGAAATGTGCCTATTTGATATTTGGGATAAATGGATAGAATTCTTGGTTTAAGTATGGATATTTTGTCATTTTTCATCGACTTTGACTTTTATAGACTTTCTTGTGTTGATAGGTTATCATTTAAGCC
The DNA here is from genome assembly GCA_025563575.1 of Acacia pycnantha. Lineage (NCBI taxonomy): Eukaryota > Viridiplantae > Streptophyta > Magnoliopsida > Fabales > Fabaceae > Acacia > Acacia pycnantha. The sequence goes on from JAMWYP010000277.1 coordinate 215,032, forward strand.
ACATGTGGAGCCATTTAAAGTACATATCAATGACTAAGAAGTTGAAAAGGAGCTTAGAAAGTCAAGAGACCATGGCAAGAAAAGAAAAGATGAGAAAAGAAGAAGAGGAGCTCTTGGCTAAGCCAAAGCATTCTCTGGCCGTAGCTAGAAACAAGTCGAAAGTTTTTGGCCTTAGCTAAAGAATTCTTTGGCCTCAACCAAGAAAAAGGTAGAAAGTTTTTTTGGCCGTAGCCAAGGCTTCTCTTGGTTGCAACCAACGAACGTAAATGAAGCTATGTGTTTTGAGGTCAAAACTAATTCTAGGGCTTCAAATACCGAAACTCATGAACAACAACAACAATTTTCACTTGAAGGGAAATTTGGGGCGATTTTGGAGTTTCTTTTTACTAGTGTTTGGTGTTCTTGAAGGAGATTCGAGTGAAGATTCAAGATCCGAAGAGATTCAAGCTCATTTCCTTGGTATTACCGATTCCTTTCCCTTTCTTCTTCATTTTTCTGATATGGTTGCAGCTATTTGATGTATTTGTAGCCATTTACTGAACATGAGTAGCTAAACTTCTCATCCTAGAATTATTTTGAACCTTTGTATGGATTAAAACTTGAAAATTCCTCTCTTTTGGTAGCTAAAGACATATATGTATTGATTTCTTCCTTTGTTTAATGCTTCTAAGTGCTTGTCCACCATTAGATTGATTTGTTCACTTGGGTTAGTTTCACTTGTGAGAGCTAATCTAGGTAAAGAACTTGGTTAAAAGCATGCTTGATTTGAAGTTTACTTGATAAATGGATGGTTTGGTTGTAAATAGAGATATATTAATTACTAACCTTGCAATCGTCAAATTAAAATTGTTGCTTAAAGTTGATTTTCATTAATTGTAGCAAGAGATTGTGTGTAACATCCCGTTTTCCAAAAGCAAGATAAATTTTTTCATCAAAGTAGAGCATCGAAACAAGAGTGTAACGATATATATATATATTCAAAATGCCCACAAAGCTAATTACGTGTTATACAAGAACCAAGAGTTTTTAAAGTAAACAACAATGAAGTGTTTCTTTGATTCCTACGCCGTTGACAACAAACGATAGTCTTCGCCGAACCTCTAAGCTTGCCGCTTCCTCTCTCCTGGCCCCTCGGTCCTCTTGACCCCGACGCTATGTTAAGAGCCGAGATCCGCACCGGATCTCTGTAACAGTTAACCTCATATTTATATACACAACATATGCATTACGTATAATAATACAACAAACAAGCATATCCCAAGGTTCGTGATTACAGATATCCTATAAGGATAATATCACATTCTATTAACATTTGACATCATAACAGGAATTTTAGGCATAAATGACCATTTTGCCCCTGATGCCCCTAATCGGCGGAATTTCGCCAGCACTTCGTTACTTTGACTCTAATCTTCCAAAATTTTGCCATAACTCCTTCTCCAACATAATTTTTGAAATTAATACCTTAATTACCCCTAAAACATTATATCTAATCATATTTGGTAGATTAAAGATCAAAACAACATTTCTTCTAGAACTTCAAGAACTACCGAATAAAACTATGAACCGAAGAACTTACCCGTTGAAGAACTTCACTACAACTTTATCCGTAGCTTCTCTCTCTATCTCTCCCTTCTCTCTAATTCGAAATAGGCAAGATGGTTTGGTGTGAAGAATTCAAAGGGAATGGCAAGCTATTTATAGAGAAAATGCGAGGGCAAAACGGTCTTTTCCCAAATCCTTCTTCTTCAATTTAAACCACACATTTTAGGGTTTCATTCTCCTCCACACACACATGTTGGCCGACCTCCCAAGCCCCAAAAGTCCACAAAAACACTCATCATGGTGCCACCTTGCTTTGTTCTAGAAGGTTTCTACCGATAAAACCCCGGTTCGGTGTGCTAATCGCGTAATATTGTAAGATCTCAAAATCCGGAACAATACTTTCTGAATACTTTTTCTATACTTTCAATACTTTCCGAAATATATATATATATTTTCCTAATACTCTTGAGATTTTATCATAATTTTTCTTAGGCCATTTTATGCCCCATAAATGTATTTTTGGCCTTTATTTCTTCTAATTTTCCTTAGAAAATAAGATAGTTATAACTTATATTTGAAACTCATATTCACCTATTTTCAATAGGTATATTTTGATACGATTTTTAGGGGTATTCAATTGTGCATTTTGATGAAAAGAGAAACTTGATTTTGACTTGAGAGAGCTTTGTCAAGTGCTTTTGAACCTTAGACTAACACATTTCATTGAAAAGTGTGAAAGGAGAGAAATAATCCTAGGTTGCATTTAATCAAATTTTATCTTGCTTATTCCAATTTACCTTGTTTTGAACAAAAATTGTTTACACAATTTGAAATATTCAAAATGACTTCACCCAACCTAATTATAAGCGCACAATTAGCCTATTTTTGCCTTAGTCCTCGTGGGAATAACAACTCTTTATACTACTTGCGACCTATACGTTTGCGGTAAACTAAACGACAAACGAAAAATTCATCTCATACACCATAGAGGGCATTCAACAACGACATCCTGCTCCCCGGCCTAATATGCAATATTATTCATGATGAATGAAAAATTATAAATATGTATATAGATGCTTTAATTTAATTAATTACCAAGACATAAATGGCAAAGGATGAATGAGTGCATATATTGTCCCAAGAAGTTAGTTATTGACAGCCAAATGGCATATATATATATATATATATATATATATATATATATTTCACGATCTTATTGATATATTTCACGAGCCTGTTTGGCATGGCTTTAAAAGCTAAAATAAGCCCATTAAAAGTCCACTAAAAGCATAAGCAAGAAATATGACTGTTTGGCAAAGGATGAATGAGTGCATATGTTGTCCCGCACAAACCATTGAATAAGAAGTTAGTTATTGACAGCCAAAATGGCATATATATATTTCACAATCATATGAATATGGGCAAAGGGAAAGGGAAAAAGAGAGAATGAAAGATATAGACTTGAAAAGAGTGAGGACAAGAAGAATGAGAGCGACAATCATATAAATAGAGGAGGAATAGATTAAAGTTAACACTCAATGTTTCAACGCATTAAAAGACGCCGAGAGCACATGTGATAAGGTATAAGATCCAGACTTACCTGAGGAATTAATGACAGAACATTTTACAATCATAAAATTAAAAGCAAGTAACAATTAATTAAAAAAGGTAATAATCAAAACATAATATTACCGACTTGTCTCGTTAATTGTCACATATCCTTGGCAATGGAGGCACAACACTACTACAAAATTGTCTATATTTTACAGTTATTTTTAACAATATTTTATGATTTAAACTGTAAAATATATCAACATTTAATATTAATATTTTACGGTTATCAACCATAAAATATAGTATTTAATATTTTACAGTTGTTCACTAAAAAATAATTGTAGATTTTTATTGTATTTAATATTATAATATTATTTAATATATAGTATTAAATCTCACCCATTAAAACATGATCCAATAGTTAAGCCATTAAATAGAGAGAATGGTTAGTTGAAAATGTAACATCCCGTTTTCACAAGCAAGAAATTTTTTTTCATCGACATCATTTCAAAATCATCGAGTAGAGCAACGGAGCAATTGAGTAACCGATATGTATATATAAAGTGCCGTAAGTCCGGCCGGCTATTTACAACAATGTATAGTAACCGAGTGTTTCAAAAGTGAAGTACAACAACAAAGGCTTCCGCCGAACAACAAAAGAAGTCTTCACCGGAACTTCTACGCCGGCCGCTTGTCTCTCTCCTCGCCCCTCGGTCCTCCGAACTCCGACGCTATGTTAAGGGCCGAGATCCAGCCGCACGGATCTCGTGTAACTGTTAACCTCATGTTTATGTATACACATACAAACAACAGACATCCACAATATCATCAAGACATACAATCACTCTATCACAACCCATGCATATGTATTGCCCCAAAGATGCGACATATTGCCCCCAAAGATACTGACAGATTGCCCTCAAAGATACGCAGACAGATTGCCCCCAAGATACGAGACTTAACCTCTAACCACTATATGCATTCAAACATTATAACATCTATACAACACACCTACCACATATATGCATACCATAAACATCAGAGTTGGTGTTACAGTACGCGAACGTACCTTCGTTGACGGTCGTCGGTATTTCGACGAAAACTAAAACAGACGTTTGACAATGCAGACAATGTTCGTGATTACAGATATCCTATAAGGATAATATCACATTCTATTAACATTTGACATCATAACAGGTATTTTAGGCATAAATGACCATTTTGCCCCTGATGCCCTAATCTAGAATTTCGCCATCACGTTACTTTGACTCTAATCTTCCAAAATTTTGCCATAACTCCAACCCCATCATGATTTTTGAAATTAATGACTAAAATACCCCTAACATATGATATCTAATCATACTTGGAAGATTAAAGACTAAACTAGCATTTCTACTCTAACTACCGAAAGAACTACGGAAACTTAAGACTAAAGACCAAAGAACTTACTCGTAGCTTCACGCAAATTTCCGGACTCCTCCTCTCTTCCTCTGCTCCAAGATTTCGAAATTCCAAAGAGGAATTGGTGTGAAGAAAACAAATGGAAGCAAGGCCTATTTATAGGAAAATTTCGGTTACTATTCATCCTGAACCGTAACCGTTGGATCGAAGGTGTTTTGGATGGCTTCATCTTGACCCTCCATTGCTCCAAAACGTCCTTGCCTACCCCTTTTGTCAACAAAATGATGTCATGCATGACATCATAAACTTGCCTTAGAAGTCGTCTTACCGATAAGTTCCCGACGGTGTTCGAATTGCGTAATCTTGCGTAATCTCAAAGGTTCATAATCACAACTTTGAAGACCCTTTCTTACTCACTAAAAATGCCTAGGCTAAATGAAGTTTTGATCCCTTCCGTGTCTTCTCCTAGTCCCGTGAAGTTTTATGGAAAAACGTGCTTGCTACTGAACGAACTTCCGAAATCATCAACCTCGGACAAAAATTCACCGATTCAAAATATGTCCAGATAATTATCAACTCATCCCTAGATGTTGAGTTATAATTTATTTTCTTCAGTTCCCATTTGGGACTATCTCGCCTTTTCATAGATTACCCTTTTCGTCTTATTCCCTAAGTATTCCATCGGTCTCTGAAATGACTTCGAGACACCCATCTGAGATAAAATTATACTTGTCCATAAAATACTCGACCCTAGAAACCTTGTTCATGGTTTTCTAGATAGGATTTAATCTCCATCCGTGGTCATTTATCCTATTTGCTTTTTTACGTAATATTCCATAGAATATTCCTTTTTATTAATATTAAATTTCAAAAATCTTATCTCCTTATCATATTGAGATTTTCAGTCCTTTTTTATTATTATTTTATTTATTTTCATTTTTATTTAATTAATAATTATTTAATATTATATAAAATAATTATTTAATAATTTTTTTATATAATTTTTTTACAAAATTTCCCTATTGGTCCATACTTGTTTTTAAGCTTAAAATTACTTAACCTCACCAATTTTCCTTCATATTTTCCAATTAATTTAGCAAATACATTTTATGCTAATTTTAGCTATAAACCACTAATTATAGGGTTTTACATAATTATCTTTGATTTTTCTTTGTTTAAGCTTAAGTAATTAGCCAATAATTACTTAATTAATCCTCCACTAATTGTTGATTGTAACATCCCATTTTCAAAAGCAAGATATATATATTTTTTCCATCGTAGTAGAGCATTGGAGCGAAAGAGTAATCGATTCACATTCAATCAATAACCATAGTGTAACATTGTATTGATACAAACATCCTATTGTTCTCAAAAGTAAATACGGAAACGATAAAGATATCTCTCGCCTAAGCCTACTCCCGCCGCTTGCCCTATCGCGATCCTCAATCCTCCGGATCCCGAGGCTATAGCCGAGATCCAATTTACCCCATTGATCTCGTGTAACAGTTAACCTTATGCTCAAATAAAACAGAATACGGATGATGATATTCATGACATAACAAAGAAGATATCAAGACAAAAGCATAAAGCAGATGCATGATCAATATAATGACAGACATAAGCGTAAAGCATGTAAGTCACATAAAGTGCCTGCACATAAACCAAGCCACGATGTACTGGCCGTGTCCTCGCGCTAGGAAAACTCAATTCCAGATCATTATGACTATAATCCGTGTAAGGCTGTGTGTATGATCGGTGACCCTAAACAGAGCCTCTATCCGAAACGGTGACCCTAAACGTAACCTCTATCCGTGAATGTATCTATCACATATATGTATATGAGCAGCACAGTAGTTAGTGTAACAAGACGCGAACGTACCTTCGTTGACGAGCGTAGGTACTTCCGCGAAAAACCGTACTTTGACGAAAACAATGAACGACAATGAATGACGGCGGAACAGATTACCGATATCCTATAATGATAATATCACGTTTATCAATATTTGACATCATAACTGGCATTTTAGGTACAAATTATCATTTTGAACTACGAAAGCTTAAGTACCGAAAAACTTACCCAGAGCTTCACTGCTTTTTCCTCCAGAGCTTCTCTCTCTAAAAAATCTCTCTAATTTCGAAATCCACAAGGGAATTTGGTGTGAGAATTGCAAAGGGGGTGAGGTCCTATTTATAGGAAAAACTGTGACACTATTAATTGCTTTTTCATACCGGATATCGGCCGCTCGGACGCACTTTCGCAAGGTGTCACGATCCTCACCGTGCCACTTGGCAGCCGTCCTTTATCCCCCTTAGGTGGCATGATGAGTCACCATTTTGGCCAATCGAAGGTGCCACCTTGCTTTCTCATTAGAAATTTCTAAGTTAACCTAAATTTTGATTCCATATAGGGTTTCAACGGCAATCAAGTTTATCGAAAACGTGCTCTGCTACTAAATAAATTACGGAATCATCAACTGACAAAATTCACCGATTCCAAATATGTCCAGATAATCATAAACTCATCCCCAGATGTTGAGTTACACTTTATTTTGTTCAAATTCTAAATCTGTGACTATCTGCCTTTAACTTTATTTATTTTTAAATCAAGTGTTTATTTATAACACTCCACCTTCATTTCCATTTCATTTTTTTCTTTTTTCCCTCAACATGCTCTGCACACACACATATTTATATATATATATATATATATATATATATATATATATATATATATATATATATATATATATATATATATATATATATTTATTTATTTATTTATTTATTTATTTATTTTTATTTTTTAATTAATTATTGTATAATTTAATAATTTTTTTACATAATTTTTTTAACAAAATTTTTCTATTGGTCCTTACTTGTATTTAGGCTCAAAATTACCTAATCTCATTTATTTTTCTCAATATTTTCCATTTAATTAGCAAATATATTTATGCTAATTTTTAGCCATAATTCACTAATTATAGGGTTTTTCACAATTATCTTTGAATTTTCTTTGTTTATGCTTAAGTAATTAGCCAATAATTACTTAATTAATTTCTTACCAATAGTTGATAATTTTCTTATTTAGACTAACTCATTATCTCATAGCTTTTGCACCGACATTTGTGTTTTATGTCCCATGCACTATATTAGAATTTACGGGAGCATTTTGGTCATTACAATACTTTTTAATTTTCCCTTCCTAATTTTTCCAAGTTTATAATTTATTAAATTACCAAAATTAGAGGCAATATACTCTCTTAACTTTAATAATTATTTTACCGCCTATTAGGATTTTTCACAATTTTCCTAAGTCATTTATGTCCCTCGAAGGGCATTTTCATCATTGGCACTTTGGCACTTAAATTCTCTAATTTCCTACAGAATTCAACTTAGAAACATAGACTAGATTAACACAAGTCTTGAGACCATAAATTTCACCTATCGAAATAGCCAATTTATTTATCAAAATGTAATATTTCGATAAATAAATATGCGGGTATTACATTGATAATTTTCTTATTTAGAAATAATTATTTCCTCACAACAATTGACTTACATTGATATTTTATGCTTTACATAAAATATTAAAAATCATGGGGTAAATAATGATCCCTAATACTTTTTAATTTTTCCCCCACTATTTTCCAAGGAAATAAATCCCAAAAATTGTCTAAATTAGAGACAACATACTCTCTAATTTTTAATAATTATTTTATTGCCTCTAAGGATTTATCACCATATTTTATGACTCTTAGTTCATTTAGGGCATTTTAGTACTTTAATTCCTCTAATCTCAACGTAAATTGCCCTATAAAATTATGATAAACTGCTCCAATATTTGATACCTCATATTCACCTATTTTCAATAGATATATTTTACTAAAATATAATATTCCGTATAAATAATTATTCGGGTATTACAGCTTGAGACACCCATTTCCGTACACTCTTATTTATAAAAACTCGATAACTGAATTATGCGGTTTTAAGAAAGTGATTAAAATTAGTTAAAATAAATAGTATGTCTTGAAATAAACTTTTTTGCAATTATGTATGCCCCTATTTATTAGGAGTAAGTAAGAGAGAGAAATAGAACAAATATAAGTAATATTTACCTTTAATTAATCTGTAATACCCGGATATTTATTATCTGGAATATTATGAATAAAATGCATATTTCTGATAAGTGAAAATAATGTCTCCAGACTTGTGAAATTATAGTCTATTTTTCTAAGTTGATTTCTGTAGGAAATTAGAGAATTTAAGGGCCAAAGTGCCAAATGACGAAAATGCCCCTAAGGGACATAAATAACTTAGAAAAATTATGAAAAATCCTAAAAGGCAGTAAAATGACCAAGTGAATTAGGAGAATATATTATCTCTAATTATGGTAATTTAATAAATTATGAACTTGGAGAAATTGTACAAGAATGTTCAAAAAGTAATAAAAGACCAAAATACCCTTGTAAATTATAGAATAATGTAAGAGGCATGGAAATACTAAGGTTAATGCAAGAGTATGAGGGTAATGAGGCAATGTAATTAAGAAAATTATCAACAAGTGATAAAAGAGTAATTAAGTAATATTGAGCTAATTACTTAAGCATAAGCGAAGAAAATTCACAAGTAATTATGTAAAACCCTAAAATTAGTGGTTTTTGTTTTAAAATTAGTAAAAACATGTTTACTAATTAATTGGAAATTTTGGAGAAAAATAGTTGAGTTTAGGTATTTTTAGGCCTAAATACAAGAATGGACCAATTAGGTATTTTTGTGGAAATTTTGGGAAAAAGTGAATAAATAAATAATTAAATAAATAAATAAATAAAAATAAATATTTATTAAAATTAAAAGAGGCCAACCGAAAATTGGGCCAAGAAAAGAAGAAAAAAAATGAAAATGAAGAACAAAAAAATATATGTGCAAGTGGTATTATTATAATAATATAATTAATTAAAGTAAAAATGTGAATAGTAATTTAGAAATTAGGAAACGGATCCTATCTAGAGATCTAGGAATGGGATTTCCAAAGTCAAGGTAAAATATTGATCAGTGAGTTATTATCTTCCCTTAGACTCTTTCTAAGAAAATTTCAAGTCGCCAGGCATTTCTTAATAAAACAAAATAGGGAAAAATGCATATAGGTATATTTTTGGATATAGAGAAAATAAATTCTAACTCAACATCTAGGAATGAGTTTGAATTTATTTTAACATATTTGGAATCAGTGAATTTTTCTGAAGAAGTTGATGATTTCAGAAATGCGTTCAAACCGGACGCGATCGGACACGTTTTCGAGGAAACTTCAATCGGACAGTTGGAGGCCTATATGGAATCAAAATTTAGGTTAACTTGGACATTTCTATTAAGTGAGAACATGTCTTCAAAGTTGTAAATCCAGAATTTTGAGATTTTTCCGAAATTACGCGAATCGGGTACCGATCGGGGAATTCTATTAGACCGGGTTTAAAGCAACCCAATTCACCATTTTTGGACCACTCCAAAGCAGCCACATCACTCCTTAATTTCGTCCAAGAGGCCTCCATGGTCAAGGATTAAACACCATTTTGGTGTTGATTTTCCAAGGTTGTGAACAACTTTGGTATTTCCCTTTGTATCCTTTCAAAAACCTATAAATAGGAGGCCAAGGCTCTTGGATTTCTTCACACCAATTCCTCCTTCATTTGGCCGAATCCTAGAGGGAGAAAGAAGAGAGAGAAGCTCTGGAAAAAATTCTGCAGAACTCTTCAACGGTAAGTCTTTCTGCCTTTAGTTTTAGTTCGGTAGTTAGTAGAATTGTTAGATAGTTTTAGTAAGTAGGGAATGAGATTCCTACTATTGTTTTTAGGCCTCATTGCATTGAAAAATTCCTGACGAGGTAAAAACTTAGTGGGGATCGAGTACCTGAAAAGTTGAAGCTTTTATAGCTCTTTCAAGAGTAGGGTTGTAATGCTAGGATAGCCTTTAAATTTTCAAGTATGATTGGGTATCATATGGGAGGGCTATTTGAGTCTTTATTTTCGAAAATCAAATGGCGTCAAGTTCGGAAAAATTTCGGGAAGAAAATTTGTCGAGTAACGAAGTGTGGCGCAGAAAGTACAAGTTTCCGCCAGAAACATTTACGTACATCAACAAAGGTACGGACGCGTACTGTAACACTAATCTTGTGCTGCTTAAATGCATATATGTCTAAGATAGTTCGTAGACCGTTATACAGACAGTTTATACGGGCTATGTTTTGTAATACCGTCATGTTTTCCTAGCACTAAGGACACGAGTGAGTATCGTGGCACTAGTGAATAGTGCAGGCTGTTGTTGTGTTGTTTTTACATTGTGGGGCTTTCATATTGCTATTTGCTTATGTTAGTCGGCATGATGATCATGCATCCATGTATGCTTATGATATACCGTTGTATTATTTAAATTTTAGAGTAAAATACTCTAACCACCATTTTGTTTTGCCTTAATTACATAGACTTCCCCTCTGTTTTGAAAACATACACTTTAGTCCAAATCATTAGCTCCGTTAAAGAATATTCTAAAAATATTTTTCAAGTATATTTTTAAATTAAAAACCATATTAAAATAAATGTTATTTACTAATTTACCCTTCATTATACCAAATCCCTAATTTCTCTTTCAATATTAATGTTCATTAATGATCTATTTAATATTTTTACTAAATTTAATTTAGAATAAGTTTTAGTAATATGTTTATGTGTGTGTATTATTGCAAAACATCATCATACATATTTTAAAAATACATGATAATTTTTTTAAAAATAAAAGAGATTAAACATTTAAATTTATTAAAAAATAAAAATTTATAATGATAAAATTAATTAACATTATAATATGATCAATTTAAAAGTATTAAAAGTATTAAAAATATTAAAAATATATACTAATTTTTTAAAACTTTGAATTTTATATGTGATTAATTTTTTTTTTTTTTTGCCAAAGATTACAGATTATTAAGTAATTGGAGGGGCATTTTTGTCAAAATAATGAGTCAATACTATGACTTAACGGCCAACTAACGGTTGGATGGATGGAAGCTGAATCTCAAAACTAGAAAAGAGTTTTATGCAACATATATTTTGATTTTAAGGGAGGTTCATATAGGTTTTGAAATAGAAAGGATGTCTCTATAATTTATCATAAATAGAGGGAGGTTGTTGTATTTTACTCTAAATATTAAGATAACCTTTGTTAAACTCTTATATAAAAGGATCAAGACAATTTACATTTTAACCTTTTATAAAGATGAGCAGGGAGTATTTTGGAACGGAGGGTGTATATGGTCAATTCAATCAACAACATATTTCTCCAATTTCAAAAATATATATTAGTATTAAATAAATAAGGTATAATTGTATAAGTTTAAAGCAAATTATGCAATTCTCTTTTCGGTCCAAAACACAAGACACTTTTAAAATTCATCACGCATATTAAGAAAATTAATTTTTTTCCCTAAATTTCATGAAAAATTAACCTTTTAAAAAAAATAATAATAATTCCCTTCAACGGAAACTCATAATTCGCTGTGCAGAGGAGTAAATATGAATAATATTTGAAGGAAAAATTAACTTCATTGTTTATATAGTCACAAGACTTGTACATATAGGGCATTAATGAGATGAAAAGAAATTGTATGAAACAGTAGACACAAAGTTGTTTACGATATTATTTATTTTTATGTTCTTAGAATAATTCTGTAGGAATAATTTCTTAAAAAAGTTTTGAAAATTAAAAATTAAAAAATTGTGTGAATCATTGTTTTGAAAAGCATATCTAAAATGGTTAAGTAGATGGTAAAATACTGATTTTCTATAATAATAAAAAAAAGAATACAATGTCTATGATAAATCCCTATTTTTATTTTTTAATTGAGGTTTTTGTCATAATAATTGAGTTTAATGAAACTAAAGTTGAAAAAGGGCAAAAATGTCAAATATTTTATGCTTTACCTCAATTGATTGATTTTTAGAATATAAGGTATCACATTTAGGTTTTTTTTCCTTTTACTGCTCAATTTAGGGAAAATTCCATAAAATCCCAAAATTTTTGGAAACCGCGAATTGATGAAGAAAGCAACCAGATAAATTACATAAAAGAACCCCGAATGTTTAAAGATTACAGTTGTACCAAAAAGGTTTTGAGTTTTCAGTTTAGTGCCTCCACAAACTTTCAAACTTTGTATGTTGGTCCCTTTGGTTAAAAACTTTGGTCGGGCTTTGGGAAGCCGAGATTGGAGCCCCAACTCTTGGGACCGGCTTCTTCGACACACTTCAAGCTTGAGACGAGAGACCATGGAAGGGGAGAGACTTTGAACGTCGACCTTATCACAGCCTCACCATCAACTCCGGCTCTCTCCCTCCACCTCCGTCCATCTCTGTACTCATCAGTGGGTGACCTTTGCTTCACCTTCACCGTCTTATTTCATTGCCGACAAGGTCCCAAATCGGAGACTACATAAGCGACGCTGCAAGCAAGATTAGCGAGAGACCTGAAGCTTAAGCACCATTTGAAGATTGAGAACTGGAGATTCACACTGCCGTGGAACCACCATCACCGTCCCCACCGTTAGTGGCAGATGTTGGAGAAAATGTTTGGGGGGGCCAAATTTATACTCATTAACTAATTAAAAAATTTTATGATTATATAACATGTTTAAAATATTAAATTTTACATTATATTAAATTAAAAAAAATGAGGTTTGTCATGATTTCTTGGACTTTTGATATTAGGAGTAAAATTATCAAAATTTGTTAATTATTCATACAAATGATTTATTGGAACCAATTTCCATTTCACTCCACTTTATTCCAAAAACCCAAAAATATTAGTTTTTAAAACATTTTAGTTTAATTGCAACTTAGTTGATAGATAAAAAGCTCAAAATCCTTCTTAACTTGTTTTATGCTAATTATCACATTTAATTTAGTTGCTAAATAATTAATAAAAGCTCTTTAAGAGACGATATGAAATTGCATTCTAAATTGCAATCCTTGATTTAATTTTGAAGAGGTTACCAAGACATAAGCCGACATGTCATTTTCAGTTTCTTGCTCTTCTCTTGCTTTGTAAAACAAAAGGTGTCAAAACATTAAAAATGTTATGAAAATATGGAGAATACAACAAATTAAGATGAAGGAGATAGAAAAACAATAAAGAATTGAGAGAGAGAAGAAGCCATTCTCATTCATTTTAATGTATCCAATGTGAATAACATAGCCTTTTATTTATAGGCCTTCAATCTCAAGAGAGTTACATGAAATAAATACCAAATTAATTCACCTAGGACTTATGCGTGCACAATTAATATGTAACTTTTTATTTATTATAAATATTGCTAAAAAATCATTCATTAGAAAGTCATAAAGGCATGGAGGGTAGGATATAAACTGTCAAAAGTTGGGAGAGGTTATGAACATCACATAATCTAATATTTATAATAATAATAAAAAATTGTTTTCCAAAACAATTTTTTAAAAAAAAAAATTTCAGAACACGTGACCAAGGCACATTTTCGGACAACTTTTTTATCTTTTTTTAAGAGCCAAACCAATTCTAATACTTCCTATGTCCTAAATGTAAGACCTAGTTTTGAGGTCAATTTTAGTTCTAAGTGTAAGACATTTTTTCATTATATATATATATTAAAAATTTTCAAAGTAATTTTTCAAACTTATAAGTTGATATATAATATAATGTTTTACAAAATTATTTTAGAGAGATTATGTCATATATCTTATAATTAAGTAATTTCTTTAATCACCCCAAATAAAATAAATAGATCTCACATTAAGGAACAAAAGTGTACAAGAAATCAAAACAGAACAAAAATTATCGATATTCTCAATTTGGCATTTTATATGCTTGGAACATAGGAAAAAGGCAGAAAATGCCATCAAAATTGGTAAAAGGTAAATAAGTATATTGAATTTTTCGGTAAAAAGAAGTATGTTGAATTTCAATAATTCCAAAGGGATTGATTTGGAATTTTAAAATATTGCAAAATTACTCGATTACTCTTAGTTTTATTAAAATAAAAATAAAAATCCTCAACCCCATTGTCACTGTTGGAGCTCGCGCCGATCACCGGAGGCGGCGACCATCACCGGTGTAATATCCCAATTTTTGCTTTACTAAGATTCCATGTACAATGTAGTTATTCATGGAAATATAACTTTGGGATATAGTGTGATAAATTGAATATTTGTCATAAGATTGATAATCTAGTGATTATTTGCAATCCGAATTGTGACTAGAAGCTAGTTGACTAATTGATTATTATGTGACTACATTAATTGGCAAAAATGTGACAAGATGATCACTTTCGCTCACTACTACAAAAATTGGATATTACTACCCTAAAAACGTCCTTATTTAGAAACAAGACGTCTAAAATGATGGCGGTGGCATCCTTGTAATTATCTTTAGGGAAGTTTAGCCTTCAACGTCCTAAATAAGATATCGGACTCCTTAAATTTATTTTTGGTGTCCTAAAATTGTTTCGGGACGTCTAACATTCTCTCGCGCCATAAAATATGAGAATTTTTGTTTGGCGCCATGCGGATTCCCTTTTTGCAATAATATTAATTTATGGCGACCTGAATAATTTTAAGGACGCTTTTAATGTGGCAATACATATTAATTACTTCGCGCCATGGATTTTTTGTTTGGCGTCGAGGATGTTTTTTTAAAAAATTTAATAATATTGGCGACTGATTAAGATTCGTGTCGCCAATATTTTAATATTAGCGACACGAATCTTAATCGTGTCGCCAATATTGAGAAAATGGCGACGAATACATTTGAACGCCAAAATCAGAATAGAGGCGTCCCGAAATCCGTTTCAAGTCACCTATATTCAATTTTTTAGGTTAATATCCACGCGCACCTCTTCATTTTCTCTCACACTCACATTCTCTACGATCGCGCGCGCGAAATCCTCTCGTCCTCACTCACACTCTCGTCTCGTTCCTTCTCCAAGCCCGGTGCTCGTTGCCGTCTCCGCCGTCGTCTCCTCCGTCTCCGCCGCCGTCGTCACCGATCACACTCGTGGTTCTATCTCTCCCTCACTCCGCCTCTTTCCCGATCGAAGAAACCCACCAAACCCAGCAAGTAAGCTTGTTCGTTTCTTAAGTTCTTTGATTCCTAATAACCCATGTATGAATGGATTTTTGCTTAAGTTAGGATTCTTAAGTTAATGCTTCTTGTTTATGGACTGGATTTTTGCTTCGTTTAGGATTCCCGCCTCTTTCTCTCTCACTCAAATTTTGGATTGTGCACTATGGATGGTAACGTGGATTGCCATGTTTCTTATACTCGTTCGATAATGACATATGGTTTGGCTTTAGCTGTTGTAAAAAGCACGTTTACTTTAAGTAAACATTGACTCTATGGCTCTATGCTTTAATTTCTTTATCTTACATTAATATTGGTGATGATTTTAAGTCGGTTCCTCTAAATTGCATCAAATTTAAAACGTTGAATATTAAATTTGAGTGTCCATTATTGTTCAAGGGAATAAATAACATCTCTGATTAATATATTAATATGTGGGGGGAGGGGGAAGCTTAGGCGAAATTGCATCTCTCTTCTAAATAAGAACATTATATAGCCCACCAAATTAATTACCTATGATGATTTCCACCAAATTAAGTTAATGCTTCTTGTTTATGGACTGGACTTTTTGCTTCGTTTAGGATTCTCGCCTCTTTCATCTCCAAAGAGCTATGAATTCGGCCTATCTAACATTGATTTGTTCTTTATGAACAGGAATATGTCGAGCTCATCGAGGAGTCATCGGGTGATAGGGTTGATCAACCCGTTAAAAGAAAGGGTAGAGGTAGCACACATATGAGTTCGCTAATTGCACGCCTTGAAAACCAAAACAAGCGGCTGCATGTGGAGTTTGATTCCAATATGAATCCAATTGGTCAAGAGGAGGACAATTTCATTAGCTATTTAGGCTATCGGCTCGAAGCAAAGATCGCATTGTCTACCCTCATTGGAGATTGGTTCCTCAAAAGCAAAGGACTTGATCTGGGCACAAATATTGGTATATCACTTTCCACATAATGCATTTGTTGATTTAGTCTTATTACTTTATATGTTATTTATTGATCTTCTCTTTTAATTACCTTGCAAAGAAACGTTTGATGTCCCCAACAATAAGGCGATGAACAAGTATTGGATGGGCGAAGTTCGTCTACGATGGAAGGACTTTAAGAACAAGGCGACAAGAAAGTGCATTCGAGGGCCAAAGAGGAATAAGGATCCCTCAAAGATCTACGATTTCATTTCCCAGGAGGACTGGCGGGAGTTTGTGGCGTCTCGGCAAAATCCCGAATTTCTTGTAATATTTCTTTCGTATCTTATCTTTTAGTTGGATGTACTTGACATCGTTTGCTAATTTTTATTTGTTTTCGTGTCACAGAAAAAGCTCAAGCCAATAGAGAGGCGGCGAAAAATAAGTATCCACATTGCATGTCCAGAGGTGGATATAAAAAACTGGAACGGAAGATGATGGAAGCAGAGTTGGCGCGAACGAAGGAAGCTTCCCAGGCCGATCCGTCCATTATTGTCCAGCCCCCTGCCCGTCCTCCTCGTCACAAAAATGAAAAGCTGCCAGGATGAAGGGTGACAAATATATCAATGCAGATGTAGCTGAGGTCGCCTCAAAGATTGTAAGTTGTTAAATTAGCCGAATTTACTAGCCTTAGTTGTTTCACATTACGCAAGTTTAGACATTGTTTCTGAATAATCTTTTGATGCAGGATTCACTTGAACAACAGAGCTCCCAGGGTTCATTCACGCTACCTACACGGATGGACATTTTGTCCACGGCGATTGGGAAGGCGATTATTTTGATGCACAATCGAGGGAGCCACGGGAGTTAGTGTAGCAAAATCTTTTGGCCGGCGTTCACGTTCATATGACGAAGAGAACCCTAGTCCCCCTGCTCGTAGCAAAAATTCGGGCGAACCTCGTAGATGAGATTTTGGCGTAAGTACGAG
Source organism: Acacia pycnantha (assembly GCA_025563575.1). Classification (NCBI taxonomy): domain Eukaryota; kingdom Viridiplantae; phylum Streptophyta; class Magnoliopsida; order Fabales; family Fabaceae; genus Acacia; species Acacia pycnantha. Next base: position 232,563 of record JAMWYP010000277.1, read on the forward strand.
GTGAGATGAGGTCCATGATACATGAGAAGGAAAGTACGGGACTGACCAACCCGGCAAGTGCCAGTCTTCCCCAGCTGACCATGCAAGTTCTCGGCCTCCGAAGTTCAAATCGGTGGTCACCCTCCTCCAGTTGATATCGGTGGCGAGCGTCCACAAGTTGATATTGGTGAGCCTTCTCACACTCCACGGGAGGACGTCCGTGCGGACTACATTTGGATGTCCCACGGCGTATGGTTGCCGATGGTCTTGTTTACTTAGAGCAAACCATCCACCATAACAACCCAATTCCACAAGACGAACGTCGGGTGACCGTGACAAGTGTGCGAGAGGGGAAGAAAGGACACCATACCGATCGATGATGAGGAGGTTCTGATTTAGAGGTCGCCATAGGATCGTTCATCCTTTGGCCGTCTCATCTTATTGAGATGGTGATGACACCTCCAATGGTAGGACACACATTACTGAGTGATGACTTCCGATTGATCGATTTTCATTGCTAACACACTCACATGTAAAATGTTTTGTATGTTTTCATAGGATGAAGAAGCTGCCCCCAGATTTCCGTACTTAGCACAGTGCGAGGGTCAGACAGGACATCCCCGGATATCCTTGCAGATGCTGTGGGCATTGTCCGTGCAGAGAAGACATATCCCATTGTCATTGACAATAAAGATTTGAGGGAGTTTATGAATGCGGAGTGTACGGATATAGAGGTTACTTCAAGTTGCAATCCTGTAAGTTTTTGTCCGCTTATTAATTATTGCATTTTTTTTTCGTTTTATATATTTAACAATAGTTATCATTTTATTTTGATCATAGCGTCTGCCACGACATATGCGTCCAGAATAACCGAACGGATTCGTATGGCTTCTTATGTCCTGCCAACACCACGAGTGAGAGGAATAAGTTAATCAGAAGGTCGCTTTATGTCGGAATAACAATGGGCGACAGAGAATTGCCTTGTTATTTATTACATTTTTAGAATAAATTGCTTTCTTGTCTTAATTTAATATTAATATGTATATTTTGTAGTGGTCATTGGACCTTAGTTGTTGCTCATCCTGCCAAGAATGCATTTTATTGATTGGATTCCTTAGGTGGCAAGCCGAGACGAAGACATCAAAATTATGTTTGCCGAGTAAGTAAATTTTCGTCTAAAGCATTGATTCTTCTTTTAAATGAATTGTTTTAATCATGTTTGTTAATTTCCATTTTAATGATAGTGGTCCGGAGACGTATAAAGAGCTTCTTGGATAAAAAGACTAGGGTGGACGAAGTGGTATTATCCAAAGGTAAGTAGTTTCAATTCAAGTTCTTTCATTGACACAATAACTTTCGATATGCCTTTATTTGTTTTAACAAGTTGCTTTTGATTTATAGTGCCCTCGACAACCAGGGAAGACCGAGTGCGGATACTACGTTATCCACCACATGCATGCCATCGTTTCCACCGGACGTCTTACAGGTTTTCAAAATGTACGTGAATTTCAATGTGATTGCACATGTAACATCCCAACTTTTCAAAAGCGGTATAAATTTTTTTCATCGAGTAGAGCAGGAACAAAAGAGTATCGATATATAGATTCAAAAAGCCGTAAGTCCGGCTGATTACGAAGCGGTTCAATAATGAGAGTTTTCAAAAGTAAAGGACAACAACGGAAAGTCTTCAGTAGGATCCTCGAACCTCTTTGCTTTCCTCTCTCCTCGGTCCTCGGTCCTTCCGACCACGATGCTATGTTAAGAGTGAGATCCACACCGGATCTCAGGTAACAGTTAACCTCATGTATACATACACACATATGGGTTCCGAACAATATTAACGTAGCATATAACTCACACCCAAACAATGCACATGTATCGCTCCCGGCATGCAAACATATCGCTCCCGGCATTACGGATGTATCGCTCCCGGCATTACGGATGTATCGCTCCCACCTTCTGAGATATATCGCTCCTAGCATGCATACGATTATCTTCTAACATAATATGCATTCCAACAGTACCCCGCATATATACACATCATACACACATCACCAACATACCATATACACATCGCATGCACGCATACTATATCCATCAGAGTTAGTGTTACAGTACGCGAACGTACATACTTCCGTAAACCGAACAGAATGGCCGGGTAAGTGTCTATCATGGGGCCTCACCGAGTTCATGGCGACTTAATGGCTTACCCATAGACTAGCCTTTCCTTCGGCACCAAACTGTTCTAAAATATTTGCATTCAATAACCATACCATAACAATACACATAGCACATATATGCATACCATAGACATAAGAGTTAATGTTACGAGACGCGGACGTACCTTTGTTGACGTTTTACGGTATTTCGGCACGACAGGTTGGTCAAAACGTAATCAGGGATATCCTAACAACATAACAATGTATTTGTTAAAGATCTATCATTACGACGAACATTTTTAGTCAAAATGTCCATTTTACCCATGACTCCCTAATCGGCGGAATTTCGCCAGACTTCGTTACTTTGACCCTAATCTTCCAAAAATTCAATATAACTCCTACTCCAACATAGTTTTGAAATATAAATCATATTAATTAATGATTTACATCATATGACATTTTAGGTAAAAATTACCATTTTGCCCCCGATGCCCTAATCGGCGGAATTTTGCCGAGCTTCGCTATTTTAACTCTAATCTTCCAAAATTTTGCCGAACCTTGACCCCATCATGATTTTCGAAATAATGACTAAAATACCCCTAGCATATGATATCTAATCATACTTAGAAGATTAAAGACTATTCTAGCATTTCTACTCTAACTACCGAAAAACTACGGAAGCTTAAGTACCGAAAAACTTACCCAGAGCTTATTTGCAAATTCCCCGGCTTTCTCCTTCTCTCTTCCTCTCTCTAGATTTCGGCTAGCTTTAGTGAGAAGGGGTGTGAAGAAATTATGAAGAGGGAGGGGTATTTATAGAAAACTTTAGAAAAACGTGCACGATTACGGAATTGAATTCCGGAATCATCAACTTCTGGAGAAAAATTCACTGATTCCAAATACGTTCAGATAATTATAAACTCACCTCTAGATGTTGAGTTATAATTCATTTTCTTTAAATCCAAAATGTGACTATCTGCATTTTTCCCTATTTCGTCTTATTAGAAAAATGGAAGGTAAAAATTCACTGATCAATATTATACCTTGACTTTAGAAATCCTATTCCTGGTTCTCTAGATAGGATCCGTTTCCTATTTATTTTTTTTACTATTCACTTTATGAATATTTAATAAGAGTTTATTTATTTTAAACTACCTATTATTTTTCTTTCTATTTTTTTTTCTTCTTCCACCAATTCATGTCGGCAGCCATCACCTAATATATATTTATATATATATTTTATTTTATTTTATTTTTAAATTAATTATTTAATTATTATTATATAATTAAATAATTATTATTTTTTTACAAAATTTTTCATAACTTTTTCCTATTGGTCCAAACTTGTTTCTAGACCCAAAAATACTTAATCTCACTTATTTTTCTCAAAAATTTCCAATGAATTAACAAATACATTTATGCTAATTTTTAGCTAATTACCACTAATTATGGAGTTTTACACAATTATCCCTGAATTTCCTTTGATTAAGCTTAAGTAATTAGCCAATAATTACTTAATTAACTTCTTATCAATAGTTGATAATTTTCTTAATTAGAATAACTCATTACCTCCTAACTTTAGCACTGACATTTGTATTTTCATGTCCTTTGCTTTATATTAGAATTTACGGGGGCATTATGGTATTTTCACTACTTTTGAGTATTCTTCTTCAATTTCTCCAAGTTTATAATTTATTAAATTACCAAAATTTGAGACAATATACTCTCTCAATTTTAATAATTATTTTACTACCTTTTAGGATTTTTCACAATTTCCTAAGTCATTTTATGTCCCAAAAGGGCATTTTCGTCATTTTGGCACATCATTATTTTCCTCCTAATTTTCAAGAGATTTTCCTTTAATTCCCACAGTACTTAAGATTATTATGATATTTTCCTTAATTCAAACTTTAGGGTATTACACACGATTCGAGACGTTATGGCTAGTCGTCTTCTGCAATACATATATATATATATATACACACATATATATATATACATACACACATATATGTATATCTATGTGTGTGTGTGTACATATATAAAAAAAAAACGCACACACACACACAGATATATATATATATATATATATATATATATATATATATATATATATATATGTGTGTGTGTGTGTGTGTGTGAATTTGACATTGTTGTTGGTAGTGCACTAGTTCAAATGTATGTGAATTTGACAATGTTCTTGTTGGTAGTGCACTAGTTCAAATGTATGTGAATTTCAAAATGTTGTTGTTGGTAGTGCACTTGCTAGCTAGTTCAATTATTGAATTTTAGTTTTCAATGCTCATGTATAAATTTCAATAATGCTCAATTGACATAATTGTTGTTGATGTCCATGTATGTATTTGAAATGTTTAGTTTTTATAGTGCACTATAGTTAGTTTGAATGTTAGTTTATATAGTTCACTATAGTTGCTGATTTGTTGGGAATTATTTGAGCACTACTGTATCTCTTGGGTTGTAAATATTGTTTTCTGTTTGCAGGCAATTTTGGAATAGTGTTCAAATTGATGTCATTTAAAAAAAAATCAAAATAAGGCGTCCTGAAATTAAATTCAGGACGCCAAATATAATTTTAATAAGTCCTGAATTAACTCGGACGCCCAAACCATAGAAAAACAACTTCCTGCCCGAGGCGTCCCTCTAAATAAGGACGTTAATTGGGTCTTATTTAGGTCATTTTTAGTGTTTTTGTAGTAGTGGCTAAGACTTAAATTTCAGCCTGATGGAAGCCATAAAGGGAGCATTTGTTGTTAGCCAATTTAATACACAAAGACAATAAGTTTTTGTCATATGAACTTGTGTCCAAGTCAAACTCACGAGTTTAAGCAAACTCGTAACAATGACGTAAACTCGTATCGTGAACTCGAATTGTAAATTTCTAAGAGTTTACTTTTATTATTAAATAGGTATTACTAGTGTATAATTAAAATATAAAAATGACAATAATTTGATTTAAATATATTTTAAATCCAAATAATTGAAATTAAATCCATCAACATTAATCATTTATCATATTTAATAAAGAAATTTCTACAAACTTTTTATATAAAGCGTGAGCATGATCAAATAAAAGAGTTAACACGAGTTTAAGAGTAAATTAACACAATTTTGTAAGTTAAAAACCTAAAACGGTAAACTCAATATATAAACTCGTAAATTTAACCGGAGTTTACAACTAGCACGAGTTTACTACTGATTCGACTCGTTTTTGTAAGCTAGAAACGTAAAACCGAGTAAACTCGAAGAGTCAACTCGCGAGTTTGACAACAATATGTCAATGGATATTAAAAATTCAACACTTGGGAACCCTCTAGAAGGTCATAAATTTCGTCCAAAAGAGGGAGAAGAGGATGAGGTAAGTTGTCTTAGCCATCAAGGCTAGACCAAAGTATTTATGGTGCAAATGCCACATGTCAAGCAAGGGTGAAAAGTTGATCATGTAATTATCTAAATGTGCAGTGTCCTCACATCAAGAAGAGCATTATGCCTAGATTTCGGCCAAACAAGGCATGAAAGGAGATAATATGAAGTCTTGAAGCAATTAACACATGTGGAACAAAAGTCAACAAGTTAAAGGAACACATGTTAAGCTAGGAAGCAAGATGACACCTTGGAGGGACATCTAAGCAAGTGATTATGTCATCAGATTTTGGAAGCACCTTATTTGAATTTTTGTGCAATTTATTATCAATTTTCAAATATTAGTAAAAATTTTGGCAGAAAGTCAATAAAATCCGAAAGAAGTAAAACTAAAGTCAAAAATGGATAATCGACTATTTAAATGTTCTAAGGATTATAAAAGAGGATAGGAACCCTTTTTAAATATTTTTGGGAAAAACAAATTAGTAAATAATGTTAGTACCTTATAAAAGGAGAGTTTTCATAAGTGATGAACATTGTTTATACTTGTATAACTATAGGAAATTGTCATTGCCCGAAGACATTAAGGAACTAGGAAATTTTGACATTTGGAGTTCAGATAGTAACTCTAATATTTCATTCTTTGTATGTCTTTATATGTATGTTTGAAACATATTTGTATAAGTCCCGAATGTATACAGCTAGACTTCGGTTATGGCCCGATCAACTTTCTCATGACTCGGGTTGCAGCCCAATCACGACTTTGGTTGTTGCCTAGTCAATTTCCCATATTGTGGTTATGTGAGTTTGTTTATGGTTGCTGTTGTATTATTTGCAGTTGTTGTTGTCATACTTATAGTTGTTGCTACATATGATTTGTATTATGATTGTTAATGTTGTATGCTGTTGTGGACTGCGTTGTGTGGTTAACTAGCATATATTATGTATACATTGAATGTGAAATTAACCTATTACTCGAGATTAAACTATGAATCTCATATCTAACTAAAGAGACAACAAGTGGATCTGGAATGAAAGGCAAGGCAGTGATGTAAGGTGGTTGATGAGACATGGGTGGACTCAAGAGAAATTTTAAATTATTATTTTGTTGGACTATATTAATTTATCAGTCCAATTTATTTATCTTACATTTTGGGGATGATGTATATTATCCCATAACGGATTAACTTTAACTTACAACCCCAATATGCATTAACCGATAACCGAGTAATGTGTATATATATAAATACGTTTTATCGGTATTTAGTCGTCCATACCGATATACATGCTTTGTTGTGTCGTCACTCTCAACCGAAGCTCTAGTGACTTTGCCGACAACTTTGTAGTTGGAGCTCCCACACTAGCAACCGAAGCTCCCGCTACCTAATATATGTTTTTGAATTTCTCAAGTTAACATAGATACTTGAGGTGTTAATAGTGATACTAAAGTTATAAACAATGGCCTAATATTTTTTTGAATTTCTTAAGAAAAAGTTGTTAATATAGATACTTGAGTTATTAATAGAAATACTAAACTTGTCAACGGGTATTTGTTGAATTTACAACTTCAATATCACTATTAATAATTCAGGTATCCATATTGACAACTTTTGCTTAATTGAGAATTTTTTAAAAACATATTAGTTGTTGGAGCTCTAATGAAAGTTATTAGAAAATATTCAACAAATATTATGTTTACAACTTTAATATTGTTATTAACAACTCAAGTATCAATATTGACGACTTTTGTCAAAACTATATGTATTAAGTGTCATGTACAATTTTAGGATCGTTATTAACAACTCAAGTATCCATTGGTAACTTTTGCTTTAGAAATTCAATATATATATATATATATATATTAGGCCATCGAGCTCCAGTCATTAGTCACTGCACTGAGCTCCAGCATTCGTCTGACGAGGGGTTGAGGGTTTTTATTAAAAATATTAGGGGTAATTAGGTAATTTCTCAAAGTTTGCAATATTTTAAAATTTCAAATCAGTCACTTTAAAATTATTGAAATTCAACATACTTATTTATCTTTTATCAATTTTAATGACATTTTTCGGCCTTTTCCCTTCCAAACTTGGGCCTTATGCAGCATTTAATTTCACCCAGCAGAGATGATGGTTATTTGATTTCTCTTCATATATACCTTTTGTTTTTCTGTAAACATGCACATTTGGTACTCCAGCAACTTTATACAATATTTTTGTCTGATCTCTTAATTTTAAAACATATCTTTTTAATTTTTTTAACGCTAATATTATTAGTCTGAAATGATCAATTTTTTAACAATTATTCTTATATAAAAAATTAAAATTAATAGGTTGACATTTGAAATTGTTTTATCAACTTTAAATTTTTTCCGCCAAATAAAAGACATTTAGAATTTCAATACCAACATTTTTAAATGTAAAAATTGGGTATTATCGGTATTTTAGATCTATCATACTAATGATATCCAATTTACTACAGATAAAGAGGTTTAGAAAAATAATGGGAAAAATTCCCATTGAAAATTTTATTGGCAAGAAGAACCAAAAAAAAAAACAAAATCTACACATATAGATTATCCATATTCTGCAAGTTTTGTATTCATATAGTATTAGTACTCTAATTTAGGTTCTTATCATCAATAAATTTTTCAATAGGGTGCTTTTACTCAACTTTCCCCAAACAGATGTTCAAATGCAAAAGTAACTAATTTTGCGATATGCCAATATTGAAAAAACATCATCATATATTTCAAGGTTACAAGTTCCATAGAAAAATAAAACGAAAAAGAGAGAAAGAAACAGTTATTACAATTTGATTTAACAATTATTCAAGTAGTTAGTGGTGTCACATTTTTTATAAAAGAGGTCTTGATTTTGTTAAGTTTTACCACCACATCCTTCATATTAATTCGCGCTTCAGGTAAATCGATGCAGCAATCTAAGGCCAACTCAAGAAGTGGTGATATATGTGACAATATGATGTCAGTATTTTGATCATCTTGTGGCAAAAAATTGGCATCTAGAATATTAATGATGGAATGAGGTATTGATTTACTAACCCAATCTTTCAAACTCAAACCTTGAACAAACATCTCATCTGTTGGTTTCTTTCTTGTAAGAATTTCCATCAACAAAATGCCATAACTATATACGTCTCCTTTAAATGAAACGATTCCTTCGATCCATACTCGTATGTCAAGTTCAATCATTAATAAAAAAGCATCATGACAAAAAACAAAGGATATATGTTTGTGGTTTTTTCATTTCAGAAGTGCAGATAATCACGTGTACAAAAACGGCAGATATTTGTTGGTAATATATAGAAATAAGGCATCATAAAACATGGAGTAAAAAGTAGAAATTAAATAATTATACCGGTGCCATATAGCCTATTGTAGCCAAAGTCTTGGTATAAATTTCCATATGATTTTCACCCAACAATTTGGCAATACCAAAATCACTGAGGTGAGCCACCATATCTTCATCCAACAATATGTTGCTCGGTTTTATGTCACAATGAACAATTGGTGTAGGAGAACCATGATGAAGATACTCCAAAGCAGTGGCCACATCAATCATTATGTCCAACCTTTGCAAGACATCTAAATAATTGTTATGAGAGTACAACCATTTGTCAAGACTCCCATTTTCCATGAATTCCATTATTAGAGATTTGAAATGATCATTTGAGCAACTACTAATGATCTTAATTAATGAGATTGCGGTGGCGCAAATGGCACATGGCAGAACATTCAACATCAAAACTTCTTGATGATTGTTCCATGTCTAAGTTAAACACTTTGACAGCAACTATCTTTTCATTTGGAAGAATTGCTTAGTAGACTACTCCAAAACTTCCCCTTCCAAGAAGATTACTTTCATCAAAATCATTTGTTCCACGTAAAAGATCATAATAAGATATCCTTGTGGTTGTCTCAAAATTTATTAAATCCCCATTAGTTGAATCATTAGCATGACCTTTCTTATGCTTTAGAAAGACTATGCATAGAACAAGAACAAAAGGACAACCAAGATAGGCAATGAGCATTCTATCAACAACATAACATTACTTGAGTTATGCTTCTTTCCTTTCATACATGGTTGAACAAGTAGTTGAGGCTTCCCACAGAGACCTTCATTCATCATAAAAGAATCAGCTGCATTTTTTTCAAAAGAACCACCATTTGGAATTTCTCCTTGCAATAAATTGTATGAAAGGTTTATGTATTTCCAAATAGACAAGTGACTCCAATGATTTCGGAATCACACCATGGAGGATAAATCTAAGACTAATATATCTTGGAGACTCCAAAGAGAAGAGGGTATCTGAGAAATCAATTTTTTAGAGCTTAAATCCAACTTCTGCAAAGAAGTACTTGTGAAGCAACTTGGAATTATTCCCGAAAACATGTTGTTGGCTAGATATAACTCACTCAAACTTTTTATTTGGCACAATTCTTTTATGATGGGCCCTTGCAATCTGTTATTGCTAAGACTTAAAAGTTGAAGGCTTTGCAGTTTGTTGATTGTATTTGGAATCAATCCATTCAAAGCATTCCCCTCAAAATATAGTGCCATCAAGTTTGTTAGATTCCCAAGTACATTGGGTATACTACCACTAAATTTATTCCCTGATAAATATAACTTAGTGAGCTCAAAAGCATTTGAAATGCTGTTTGGAATTTGTCCAATTAGTTGATTCTGTCCCAAATGCAATTCCTTCAGGTTGGGAAGGCCAATTCCCAAATTTGATGGGAGAAAGCTAGAGAATGAATTAAAAGAGAGGGAGACATAGGTCAATGCCGAAATGTTGAAGATATATGAAGGAAAGGGTCCATTAAAATTATTGTCTGAGAAAGCCAACACTTCAAGCTTATCAAGATTGCCTATCTCTTTGGGTATAAAACCTGGAAACAAAAAGTTTTTGGATAATTAACTCAAAAAATACTAATGGATGATCAAATATAGTGAAAACTGACAAAACATGAGTAATATGTTTTGTGTGTGGAACTTACATGTGTTTCAAAAATTTGAATTCACTTCTCCATATAATTACAAGAAAACTCCAAATATATTATTAATTTCGAGTCCTTTCAAATGTTTGCTAAACTAATAAGTCTCCATACTTAAATATAGGAAAGTGGGGGATTTTTTTTTTTCCAAACATGTGGGTCGTCAGCACAAATCTCTTTTATCACTCCTTATGTTTCACATATAAAATTATAAAAACTTTTTGTGGCAAGGATTCCATAGCGTGTGATCTTTATAGAGCATTGTATAAAACTACAAATAGATGATGTACCATTCATGTCTGAAATATTAATGTTATAATATATATATAGTACACTACTAGAAAAGCATGTCCTGGTTTTTAATTTATTAAAAGTAGGATAGCAAGGAAATATTAAGTGCGTGTGGGTGTGTGTTTGAAAATATCAATAAAGCACAAAGCTTAGAATAATTTCTTTTATATATATTACTCCCTCCGGTCCTAATTATAAGAGCTAGTTGACTTTTTTGGAGAGATTAAAGAAGCTAATTAAACTACTTTAGAGTATTTTTATTTTTATTTTTTCTTCAGACTAATTAATTTAACTAATAAATTAATATATAATATAAGGATCCACAACATATGAGATGATTAAGTAACTTATTTAGCTTCCTTAATCTCTCCAAAGAAAGTCAACTAGCTCTTATAATTAGGACCGGAGGTAGTAGTATGTTTGAAAGAAATACTAAACAAGTGATAAAGTTAAGAAGCTCAAATTCCTTCTGCAATTACAGATTCCGACCGAGGTGAGTTACCCAACTCCCTTTTCATCTTCAATATCTTCTATTGCTGTTGTTTAGGAATTGCTAAATGGTTAAATTCTGATTTTGGGAAAAAGCAAATTGAAGATTTATGACTGTTGTTGGTTTGTTGAAACTAAAGAGAGATGTATATATTGTAGCAGATACAAATGCATATAAATGATGTGTATATACGAGTGGTTTGAACGCTATGTGATTCAATTTTGTGGATAAAAATGAGGAAAAACTTAATGTTCTTAAATAAAGAAATAGGGAGCAAATGTCATAAATCATTTAATCACACTTAGATTATGTTCAAAAGGTTCTGTTTGGTGTTGCCTTGTGATAAATAAGTGTTTTGCCTATATATAAACCAGGGTTAAAGACATTTAAATGATGACTGAATTCATGTTTGATGAACTAAATTGTTGAAGCTTGAAATTGAATTACGAGTTGCTATTTTAAGGTTTCTACATGTTGAACAAATGCCTCAAAGCATCAAAGCCTGATTAAGGATCTCAAAGAGATGATAAATTTGATATATATCTTAGTTGATGTGTTATTCTGATTAGGAACAAGTGCTACTAAGTCAGTGGAAATTGAAAGTCATAAGCTTATCTAAGGGGGAAAAAACTTGATAATTATTAAAATTATTTTAGACCTTGAAAATTTGAGAAAAATTATGGTGTTATTTTGAGATTTAAGAATATTATAGAGGGTTAATTACAAAAAAGTGGCCTAAATAGCTTTAAAGCTATTATTTGGAATTTAAAGTCTAAGTTCTTGAAAATTAGAAAAGAAATATTAAATGGATTATTTTGACCAGGAATTTTAGAATTAATATTCTATGGCCTAGAGAAGCTAATTGAGAAAAAAAAATCCGTATATGAAATAAAGGATTAATATCTAACACTTCTCTCAATCCTATAAGAATGACACCTCGCACACTCTATCCCTTAAGTCTGCCACGTACCCTCCCTCATTTCTTCAATTATTCGTCCAACACACATACGCCTTCCTTTATTCATTTCTTCCAACTTGAACCCAAAAACATAAACGAGGGACGAAGAGAGAGCGTGAGAGACGAGAGGTAGAGAAGAGAGACCGAGAGTGAGATTGAGACGGAGAGATCGAGAGTAATCGGAAGGAAGGGAGGAAGTCGGAGGAAGATCATGAGAGACAAAGCAGCAGAGACGAGAGACCGAGAGCAAGATTGAGACGGAGAGATAGAGAGGAATCGAAAGGGAGGGAGGAAATCGGAGAAAGAGATCATTTTGGGCCAACTCTCATACTCCTCTATTTCTCATCCGTTCCCTTCGGCCTTCAACGAAATAGAGCGTGAGAGTGAGAGAGAGTCCGAGACAGTGAGATCAAGAGGTGAGACAGAGAAGGAGAAGAGGAAGGAGGAGTTGTAGAAATCCACGTGCATTCTTGGATTTGGGTTTAGGTAAGCCTCTTCATTCCCTTCCCATCACCGGTTTTTGATTGTTGTAGTTTGGGGATGATTGAGACCGATTGAAACCGAAGCTAAGGGAAGGGAGTAATGATTAAGTAAAGATAGTTGTAGATTGAGGATTTTGAATCAAAATTTTCTAGGAAATGTGCTTGTAAGCTGTTGTATTTGACATTTCGATTGGTTTGGTTTTTCTGTTTTGTATTGACCGAACTAAGGGCTTGCTATTTTTGAGTATGTTTATGTTGTATGAGCAATTGGTGCTAGTTCGGGATTTTCAAAGATTATGTTTGGTATCTACGGTATATGTGGCATCTAATTCGTTCAATAAGAGGTTTAGGATAGTATAAACTTTCGTAACTATGAAATTAATGCGATAATGTTGTGCAGATATTTATCAAGTGATTGCATATTGTTTGAGTTATGAGGATGATGATTTTTATGGAATGGGAATATTTTCCAAAAGCATAACATGATGTTGTCTAAACCTCCTAAAGGTTAAAAGCTGATATTTGGGGTATGGGAATTGATTTAAACTTAACTTTTTTAATGCCCCAAATATTAAACACGTATGTGAGATCATGGAAACATAAATTAAGACACTATATGATGGTTGGGATGATGCTTGTGAATCTGAAAAAATTTCCAGATTGAAATGGAATGTTATTCAACAACCATAATAAAAGCATTGACTCACTATAAACATTAGTCTTGGATAATTGTATGTGGTTTTTGGTCTTGCCTTGGTTATAACCGAACCTAAGCCCTGTTTTATTAAAATCTATATGGGTTCATCTAATGAAAAGATAAGAGGAAGAATAGGTAAATTTCATAAAAGGTGTTGTCATATTGTCTGAAAATTGAATTTTTGCAATTAAGCACTGATTTTTAGTAAGGAAAAACCAGAGTAAATGATCTCATGTGACCACGAGATTTTGTCGACATATAGTAAATGTAATACGGATAAATAAAATGGTCATTTCGATAAGTGAATATGTGGTATCAACTTCTGTATTGAATTTATGGTATTTATGAGGTAAAAACCTCTTAGAAAATTAGGAAAAAGGATTTTGGAGTCAAAATGACCGAAATGCCCACAGGATGCATAAAAGGCCTAAGAAAATTATGAAAAATCCTAGGAGGCAGTAAAATAATTATTAAAATTAAGAGAGTATATTGTCTCTAATTTTGGTAATTTATTAAAATATAACCTTGGAAAAATTAAAGGAAAAGAATTAAAAAGTATTGAAATGACCAAAATGACCCTGTTATTTTTCATATTTTACATGGGAGGTAAAATATCAATGTTAGTGTAAAATTTGTGAGACAAAAACTTGTCTTAGGTAAGAAAATTATCAACAACTAGTAAGGAATTAATTAAGTGATTATTGGCTAATTACTTAAGCATAAACGAAGGAAAATTTAAAGATAATTATGTAAAACCCTAAAAATAGTGGTTTATGGCTAAAATTAGCATAAAATATATTTGCTAATTAATTGGAAATTATGAAGAAAAATTGATGAGATTAAGTAATTTTAAGCCTAAATGCAAGAATGGACCAATAAGGGAATTTTGTGAAATTTTTAAGAAAATTGAAATAAATAAATAATTAATTAATTAATTAAATTAAAGAAAATATTTAAAAATCCAAAAAGAGGGGCAGCCGAAAATTGGACAAAAAATGAAGATAAGATTGAAATTTAAAATATCATGATTTTTATGCAACTTGTATTAAAATATTAATATAATTTTATGATAGGATAAATGACCACGGATAGAAATAAAATCCTATCCAGGTGAATCATGAACAAGATTTTTATAGTCAGAGAAGAAAATAAATAAGTGAATTTTTATCTCGGACTGGACTGTCCCAGAAGTCATTTCCGAAGTCGGAAGAATACATAGGTAATAAGACGAAATAGGGTTATCTGTGAAAAAGGCAGATAGTCCCAAATGGAAACCTGTAGAAAATAAATTATAACTCAACATCTAGAAGTAAGTTGAGAATTTCCTGGACATATTTGGAATCAGTGAATTTTTGTCCAGAGGTTGACAATTAGGAAGTTGATTCCGTAACCAAGCACGTTTTTCCGTAAAACTTCAAGCAGGACCGGAGAATACCGGATGGGATCAAAACTTTGTTTAGAATTTTACCGGGCCGGAGCATAAAGTGAGCAAATGACATCATCATTGATGATGCAATTTTGTGCCACCTAGGGGCTGAATGTCGACCAAGGTGATCCAAGGGGCAAGGATTTGCCATTTCAAAAGTTTCTGATCCGACGGCTGAGATCCGATCTGGTAAAATGTGAATAATGTCACAGAATTCACTATAAATACCCCCCTTCACTTCATTCTTCACACCATTCTCCCCTCTCTTAGTTCGAAATTTGGCAGCAAGGAAGGAAGGAAGAAGTCCGGGGAATTCTGCAGCGAAGCTCTGAGTAAGTTTTTCGGTGCTTAGTCTTAAGTTTCGGTAGTTAGCGTAGAAATGTTAGATTAGTCTTTAATCTTCTGAGTATGATTAGATATCATATGATAGGGGTATTTTAGTCCTAAATTTCGAAAATCATGGTGGGGTCGAAGTTCTGGCAAAATTTTGGGAAGTTGGAGTCAAAGTAGCGAAGCGCTGGCGAAATTACGGCGATTAGGGGTATAGGGGCAAAATGGTAATTTTTACTTAAAATGCCTGTTATGATGTCAAATATTGATAAATGCGATGTTATCATTATAGGATATTAGAAACCTTGATCTGCTGTCGTTACGCTGTCCGACGTGCCGCTGTCAACCCGCTGTTTCCGTCAACTGTGCAGTTTCCGTCAAAACGTACCCGGAATACCGTATAACGTCAACGGAGGTACGGACGCGTACTGTAACACTAATCCTGTGCTGCTTAAATGCATATATGTGATAGATACGTTCGTAGACCGATATACAGACAGTTTTCACGGGTTATAGTCATAATAATGCCGTTATGTTTTCCTAGCGCTGAGGACACGAGTGGATATCGTGGCACTAGTTTATGTGCAGGATGTTGTTGTTATTGTTTACCTTATGAGGCTTTGCATATTGCTCTGTGCTTATGTTCTGTCGTCATATTGATCATGCATCTGTTGTATGCTTATGTACTGATATACTGTTGTATTGTCTAGAATATCTGTTGTCTGTATACTGTGTTGTTTGGGCATAAGGTTAACCGTTACCTGAGATCCAATGTGGTAAATTGGATCTCAGCTATAGCTTCAGGGTCTGGAGGACCGAGTCTGTAATCATTACTATATTACACTATGGTTGCTGTTTGAATGCAAATCAGTTACTCTTTCGCTCCAATGCTCTACTCTGATTGGAAAAAAAAAAAATCGCTTTAGAAAACGGGATGTTACAATTCCCGCATTTGGTTCCTATTTTCGTGTGAGGATTTGACAAAGCAAATGACCTTGTTTTTGTAATACCCTAAAATCGACTTAGGGTAAATATCATAAATTAATAAAATATACCTATTGAAAATAGGTGAATATGAGGTTTGAAATAATAAGTTATAATTATCTTATTTTTAAGGTAATTTCTAGTGAAATTGGAAGAAAGAGAGTGTTAAAAGGCCCTAAATGAATCTAGGAGCCACAAAATACTATGATAAATCCTGAGAGACAATAAAATAATTACTAAAAATAGGAGAATATGTTGTCTCTAATTTAGATAATTTTGGGATTATTTCCCTTGAAAAATAATGAGGAAAATTAAAAAGTATTGTGGGGCCATAATTGACCCCACGATTTTTAATATTTTATATAAAGCATAAAATACCAATGTAAGTCCAATAGTTGTGAGTTAATGATAAATTCTAAATAAGAAAATTATCCACAATTAGTAAGTGGTTAATTAAATAATTATTGGTTAATTATTTAAGCATGAACAAGGGAATAATCATGGTAAATTAGGTAAAACCCTATAATTAGTGGGTTATGGCTAAAAATAGTATAAAATATATTTTCTAATTAATTGGAAAAGATTAAGAAAAATATATGAGATTAAGTAATTTTAAGCCTAAATCCAAGAATGGACCAATAGGAAAATTTTGTAAAAAAAAATTATATAAAAAAATTATAATAATTATTTTATATAATATTAATTAATTAAAAAAAAGGGCAGCCGAATTTTTGAGGGAAAATGAGATAAGAATGAAGCAAAAAAATATCTTGATATTTTGTTACAAGTTGGATTAAAATAATAATATAAATTGTGATATTTTGTGAAAAAGCAAATAGGATAAATGACCACGGATAGAAATTAAGGGCCCTTTTGGATGGGATTTTTGATAAAAAGACACTTTTTAATGAAAAAATAAATGTTTTTAATTAATTTATGTGTTTAGATGATATTTTTTAAAAAGCAAAAGTCACAAAAAAAAGAAGCCAAAATGCTGCTTTTTTTAAAAGCTCCAATTTGGAGCTTAAAAAATAAGCACTACAAAAAAAGCACTTTTTTTAAAAGCCCATCCAAACGGGCCCTAAATCCTATCTAGAAGACCATGAATTAGGTTTCTAAAGACGAGTATATTTTAAACAAGTGAAATGATAGACTAAAATGATAGATCCTTAATAAATACGTTGTTATCTTGATAGGATATCCCCGATTACGTTCGATCAAGCTGTCGTATCAGTATTCGACGGAAGTACAGTTCTGAGTCAACGAAGGTACGTTAGGTATCTTGTAACACTAATTATGATGTTTATGGTATGCGTATATGTGTTATGTGTATTGTATGCCTATTGTGGTAGTTGGTAGCTCTGTGATATGTTACGTACTGTTGTTATGAATATGTGTATAGTAGGCCTATGTGCTGTCGGGATATACTTTTAGGGGCCTATGTGCTGTCAGGGAGGCCTATGTCTTTGTCGGGGTACACTTTAAGAGGCCTATGTGCGGTCGGGATACGCTTTGTTTGTTGATACATTTGTTGTATATACCGTTTATGTTGTGATTATCGTAATCCATATGTGTGTATGTAAGCATGAAGTTAACCGTTACCCGAGGTCCGGTCCGGATCTCACTCTTGATATAGCGTCGGGTCGGGAGAACCAAGGACCGAGAATAGAGGCAAGCGATCGCATAGAAGATCCGGTGAAGACTTCCCTTTTGATGTTCGGCGGAAGCCTTCCTTTGGTTGTTGTACTTCACTTTTGAAATACTCGGTTCTGCATCAGCTATTGTAATTAGCCAATGGGCATTTTGAATATACATATTAGTTACACTCTTGCTCGATGCTCTACTCTGATGAAAAATTTTATACCGCTTTTGAAAAACGGGATGTTACATTTTTCTATGAAATTTGGTCGAAAAAAAAATACTTCATAAGCTTTAAAACGAGTCGAGAATGTGATAATCGGAGGTCTAAAACTCGAGTTATAAATTATCAAAGTTGAACATGAAATTGGGAAATCTTGTTTCCAAATTTAAGTAGTGTACACTTTGCGAAATTGGGAATGACACAACAATATATTGGTTTGATGATTATTTTTCTCTTAAAATAGACTTGTAGAGTTTCTTATAGAAATTTGAATCACCCCAATCGAAGTTGTATGGAATCAATTATGATTTTTCAAAGTTTAAAAGAAAAATCGACAGTTTGGTCAAAAAGGACGAAAATGAATAGTTAAGGTTCAAAGTAAATGATTTAATCTTCAAGGATTAATAGGAACTCTTGGAGAGTTAATATAGGCTCAATAGCTTCACATTGAGCCTAGTGCAATAGCATTAGAGATTGTGAAGAGTTTGGATAAGTAATAACCCGTCGTCTGTAAATATATGTTTATAGGACCCGACAGGTTGTATGGGACGATCGAAGGATTGAGATCCAAAGCAAGGATTGGTAAAATGTCCATGTAGTAACTATAATTTCACATACTTGTAGCTGTGTATGACTGTTTGAATCATATATGTGCATGTCCCGTCCGTGTGGGACTAGCACTACTGTGGGCTGGATTGAGCGGAAGGGCTAACATAGAATACCTTCTGGTGGTTAGAACTAGGTTTAAGGCCTATTCGATGGTAGTCCTTAGATGGCTAACCTAGTTGCATTTAGATGACTTGGAGTTCTTCCAACTAAGAACCTAACGTATAGGTGAACTTTCGGTAGTTCCCGGTCGATTGTTTTTAGTTGGATGTCCTGGTTAAGAATCGACGTACAAGAGGACTTCCAAGTACATGCCAATTCGTTGTACCTAGAGCTATGGTTATGTGTTTGAATGTTTTATCTTGTGAGGTCTGTTTATTTTTGTTAACTATCATATATTGTTTATACTTTGTAAGTGAAATTAATTTGTTACTTTGGGATCCTTTGGGATTCCAACTCTTGTTATCACCTTTGAATTGGACAAAGTATTAGACATGGCTCCCAAGGCAAGTTGGTGGATAATGGCGGTTGGTGATTTTGGACTAGGCCGAGATTTTATGTCACATAACTATACTCGTGAAAAGGAGTATTCTTAGAATTTGTGATCATTATGTATCAATCATGTAAATATTCTTGTATTTTAATCAAGATTTTTATATCAATAAATAATGTTATTTTCGTTTTGCCAACTGAACTGCGTGTACATACTCTCATATATACTGATATATCAAGGGGTATTACAGGACATTGTTCAGATTAAGAGTGCTTGCTTATATATGAGGTAATGAAGTTAAGGACGTACGACACAAATCTTATTGTTCTTGCTGTGGTATATATTACTTTACTTAAGTAAATACAAGTTAAGACATGTACCTTATGTATGTATTTGTGTGTGTGTGTCTGTATGTATGGACGACACAAATCTTATTGTTCTTGCTGCGGTATATATTACTTTACTTAAGTAAATACAAGTTAAGACCTCTGTGTGTGTGTGTGTGTGTGTGTGTGTGTGTGTGTACCTTATGTATGTATGTGTGTGTGTGTGTGTGTATGTATGTATGTATGGACGACACAAATCTTATTGTTCTTGCTGTGGTATATATTACTTTACTTAAGTGTGTGTGTGTGTGCGCTTGCTTGCTTGCACAAGTTAAGACCTGTTTTGTGTGTGTGTGTGTGTGGACAACACAAATCTTATTGTTCTTGCTGTGGCTTAAGTAAATACAAGTTAAGACCTGTTGTGTGTGTGTGTGTGTGTTCACATGAGTTATTGTGGCTGTCATTGTTCAATTTTGGAGGCAAAAAAACTGATTGAAAGTCTATTGCTAAATGCCTATGAGTTATTGTGCTGTCATTGTTCAATTTTGGAGGCAAACAAACTGATTGAAAGTCTATTGCTTAATGCCTCTGGATACTAAACAATTATTAGCCTTTGCTAGAGGCATTTAAATGCTGATTTAGTCTATGTTTTAAATCTGGAGAATTTCCAGAATATAACATTAAGTGGTTTAGCATATGAGAAGGGTGCAAAATGATGGTGCTAATGTTCATATCAAGTTGGACATTATTGAAAGAAAAATTTCAGATGCTACCCGAGATGTTTAAAAGCTAAAACAATTCTTAAAAAAATAATTACATGTTGAATGATAGAGGCTTAATCTTGTGGTTGATTAAATAGGCAATTGGAATATTATAGCACAAGTTTCTGAACTTTAGTTATATTCCCTATTTGAATAGCACCATTTAGACGAGAAATAGTTGAACTATGCCATGAATGATACACATGTTAACTATCTTGCATAAACAAACAAATGTTAGGATTTGATTTGTTGTGCCGTAATCCACCAAGAGGCCATCAGGAAAGAAGTGCAAATGTGAGAGAGCGTGATCAAAGTATCTTTAATCATTAATTTCATATATTATGTTTTGGTTGCAGGTTTGTTTGTGCCATTATTGCTGCAGTTAAACATAAGCACATGTAAACATTTTTTTGGGTTGTACATAACTCCATAAGGATTAAGGAGTAGCGGGCGAGCTTCGATATCCAAAGAAAGTTAGTGTCAGGATTTCAATCCGGCAAAATTATAAGTTATATCTAGTTTATATAGTTGTTGAAACGTCAATCTTGTCATTGCCTTTATAAAGGCTAAACGTTTACATCTTCATTTTATCATAAAAAGCATTTTAACAGCTAAAGATAGAGTTTTGAACCACTATTTTTGAATATGAAATGGTTTATTTATGAAGTTTTGAAATTTTAGGAAAATTTATTATATCATGTACCCAAGCTTTTAGAACAGTTATAAATGATTTGTCTTTATAAGGATACTGATTGAGCTACAAGTGGTTCTTAAATGGCCAAATAATTATGATAAGTAACTCTAGAATGAGATGTGGTATTTTTAATGCATAGTGTCAGTGAATCTCTTAAAAGAACCCTTCACATAAACATATTAGTTTTTGGATTTTGTTTATTTACAATTTTTTTTTTTTTTACATCTTACATGTCTTCTAATTACTTTTTAGAATCAATCACAATCAAATAACAAATAAATAAATAAACTACATTCAAAGGAAAATATAAATTTAATTTAATTGAAATGATTAAAACTAAAATAAGGCCTGCATCTACTTTAATTTTCCTTCTTAATCATAGAGGGGTATTATGGCCTTTTAAAAATACGCAACAAACTCATGAGAAAACTATTGAAAGAATTGGCCTGATGTAATTTTTAGTATTTCATTTTCCCTTGACTTTTAACACATGTAAATAACTTTTTTTTTTTTGGTTTATTGTATATTTGTTAATTCCTAAGTTTTAATTTTTTTAAAGAAAATAGTAAGTATTATTTAAATTTCAATTAAACAATATAGAGTTGTTACAAATTATACATATAATAAATAAGAAAAACAACTCCAAACTTGTCTATATTTTAATATTATTATAATTATTTTATGGTATATAAGAATTTCACTTATCTATGTTACAAATATTATGAGGTTCCATTGGTTCTTGATCTTCACTTTATTTGTTATTTCACATAAATGAAATCATAAAAACCATAATTTAATTTAGAGAAAAATATTTAACAAGAAAAGATAACACACAAGTAAAGTAGATACCTGTAAATGAGTTCCCACCCACATATAATTCTTTCAAAGATGTGCAGTTGCTTATTGATTTTGGAATGCTTCCCTCTAATTGATTTTGAGTAACAACTAAGACTTCAAGTAAAGGGAGTTGACGACACATTTCTTCTGGCAAATTACCCTTTAAATGATTGCTACCAACATAAACCTCTCTCAAAGAAGGCATGTTCCAAAGAAAGGAAGGAATTCCACCTATGCAAAAATACAAAATATTTGTTTGTGGGTAGCAAGTCTAGAAATTTTCTTAATTCACACACAACCATATAAGTAATACATAGAATTTTGTTAATTAGAGGCTTAGAATAATAGACTATAATTTAACTTTTGTTGGAAATCAATTTAAAAGGGACTCGCCAAAATAATATCAATTACCAATTGGAAATTAAAACTCTTAAAAGGTATGCTAAATAGAGATTATGGAATTAATTTCACCTATATAAAATGAACAACCAAGTTATTTATATTTTGCATTAAATCTATTTATTATTTACAAGGCTCTAACTTTGAAGTCTGGCTATGAATTCATCATAGACTTAAAAGGCTAAAATTTAAGTTTTTATATAAGGATTTTAAATACTCTTAGTTACACATTCGGAGGTAATTTAGTATACAAAAAAGAAGATTTTTGTTAAAGCATAAAGTTAAGAGATGTGTAGATTGAACGTACTATAAAAGAATTCCATGACAGATATAATTCTTCCAACAACGTCTCATTCCCAATTGATATTGGAAGACTACCATTCAAACTGTTCTTCTCTAAATGTACTTTTCTTAAAGAAGAAATGACGAAAAGAGATTATGGAATTTCACCTGTTTCAAAGTAAGCTAATAGTCAAAAGGCTTTCGGATCCATCTTTAACATTACTATGCCACATCAAATATTGATAGGCCATGAAATTCTGAGACCAATTTTTTACAGGCCTCTATGTCATTTTTAAGCACCCAAAATGATATATTTTCTCTTTTTAAGATTTTTTTTTACTATGAATGCAATTTGTCAAGCTTCTTATAGTTCTTTAAAATGAATGAAAAAATGAAAAGCAAAACCTCTTTTTATTTTTTTTTCCACTTGGATGTATTAAAACAAAAACACACAACGTATAATTAGTTCAATCATATAATTAAAAGCCTTACCTTGAAAATTGTTGTCATCAAGATATAGGAGTAATTAATAAGAAAAAAATTACTTTTCATGTTTTAAATCTCACATGGTCCCATCAATTGATAATCTTATCTTTCTTTTATGGGTAAAGAGCAAAAATACGCATGTACTTTATCCCCAGGAGCCCCAACACCATATACTTTTTGGGAGTAAAAATACACACATGATTATCATTTTGGAGCAAAAGTCACATCCCACCGTTATGTTACTGTTCACTTCGACTCTTTCTCTCTCATCACGGTGAACAATAACATAACGGTGAGATGTAACTTTTGCTCCAAAATGTTAACCACGTGTGTATTTTTGCTCCCAAATTGGTGCTGGGCGCTCCGAAGTAAAGCACATGTGTATTTTTGCTAATTTACCCTTCTTTTATTTTGGGATTATAATCACAATCTATACGTAAGTATCACTTATGAATGAATGAAATGAAAAAACTAAAAGAAATGACAAAACAGAATCTCATTTTAGTTTTAAAGTGGTGGAGACAATTATATAAAAATATTATAGAAAATCATAGAATAGCATCGATTCATGAATTTTGTTATTGTAAATTGCTAGCTAAATTTAACCCCATTGCTAATATGTACCATATTAATAATAAAAAATCCAATTTTAAATTATTTTTACTATTGAAAATATTAATAGAAAAGAAAAGAATGATGATAAATAAAAATAATAGTCTCATGCTTGTAAAGAGTTCAATTGTGGCTTATTATAATTACTTTGGTTTGTAAGCTTAAAGTTTTTTTTTGGGTTGTACATAACTCCATTAGGAGTAGTGGGTGAGCTTTGATATCCAAAGAGAGTTAGTGCCAGGAATTCAATCCGGCAAAATTATAAGTTATATCTAGTTTATATTTTTGCTAAAACGTCAGTCTTGTGATTGACTTTATACAGGCTAAACGTTTTATCTAAATCATGAAATTTGGCATAAGAATAGTCACATCCTAAAATTTATAATAATTACTAATTTGTAATTCTTAGATGTAATACCCCAAAAATACGTATCATAATTTGGTAAAATTATACCTATAGAAAGTAGGTGAATATGGGATATCAAATATTAAGTTATAATTATTTTATTTTCTAAAGGAAAATCTCTGGGAAATTAGAGAATCTAAGGGCCAAAGTGCCAAATGACCAAAATGCCCCTAAGGGACATAAATAACTTAGGAAAAATTGTGAAAAATCCTAAAAGGCAAGGAAATAGTTATAACATTGAGAGAGTATATTATCTCTAATTGCGGTAATTTAATAAATTACAAACTTGGAGAAATTGAATAAGAATGCTCAAAAGCATTAAAATGACTAAAATACCCTTGTAAATTTTAGTACAGTACAGAAGACATGAAAACACAAATGTCAGTGCAAGTGTAATGACTAATGAGGTAATAGGGTATTCTAAATAAGGAAAATTATCAACAAGTGATAATTAAGTAATTAGGTAATTACTGACTAATTACTTAAGTATAAGCAAAGGAAATTCAGAATAATTATGTAAAACCCTAAAATTAGTGGTTTTGGTTTAAAATTAGTAAAACTATATTTACTAATAAATTGGAGATTTTGAAGAAAAATAGACGAGTTTAGGTATTTTTAAGCCTAAATGCAAGAATGAACCAATGGGAAAATTTTGTAAAAATTATGTAAAAATAATTATTTAATTAATTAAATAATGAATTAAATAATTAATAAAAAAAAACGAAATAAAAAAAGGGCAGAAAAAAAAAGAAGAAGAAGAAAAAAAAATAATGAAATGAAAAATAATTTTTGCAAGTTGCAATTATTTTAATATTATAATTAATTAAAGTGAAATATTATGAATAGTAATTTAGAAATTAGGAAACGGATCCTATCTGGAGATCTAGGAATGGGATTTCCAAAGTCGGGGTAGAATATTGATCGGTGGAATTTTATCTTCCGTTAGACTCTTACGGAAGTTAATTCGAAGCCGTTTGTGCATTTTCCTAATAAGACGAAATAGGGAAAAATGCGAGATAGGCACATTTTGGATATGAAGAAAATAAATTCTAACTCAACATCTAGGAATGAGTTTGAATTTATATGGACATATTTGGAATCAGTGAATTTTTCTGAAGAAGTTGATAATTTCTAGTAAGTGAGAATTTGTCTTCAAAGTTGTAAATCCAGAATTTTGAGATTTCTCCGAAATCACGCGAATCGGGTACCGATCGGGGAATTCTATTAGACCAGGGCTATAAAGCAACATAAGTCATTATTTTTGGACCACTCCCTTGCAGCCACATCACCTTATTTTCGCCAAGCATGATCCATGGACAAGAGTTATACACCATTTTGCATTGGATTTTCCATGGTTGTAAACAAGTTGGAAAATTCCTTTTGTATCCCTTTGATTTTCTATAAATAGGCATGAATGCTCTTCATTTCTCTTCACACCATTCTCTCCTTCATCTAGCCGAAATCCTAGAGGGAGAAAGAAGAGAGAGAAGCTCTGGAAAAATTGTCCGGAAGTTCTTCAACGGGTAAGTCTTTCGGGCTTTAGTTTTTAAGTTCGAGTTTTTAGTTCGGTAGTTAGTAGAATTGTTGGTTAGATTTAGGAAGTAGGGAATGAGATTCCTACTATTGTTTTTAGGCCTCATTGCATTGAAAAATGCCTGACGAGGTAAAAAACTTGGTAGGGATCGAGTACCTGAAAAGTTGAAGCTTTGATAGCTCTTTCAAAAGTAGGGGTTGTAATGCTAGAATAGCCTTTAAATTTTCAAGTATGATTGGATATCATATGGGAGGGCTATTTTAGTCTTTATTTTCGAAAATCAAAATGGCGTCGAAGTTTCGCGAAATTTTGGGAAGAAAAGTAGTCGAGTAACGAAGTCTTTGGCGAAATTCGCATAGATTAAGGGTATAGGGGCAAAATGGTAATTTTTACCTAAAATGCCAGTTATGATGTCAAATCACTAACGAAAGTGATATTACTCTTATAGGACATCAGAAACTATGATTTGCTGCCGTTATGTTTGTCCGACGTGCATTTGTTGGACGTTTTTATTTTCAGTAAACGTGCCGTTTTCGCGTAATTGCCGACGTTCGTCAACGAAGGTACGTTCGCGTACTGTAACACTAACGCTGGTGATTATTGAATGTATATATGTGTTGATATGTTGTAAATAGTTTGATGCCGAAGGCAAGGCTAGTCTATGTGGGTAAGCCAAATAGTCGTAGTAAAGTCGGTGAGGCCCCATGATAGACACTTACACGGTCATGCTATTCAGTGCTATACGCACCGTGTCTATGGAACCGTACTTAGACGCACCGTGTCTATGGAACCGTACTTAGATGCATCGTGTCTATGGAACCGAACTTAGATGCACCATGTCTATGGAACCGTACTTAGACACACTGTGATTAAGGTATCGTACTTAGATCACTATTACATTTGCAATACCTGTTGGACATATATTGTTTATAAGCATGAGGTTAACCGTTACCTGAGATCCAATGCGCTAAATTGGATCTCAGCTATAGCTTCAGGGTTCGGAGGACCAGAGAGCCGAGAAGAGGAGCAAGCATGGTCACGTAGAAGAATCAGTTGAAGATTTCTTTCTGTTGTATATTACCTTTGAACCACATGGGTTTTTGTACCGCTGTTGTATCCAAATGGACTTACGGCATTTTATATGTACATATCGCTTACTCAATGCTCCGATGCTCTACTCGATTATTTAAAATGATGTCTTAATGAAAAAAATTTATACCGCTTTTGGAAATTGGGTTGTTACATTAGACATGTAGATAAAAAGATATGACTTTTCTAATATGGGTCATAATTCTGAAATTTTTACAGAAAATTCCTTTGTACAGTGTGATTTTTAGGCAAGTTCGGACCTAATGGGATGTTGTTGAGCACGCTTCTTAATTTTATCATAAAAGCATTTGAAGAGATAAAGATAGAGTTTTGAACCACTACTTTTGGATATGAAACAATTTATTTAAGAACTTTTGAAATTTTAGAAAACTTTATTATATCATTACCCAAGGTTTTAGAAAAGTTTTAAGTAATTCGTCCATAAAAGGATACTGATTGAGCCACAAGTGTTTCTTAAGTGGCCAAATAATTTTGATAAGTAACTCTAAAATGAGGTGTGACATTCTCAATGCACAGTGTTAGTGAATCTCCTAAAAGCGCCCTTCGCATAAACATATTAGTTGTTGGTTTTTGTTTATTTACAATAATAATTTAGATTTTTTTAACATCTTAATTGTCTTCTAATTACTTTTTAGAATCAATCACAATCAAATAACAAAAAAATAAATAAACTACAAACAAAGTAAAATATAAATTTAATTGAAATAATTAAAACTAAAATGAGGCCTGCATCTACTTTAATTTTATTTTTTAAATTATAGAGGGGTATTATGGCCTTTTAAAAATATACAAAAAAGTCCTCATGAGAAAATTGTTAAAAGAATAGGCCTGGATTTAATTTTTAGTATTTCATTTTCCCTTGATTTTTTACACAGATCTAAATAATTTCTTTTTATTATACATTTGTTAATTCCTAAATTTTAATTTTTTTAGAAAATAGTAAGTATAATTTAAATTTCAATTAAACAATATAGAATTAGAATTGTTACAAATTATACATATAATAAATAAGAAGAAAGAACTCTAAACATGACTGTATTCTAATATTATTATAATTACTTTAATATTCAGGGTATAGAAAAAGATAAAATTAAAGTTATTACGAGATAGATAATATTTTTGGGAAAAAAAGTATTGGCATAACATATGGCGGCCATTCTTTATGGTTTAAGGTTTTGATGGCATCGGATAGTTTATAAGAATTTCAATTAACTATGTTACAAATATCATGAGGCTCCATTGGTTCTTGATCTTTACTTTATTTGTTATTTCACATAAATGAAATGATAAAAACCATAATTCAATTTTAGAGAAAAATATTAAAAAGAGAAGATAACACACAAGTAAAGTACATACCTGTAAATGAGTTACCACCCAAATATAATTTTTTCAAAGATGTGCAGTTGCTTATTGATTTTGGAATGTTTCCCTCTAATTGATTATCACCAACATCAAAGACTTCAAGTAAAGGGAGTTGACGACACATTTCTTCCGGAAAATTACCCTTTAAATGATTGTTGCTAAAGGCAACATGTCTCAAAGAAGGCATGTTCCAAAGAAAAGAAGGAATTCCACCTATGCAAAAAAACACAGAATATTAGTTTGTTGGTAGTAAGTCTAGGAATTTCCTTAATTCACACACAACCATATAAGTAATACATAGAATTGTATTAATTAGAGGCTTAAAATAATGGACTGTAATCTAACTTTTGTTGGAAATCAATTTAAAAGGGACTCTTTCAATAATATCAATTACCAATTGGAAATTAAAACTCTTAAAAGATATGCTAAAAGAGAGATTATGGAATATAAAATGAACAACCAAGTTATTTATATTTTGCATTAAATATATTTATTCTTTACAAGGCTCTAATTTTGAAATCGGCTATGAATTCATTATAGACTTAAAAGGCTAAAAATTTATTTTTATTTAAGGAATTTAAATACTTTTAGTTACACATTCTAGACCTAATATAGTATACGCAAAAATAAGATTTTTGTTAAAGCATATAATTCGAGAGATGTGTAGAATGAACGTAGTGTAAAAAATTCCATGACAGTTCTAATTAGAGTCGTCAAAACGGGCCACCCCGGCCCGTTAGGCCCTAGCCCGCGCGGGCTAGGGCCAAAAAGCCCACAGGGCCAAAAAGCCCGCATTTTAAGAAGCCCGCACGGGCCAAAAAAAAATATAACCCTCAGGGTTAGGGCTGGCCCGCGGGCCAAAAATCATTTTAGGATACTAACAGGTACTTCATGATCTTGAAAAATTATTTTAGAATGTTAAAAAATATTTCAGGGTACTAACTATTACCGAAAAAAATACTTTAAGATGCTGACTCAGGATACTGGCTGGTACTGAAAAAAATACTTAATGATCTTGAAAAATTATTTTAGATTTGAAATAATTTTTCAAGATCATTAAGTATTTTTCAAGATCTGCCAAAGATCCTTAGTCAACATCCTCAAGTATTTTTTCCAGTATCAGTCAGTACCCTGAAATATTTTTTAACATTCTAAAATAATTTTTCAAGATCATGAAGTACCTGTTAGTATCTTAAAATAATTTTTCAGGATCATTAAGTATATTTTCAAGACTACCAAGATCTTGAAGTATTTTTAAGTACCATTCAAGACCTTGAAATATTTTTTCAACATCTTAAAATAATTTTTCAAGATCATTAAGTATATTTTCAAGACCAGTCAAGATCCTCAAGTATTTTTTAAATACCAATAAGATCTTGAAGTATTTTTAAGTACCACCAAGACACGAAATAATTTTTCAAGATCATTAAGTATATTTTCGCACCAATCAATATCATAAAGTATCTTTTAAGTACCAACAAGACTCGAAATATTTTTTCAACATCTTAAAATAATTTTTCAAGATCATTAAGTATATTTTCGAGACATCAAGATCCTAAAGTATTTTTAAGTATCGGTCAAGATCCTCGGTCAAGATTCGAAGTATTTTTAAGTACCAATCAAGCACTCGAAATAATTTTTCAATATCATTAAGTATATTTTCAGTACCAGTCAGTACCCTGAATTTTTTTTTTTCAACATCCTAAAATAATTTTTCAAGATCATGATATATTTTTTCAGTACCAGGCAGTATCTTTAATTATCTACAGTATCCTGAAATATTTGTTAAAAAAAAAAGAGGGATCAGTGTTGTTTTTTTGCGCGCTAGTGGCAGTGGACTGAATCCAATTGCTTGATTGAAGAAGGCGAGGATGTGTAGTTTCAGATGGATTTGTACAATTTCTGAATGTTGGAAACGGGGTTGATTAGTGGCCCGCGGGTTGGCCCCAACATAACCCCAAAGAGTGGGGCTTATTTTGGGTTAGGGCCAAAAATGGCCCCATCATATGGGGCCAAAAATATGGGGGCTAAACATGGGGCTTAAATGGTGGCCCATAGGGTCCAACCCATTTTGACAAACTCTAGTTCTAATACTTCTAACAACGTCTCATTACCAATTGATTTACAAAGTGAACAAGATAAGTAAGCTAATAGTTAAAAGGCTTTGGTATTCATCTTTAACATTACCATGCCACATCAAATATTGATAGGTCATGAAATTCTTTCCGACCGATTGTTTACAAGGCTCCATGTCTTTTTAAGCACCCACAATTATCTATTTTCTCTTTTGAGATTTTTTAACTATGAACGCAATTAGACAAGCTCCTTACAGTTCTTTAAAATCAATGACAAAAATGAAAAGAAAAATATAATTTTAAAATTATTTTCCACTTGATAGATTAAAACAAAAACACACAATGTATAATTAGTTCAATTATATAATTAAAAGCCTTACCTTGAAAATTGTTGTCATCACGACATAGGAGTAAATATAAAAAATTAGTTTTCATGTTTTAAATCTCGCATGGTCCCATCAATTGATAATCTTATCATTCTTTTATTTTGAGATTATAATAATCACAACCTATATGTAAGTACCATTTATGAATGAACAATATATGAATGAATGAAATGATAAAACTAAAAGAAATGACAAAACAAAATCTCATTTTAGTTTTAAAGTGGTAGAGATAATTATATAAAAATATTATAGA
Source organism: Acacia pycnantha (assembly GCA_025563575.1). Classification (NCBI taxonomy): domain Eukaryota; kingdom Viridiplantae; phylum Streptophyta; class Magnoliopsida; order Fabales; family Fabaceae; genus Acacia; species Acacia pycnantha. Next base: position 263,234 of record JAMWYP010000277.1, read on the forward strand.
AAATCATAGAATAGCATCCATTCATGAATTTTTGTTAATTTTGTTATTGTAAATTGCTAGCTATATTTAACCCCATTGCTAATATGTACAATACTAATGAAAAAAAAATCTCATTTGAAATTATTTTTACTATATTAAAATATTAAAAGAAAATAAAAGAATGATGATAAAAATAATAGTCTCATGCTTGTAATTACAAGAGAAATAAAATAAAATGGCTCATAATATTTCATAATATGTTTAGTGTAAAATTATAATATAAAATTGATAGGTAAAATTATAAGAGCTAGTTGACTGATTTGTAGAGATTAAAGAAACTAAATAAACCATTTAATTATTGTATATTTACTTGATCTATCTAAATGTTGGGTTTAGAGATCCCTTTCCTATGTGGAAAAAAGCCCATGTTTGAATTGCCCAAATTTTATATATTTCCTATTTTATGAAAAGAAAAGAAGGGAAATGAAAGAAAAAAGGGAAAATCTCTTTAAAAGACAATTGAATTATTCAAATTATAAATTAGGTTGTTGAACTTAACAAATTCTAAATGAGGTCATATAACCTAAAATAAGATTTTAGAATTCAATAATTTGACTTTATTATCCCTCATTTAATTCGACAAAAAATAATGCTATGTGTAACCCGTGAGGAAGCTCTCCACCGACCCTCTATCCATTTTCCTCCACTAAATGAAAACCACAAAGTGTTCTCCTCCACTTGATGTAGTGACGCCATTTTACAGGAAAAAAAAATTGTTGAACGCTTTTGGCATTGTTTCTCCCACTCATTCATAACCCTCTTGAATACGCAGTTACTCATTTTGCAGAAAAAAAAAGAGAGGTATGATGTTATGTAAAAAAACAAAAAAACAAACGCATGAACATGTAAAAGATGAGGGAAAGCTCCAAGCTTATTTGGTAATATAGATGAAGAGGAGAAGATTTTCAATTGAACAACTATTTTAACATCGACCCATGCAAAAAAAAAATAAAAAATAGAGGTGGAATAGGTGCCTATATATATTGAGGAAGATTGATGGATCTGGTATAACTGTGGACAACGATCTTGCTTCACTAGAATCTTTCAAAGATACACATGAAGTTTGGTGTATCCGGATTGCTCATGGTGGTGAGGTTTTGCTTCTCATGAATGAGAGGAGTATCGGTGCCAAAAACCTTCAACGTTTTTTCGCGAAATGGCTTCACTTCATCAAGTCGAGGAAAAACTGTAGTTTTTTTTAGTGGAGTGAAATGGATAGAGGAGTCACTAGTGGAGAGGTTTTGCGCCGGTTACACGTAGGATTATTTTTGTTGGAATCAAAGGAGGGTAGTAAAGTAAAATTATTAAATTCTAAAATCTTATTTTAGGTTATATGACCTCATTTAGAATTTCTTAAATTTAACGATCCAATTTATAATTTGAATAATTCAGTCGTCTATTAAAAGGATTTTCCCAAGAAAAAATAGGAAAGAAGGAAAAAAGTGAGAGAATGAAAAAGAAAAGAAAAGTTTCCTAATTATTCTTTGTGAGAAAGAATATCCTCTCGGAGTTTCTAATTTAAAGTTGTATATCACTTATTTAAGTGGAGAGAGGGTATATTATTCAGTAATGTCTTATGAAGTAATAGAATAGAAGTTACGACAATGATATATATAATTAAAACTCTTACCTTGCAAGTTGTTGTTCCCAAGATGTAGTAATTGGAGTTTGGTCAAATTTCCAATGTCACTTGGTATTTTCCTCCGTCGAATATGTTATCACCTAATGATAAATTTGCTAATTCTTTGCATTGACGCCAAATGGAGGGTATTTCGCGGACAAATCATTTCCATGCACATAAAATATTTCAAGTTGTGGAAGCCCAAAACACACATTTTTTGGGAGACTACCAGATAATTGATTTCTTCCAAGATCCATATTTTGTATCGCTGAATTGTTAAATAATGTAGATGGTATAGTACCAGTGAGTTGATTTGCTCCAAGATACAATATCTTCAATTGTGTGAGATCACCAATTTCATTTGGGATGCGTCCTTCAAATATTAAAGGGGTGGGAAAGAAAATAATGTTAGTAACAATTTGTTACGTGCCCAAGTTATCACATACATGAGATAAATTATTATTCTATAGAAACACAAGGCTTGCACATTTTTTAAGAAATGACATATATATTAGTAAATGATAAAACACAATAAAAGGTATAACCCTTTTAATTCGGGTGGGCTAATAACCAAAGATTAAATCAATTGGTTGTGTTTGGTTGAGAAATTTTGATATGATTAAATCTAAGAGACAAATTGAAACCCAATTGGCCCTTCCTTTTCATCATTCCTATCAAAACACATGTTTCTTGGGAGATTCCTAAAAACAATTTTTTTTTTTGACTCTACAAACTTTTTTAAACTAATAATTACTAACAAATAATGAAATTAAAATATAATGTAGATTTGAACAAATCAAAATTACACGTTCAAGACATGTTGGTTGTAAAGTTTATTCAATATGAAAAAGGACAATACAAGTTTCTTATATCCATTATCTTAAGGGCCCTTTTGGATGGGCTTTTTCATTTAAAAAAGCACCTTTTAATGCAAAAAAATTAATTTATGTGTTTAGATGATATTTTTTTAAAAAAGTAAAAGTCACAAAAAAAAAGTTAAAATGCTGTTTTTTTTTAAGAAGCTCCAATTTTGAGCTTTAAAAAGCACTACAAAAAAGCATAAAAACACTTTTTTAAAAGCCCATCCAAACGGGCCCTAAGTCATCCAATCACATATGACCATGTATCATATTTTTAAATATTATCAATTAACTATAAATCCACATTAAATAAATATGACATATGTCCATGTGTGATTGAAGAACTTGACATAATGGATATAATGAACTTGAGCCAAGGGTTTTTCCAATGAAAACCCTTAAAAAAAATTTAATGACAGAACAATAAACATTTATTTTCAAAGACAAATGATAAGCCTTTAGATCCACTTAAACTAATAAATACTATAACAGTAATATTTTTCCGATGGTATGACTATATAGTTTGCTTCAAATTTTTTATGATGAATATTTTTTACTTTTGAAAAGAGTAGAAAAATTATGACAAAAATGTAGAAGAAAATCCATAAAAATGCCATAAATAAATAAATAAAAAATTGAGACAAACTCTTATTCCTCGAGGATAAGATCCAACTAACCAAGTACGCTAGTTTAGAATGAAGATAAATATAAATTTTGAAATTAAAATAATCCAAAAAGCATACCCGACAAACCATTGTAGGACAAATGCAAAACCTCGAGTGAAGATAAGTTGAAAATTGTTTGTGGAATGATTCCTGAAAGTTTGTTACGCCTAAGTCGTAAAATCTTCAATCGTTGTAGTCTACCCACCACTAACGGAATGGTCCCTTCAATAAAATTATTATTCCAATCTAAGATCTCCAACATTGACAAATCGAATAGAGATAGTGGAATAACACCATTAAGACTGTTATTTTGAAAACTCAAGTACTCAAGCATAGATAAATCTCCTATCTTTGCTGGAACTTGCCCATGAAAGTCATTGTAGCTCAAGTTAAATAGTTTCAATCTACCCAATTGAACTAACTCTTTTGGTATTTGGCCATAAAAATTGTTGTCACTGAGATCAAGTTCAACAAGGAATGAGAGATTCCCTAGTTGTGGAGACATGGTTCCCTTGAGACCCATGCTACCAAGATTCAAGGAATGGACCCTTCCATGACGAGTATTGCATGTGACACCACCCAATTGCATGGAGAAGAAGGGACAGACCAATGAGCTAAGAAATCATATGGATCTGAAGTGATAAAGGATTTAAGAGTAAGAAGTGCAGATTTATCAATATTAATGTTTGTATCACCAAGCTAAGGAGGCCTCAAGCAATGAAGTAAGAGCAAGAAAACAAAGGAAGAAGGCTTTCCCATGAGGAGCATACAAACTTATCGAATATCAAGTCTTCTGCCTTGAACAATTAACACACATCGTTTTATACTTCTCTAGTTTCAAAATGCGGAGTTGCAAAAGGACATCTTTGTGATAAGATTGAAGAAATTGAAAATAATAATAATTAGCTTGTCGGCTGAATTATTAATGGTATAGTATGGTAGTGAATGAGAAGAAGCTTCATCCCTTGATTTGTTAGTTTTGTGGATTGTTAACAACTTTAAAATGGATTTGAATTGTTAGATGTGCTCCACCAGTAGGGTCTATATATTGGAGATTTTGAGAAAATCAAGATAAAATATGTGATAATATAGATTTTTTTTACTATATATACAATATTATTATGAACAAATAGAGATAAAATCGTCTTTAATTTTCTCAAATATAAAAGAGTGAAAAATTATATAAATTTTAACTCGTGATGAGAACATGGCCTAACCTATAAAATTAAATAATAAAAAAGAACAATTAATAATAAAAATATATATGGTGATTAAAGTTACCCTCTAGAAGAAGTTGATGCATGAAAAGAGCAAGAAATTTGTGCGGTCTTTACTCTCTTTTTGTTATCATTACATTATTTCATTTTTGGTCAAGTTTGGTTGGCATAAGACTCTATATCATTACATTACTCTATTAGTTTTTTTAATTAATTATCGCTGACACCAGTTTCAGCCTCACAGCTTAAGGTCAATACTCCATAGTATTACAGTAGTTTAATATCAAATTAAAGAATTAATTCTCTGTTTCGTTATTAATTAAAAAATATATCAACATGCTTGGTAGTGTACGATGAGGCCTTTGAGTGCGGTTGTTACATGGCAGACTTATTGTTATTTTGAATGATTCTATGCGTTTAGCGTATAAGATGCTCCACTAAGAATTATGCTTTTTGCAAGCTGGGACCACCCATCCATCAATCCATCCACCATCGCAACCAATGCTTTTCCAAAAAAAAAAAAAAAAAAAAACGTATAGTTCATTACAGCTCATCATAGCTTAATTAACGGCCCCACGATTAACGTGCTCAATGAGAACAAACAATGTGTTTGTTTTAGATCAGTGAATTGAAGTCTTAACAAGCAGTTTTTTTAATTATGATTTTTTTTTTAACAACTCTAATGATATTGATAACTGGACTCAACGGCGATATAGGGAAACAAAAGAAGGTACTGTGCAATAAGCCTAGTAAACACAAAACATCTCAACAAAAGAAAGCACAAGAAAGCAAACAACCAACTACAAAGCAGATAAAGATAGAAGCCATCCAAGAGGGAGGTGGGACACGATCAGCCCAAGATCAAAATATCGGGCAGACCGAGACGTGGTCCCGGCGATCCCTAACACTCCGACAATCTTCTTCCAACAATCGGCACAAAGAAGGTAAGGGTATGCCTACCCACCCCATGTGGCACACCTCCTTATTAGTAGATACAGCAAGCCAATCTGCTGCTTCGATTTCTCTCAAGGGAGTAAAAGTAATCAAAAGCCGGAATCGATTTAAGAGCGAGTAGAATATCATCGAGGACGCCCAAGATTGCCATTCACAAGAATCCTATTGATAATTGTTTGCAAGTCGTTCAAGGGTCTGCGCAATGTTCTCAAAATGACATTTTTATTCCCGTGATCTTGGGCAATCATCAAAGCCCAGTGCAATGCTAAAGCTTCACCATAAAGGCTGAAATTGATTTGACTTTGTCAAGAAAAGTCCACTAGACATGGCCCCAATGAGGGCCCCTCTTTCTTTTAAATAAGGCTCCATTTGTTGCAAGTGAGTTGGATAAGCATCTCCACAAAAAGTTTACCACTCTGGGGATGGCTTTGACTTTCCAAGTTTTTTTCCAAACGCACTGGGATCGAATCGAGCTTCCGGATGAGGAGAACGGTCGCGTGTCAGTTTCTTGCGTCGAGTGGTATCCCGGCTTAACACTATACTTCCCATTGGTAGCTAGCCTCCATCTGAGATGATCGTTTTGAGGAGTCCGAGATAATGGGATCAAAGTAATAGCGTTGCATGTGAGATCATCAGTGTTGCACCTGATAGATGTGATATTCCAGCATCTATTACCTGCATCTATTATGGAAGCAACTCGTTGGTCTGATTCTTTGAGCCTATCATCATCAGTAATTGGCCTCAAGCTGGGGAGGGAGGGGATCCAGTTGTCCTGCCAGATTCGGGTGGACTCACCATTACCAATCTTCCAAAGATAGATCATTTTTATGAAATCTCTCCCTTCAAGAATACTTGACCAACACCACGAGGCTCTATGGCCTTTTTAGCATCTAGGAATACATTATTGGGAAAATATAGGCCCTTCAGACTTGCACCCAAAGGTCGTTGGGATTCGAGTCAAGCGCCAGTCGTCTTCGCAAGTGTGGCATTATTGAATTTGATAAAGTCACGTAAACCCATACCCCTTCGATTTAGGTCGTGTAAGTTTGTTCCATGCCATCCAATGAGTCTTGTTTTGTCCTTCCCACCGAAATCTGCCACCAAACTGTTTAGGGCTTTACATGTTTTGACAGAAATTTGAAACAGTCATAGGGAAGATTGGGATAGCATTTATAACAGCCTTGATCATGACCTCTCGCCCGCAAATGATAAATGTTTATCGCTCCATCCGAGGGTCTTTTTCCAATCTTCTCACGAACATAAGCGGTGCTCGGTGCTTAGTCTTCCCCAAACACCGGGAATTCCTGATATCTCGCCTTGATCGTGCTTTCACCAATGCCAAGGATGTCGCAGATGTCCTTCTGTCAGAGGCGCGGGTATTATCCGAGAAGACAATGCTAGATTTGTCCGCATTTGGTAGTTGCCCGACGCCGAGCAATATTGCTGGAGTATTTGTGCCAAGGCTCGGCAATTTGAGTACCGCATTCATAAAAACAAGGCATCATCTCGCGAAGAAGCCGTGAGACAGGATTGGACAATTATTACTTAATCTAATCCCGCTTAATCGACCATGAGACACGCTTTATTAATCATATTTGAGAGCACCTCCAGGACAGAATAAACGAGATAAGGTGATAGGGGATCTCCTTGTCTAAGCCCTCTACTGTGGCTAATTGATGATATTTTCTCCCCGCAATACATAAGTTAAGGTGGACAGTTTCACACAATTCATAACAAGATTGACCCACTTAATTGAGAAGCCAAATTTTAACAAAACATTCCTCAAGAAGTCCCACTCAACCCTATCATAGGCCTTACTCATATCCATTTTAAAAGCAAACTCAAATTGTTTTCCGCTTTTTTCCGTCTCAAATAATGGAACACTTCATGGGCTATGATAATGTTGTCTTGAATTAAACGGCCGGTATAAAGGCATCCTGGTTAGGAGAAATGCACTTATCAAGACAGGTGTTTCATTCTATTGGCCAGGACTTTAGAGATAATTTTGTAAGAGAAATTGCATAGGCCAATTGACGGAAATGAGCAAGCTGTTTCAGCTTATCAATCTTTGGGATAATGGTAATATTGGTTCCATTAATCTCATTCAATGGGAGGCTCATTTCAAAAAATTATTTTACCATTCTAATAGTAGAGCCCCCCACCTTATCCCATGAGTATTGGTAGAATTTACTGAAAACCGTCGGCCCGGGGCTTTGCTCCTCCTAACTCAAAGACAGCAATTCGGACTTCCTCACTCGTGATGGCGGAGGAGCCATTCATTTGAAGCATCATCAATCCTTATGTCACCTGCATCTAAAGCTGGGGTCAGTTGCCTAGGCCCTGAAGGAGAGAACAGGTTGCTGAAATAATCTGTGAACATGGCATTTAATGTACTTTTGTCCCGCGTCCACACGCCATTATCATCCTTGATGCTTAAGATCAAATTACGCCTTCTCTTGATAAGCGTGGTAAGGTAGAAGAATTTTGAGTTTCTATCTCCGATTTCAGCCAAGAGATGCGAGAGCGTTGCCACCAATAGTTTTCTTCCCGATCCATTAGTTCCTCAATTTTTGGAGGAGGGATGTTTCTTCCCTTTGCCTTGGTCTCGCTTGATAGCCTGTCTAACCGTAGTTAGGCAAGACTTCAATGCGTCTATCATCCTCCTACGGTTAGGGAACTTTTGTTTGCTCCAATTTATAAGATCCTTCCCGCAAATATTCAAAGAAACAAAGAACCGAATAATAGCATGATTAGACCGCAGGCACATACTTCCCAACTATTCGAATCACCCGCATAAAATCAACATGAGCAGTCAAGAATCCTCAAACCTAAACGGTTTTATTTTATTAGAAGAAACATGAGTAAAGTTAACAATCAACACATGATGGTCCGAACCAAAGGGTTCAATGTGAAAAACTTGACAAGAAGGAAACTTATGACAAAAATATCATTGCCCATAGCCCATCAATTCGCTCTCGATAGTTGCCTCATCCTCGCTTACTGGTTGCACCATGTAAACCATGTTCCATGGAACCCCGCATCAATAAAGGAACAATCTGAGATAAATTTTTGGAAATTAAGGATCTTCCGGATGGCTCTTGGGTTTCCTCCCTGTTTTTCCTGGTGAGACATGGTGTCATTGAAATCCCCTATACACACCCAACTTTGACTCCTCTGGGAGGCGAAGGTGATGATATTTTTGTAAGTCTCAAGCCTGTCCTTCTCTTTGGGTGGCCCATAAACAAAAGTGATATAATAAAGGAGCTCAACCGACGGATCGATACGAGAGGTGTGAATGACATTCTGGATGAGGAGATGATATTAACAATAATATTTTTATCCTGCACAAAGCAAGTCCTCCACTCAAACCAACCGGGTCAATAATCCACTCTTCCTCGAACCCACATCGCTCGTCGTATCCTCGCTAACATACTTTGATTCTTCCGGTCTCCATGATGAAGACGATTTGCGGTTTTTGTTTATTAAATATTTCTTTAAGGATTTTGACTATCGAGGAACCCCTAACCCCCGACGCTTCCAAGCTAGAAGGCTCGTGGCGAACCGATGGCTGCTTGGTGATAGCCATCGACGTGTAGCAGAGCATTACAATCAACAGTATGATGTTGGGGGTCGGCAGTGGACCCGCATTCTTCATCAAAGAGTTGATGGGGACCACCGGGGTGAGAGGCTTAATATTTTTAGTGTTGTATTTGGCCTTTCTTCCCTCATCACTTTTTTAAATTCCTCACATTTTTACGGGTACTCACTGTGGCTTGTGTATGAAATAAGGGGCACACCCGACGGTACTTGATGGTTTTCCAGAACAACAACCTTTTTTTGGTGGATTAGAGAGCCAATCATCTTCCTCAGCATCTTGAGCTCTTTTTATGTTAAGGTTACGGACCCAGTGGTAACAGCCGAAAGTGGAGATAGTCCGACAAAGGGGACCAGGGCCTTAGAATTCTCAGCTTCAGAGGTCGGATATTCCACTTGGTAGGGCGGTGGCTGGTTGGCCGGCGGTGGTTGGTCGGAGTTCTTCTCAGGAAAGTGACCCTGGAACCGCGGACAGCTGGTTGAACCCGTATAACTTCTTCACTTGAGTTTCGCCGAGAATCAAGCCACGAGAGAGAGGATTTGAATGCATATAATCGGAAATCAAAGGATTAATGATTTCATTAATGCAAATTCCCTTTGATTTAGCCCATAACCGCAATCCACAAGAATATGAGAGTCATTACGATTTAGGAATTTCTTGAATGCGGTTTCCTTCCGATTTCGCCCATCAATGCGATCCACAAAAATAGGAGAGCAGTTTCCTTTGATTTCACCCATCAATGTGATCCACAAAAATAGGAGAGTTGTTACCAGATTTAGGAATTTCTTTAATGCAATTTCCCTTCTGATTTCGCCCATCAATGCGATCCACAAGAATAGGGAGCAGTTTCCCTTACGATTTCGCCATCAATGCGATCCACAAAAATAGGAGAGTCAGTTTCTGATTTAGGAATGGCTTTAATGCAATTTCCTTTTGATTTCGCCCATCATTGTGATCCTCAAGAATAGGGGAGCTACTGCATTTACAAACCTCGTGCTCCAAATTCGGGATTACACACGGTTGAATATGCAAATTTCCATTTAAGGAGAGATCCCCATTAATGACCCCATAATCGAAGCCATGAGAATAGGTGTTTGATTCAACGGTGGACACACCTTGATTGCCGTGGGAAGGAGATACTCGGACCTCCCATGAATATCACAGGGGTTGGAATATTTGAATTAAATCGTCCGTCTTCACCTTCCTCGCTGCATAAGGAAAGATTTGTAATATTCCCACCGTGATTTCCGCTATTTCCCTGTTGAGATTTTTCTCCGGCCAATCTCCGGTTGGTCGCTTGTCCAGCCGCCGTCGTCGGTTTTCTGGCCAAAAGTTTCGATTCTTCCCATTCCAAATCATGCGCCACCAGCACCTCCTCCATAGTCCTAACATGATGTGTACCCAAACCGTTGCCTACCCGAGCATCAGTTGTAGCGTCCTCTGTATCTTCTGATTGTGGGTTTAGGATATTTAGGAGAACACAGGTTCTGATAAAGGTTCGAGATAATCGCCCCTGTATTGTTGGTATTTCATACATCAGAGTTCTTCCTATAGCATTTCCTAGTGTTATTGCATTCCCACAATCAAAGGCAACATGTGGTAGCCCATGAAATTGTATCCGTAACGATTGTAGGTTGAGCATGGTATTTTGAATAGACCAAGGACGCCCTTTTAGAACACGGTGGTAATCTTCCCGCCTTGTGAATCGAACAAGAAAGCATTTTTAGTAGGCATCTCATGAATCTCCATCCCTTTATCAATTCCCCAACCCTTTTTATCATTGAAATCACTATGCCTCTGTTCGATTTTTGTCTGTCTCAAACGCCCTACAAGTGCACGTCCCTTCCGGCCATTAATTGATGTGCAAAGGTTCGATGAACTTCCTTAGGACGCCTAGTACCACCGCTATTCGAGCCAAAAATCTCCATTATCTAGAAATAAAAGGAAAACACACAACAGATAATATAAGCACAGGAATAGGGAGTACCCTAAACAATGAGATAAACCCAAAGAAGAGAACTTATGATCTAGACAAGAGAGCAACGAAAAGGAAGAGGATTCTCACAGAATGAGAAAAAGAAAAAGTCTCTCACAACGGAGAGGAAACACTCACAACGGAGAGAAAATTTTTTTATAAATCTATTTTGACTGATTTTTTTGTCCTTATTAATTATAGTAAACAAAAAGAATTAATTGATATTGATTTTTGTGCCAATCATAGATAAGGGAAAATTGAAAATTTAGCTCATAATTAATTAGTTAGCTAACTCTCACTAGTATATGAAAGTTACATAATTTGGACTTATAAATAAAACCAAAGTGATACGAAGTAAATATGTGAGATGAGACTTATCTCGATTTACTTTAATAAACACTTTTGGGTATCAAAAATGATCCCAAACAATTCGGACACGTAGGACCAGACATTGAGGCACAAGTTGTCCTCGAAACAAGTTGATGCAATGAAAGAGAAAGAAAATTACGTTAGTTATGAGAAAATATAATCTTTGATTCAAAGTCTGTAGGTCCACCGTCCACGCACAAGTCAAGCACATCATGTACCAATAAGCTAATCAATTAAAGTCTGAAGACTTTTGATAGACATTTTCACGCTAATTGCCGTGAAACAAGGAGTAGTTGAACTTACTGCATTTGAGAAGAAAAATCAGTGAAGAAGAGTTTTCTGTGGAGAATAATTAAATACTCCTCATATCCTATTTATACGACATTTCTAATCTATTTCATGGAAATCAAGAAAAACCTTAAACTTTATTAACTTTATCTATAAATTTAACAACTTTTCAACTTTATCTCTATTCAATACTCCCTCCAGTCCTAATTATAGGAATACATTTTGGAGTTGGTCTTGGTCCTAATTATAGGACCTAGTTTTAATTTTGGTCAATTTATTCCTAAAATACCCCTATTTGTACTTTCTCAAAAATAATTAAACACAATAGTAATTTGATAATTGAATTAACATCATAAACATCTTCCTTAATTTCCTCACTTCCTCTACTACTTGGTTATTCAAGAGGGAATATCAAAAGTTATTTTGGAGAAAATAGATAAAAGTGCATTATATTTAAAACCAATATCAATTTCCTAATTATACCATCTTAAAGATCGGAGGGAGTACAATATATTGTTTGTGGAATAAAAAAAATATTGATGAAAATTTCTTTGTCATCGAGGTAATCAAAAGGATCATTATTTAATTACAATATCAAATAAATAGATAATGAGCATAATAAACGTGCGTTCCATTACGGTGACAAAGTACAGAGCCTACACAACTATTGGGTCTTATTTATTTGCATGTTAACAAAGACTATCGACATTAGGAGGGACACACATATATCATAAGTTTGCTATTAATAATTGGAGTTGTTTCTACCAACACCATTACCTCCATCCAAGATATTGTTACCGTCATTAAATTACCTTTACAGTTTTCCTTTCATACTAATTACCCGATCCGAGCAAAAAAAAAAAAAAATACTAATTACCACTGAGACAATGCTACTAAATTTACTCTTGAATAGTTATATTTCGCACATCTCCGTGAACTGAAAGACAATTTCAAACTAGTGGTTGCTAGCTATACATGTAATATCCAAATTAATGTTGTTCTGTGCATTGCTAGACACGTTATTTGTATATTGTATGACACTTCCAGAAGTGGGTTATGCTATTTACAATTTCTAAATAATATAGCTATTTACGTCAGAATATATATCCCGTTGATCCCAATTAGCAATCAAGTCAAGCAGTGAGATCCTCACTTAAAAATTAAAATTTTGAAAATTACAAAGCCTTTTTTTCCTGGTGGAAACAATTACAGAGAGGGAGCATTGGATGCCATCCAGGATGACTTTACTTATGTGGAAGCAACAAAACTAAACTTCAAGGGCAGACATGGAGGACCCACACAACCATTCATAATTCAATGCGTAGTGCTCTCCTCGCTGGAGAAATAAAGAAATTTGAAGGCTTTATTGCGTTTAGTCAGTCTTTGCTCCATTTCCCTTTGTTCTCTTGTATGTTTTCTAACCCTTTTTGAATTTTCTAACTCAAGGATAGCTACTTGATTTGATATGTTGGTGTATTAAATTTATGAAAAAAGCCAAGAAGTTCATTTGGTGCGGATGATGGTCGCTTTAGAATTGACTGTAGGTTCTTTCCCCCTTTTTTTGTGTGTATAGTTCTTAACAATTGTATCAAATAATTGAACTCATAATAATAAACCTATCCGTATGAAGATTACGACATTCTCTCCACCAGTGCAGCCCAATCCATTTTCAAGGCTTTTCCTATTTTAAATGGGCTTATGATATAGAGGGATCCTCTCATTCGAGCCTCCAAATTGCTCATGCACACATGTTAATTTTTTGACCTAATACATGCATTATTAATTAAAGGAAAAATTGATCTAAAGTCTTTCAACTTTTGACTCAATTATAACTTAGTTATTCAACTGTGACTTGGCACAACTCAGTCCCTGAACTTTTGACTCGTTTATGATTTAGTCCCTTTTCTTTTCATTTTTATATTACTAACTATTTTCTTCTATAATAACCTTGTCCCTAACTCAGTTCTTCTATAATAAATATTATTTTCTCTAGGTCTTATTTTAATTTTCTCAAATATTATTGTTCAAGTTCACTTCTTCGCCAGTCTAGCCCTGGATTAGCCTCGATTTGTCTCCAATCTGACCCACTGACTCTTGACCCACTACCTAGACCGGTTTAATGGCCCGTTTGGGTTTAATAACCTTACAATTTTGGTTAATTAAAGGACAATTAGCCAAATATATGAAAAATACAATGAGGCCTCAAATAATTGGGGAAAATGGGGAAATTATTTTAAGATTAATGTGAGTTTATTTAAATGGTTTCATGCCGTAGAAATGGAAAGTTTACCTTAAAGAATATTCTATGGGCATTTTATTCAAGAATTAGGCAATTTATTGGAAATTATGGGAAAATTAGTTAAGGATTAAATTTGAGCTTGAGAAAAATTAGGGATTATTCCCTAACAAATTTGAATTATTGATCATATGATTTAATGATCTCCAAAAGCATTTTTGGAAGATTAATCCCATATTAACTAATAAGTGAAAATTAAGAGGATGATCTCCAATCTTGTAGAAAATTCGGAAAGGATGATTTAAGTATAATTTAATGTTGAGAAAGTGGTAATCAACTTGTTGATGGAATGAGAATTACAAAATCACTTTGCTTCCCTTAGATTAAAATCCACAGCTAGAATAGGACAGTGAGAAGTTGTATTGAGATTATCAATTATTGTACTTCTGTTGTTGTATTTTAGTAGTGGATTAGTTATGTACATAGGTGTAGTTACCTAATAGATTAGGTTATTGCTTTAGGACAATACCATTGGGCCTTAAAAGCTATTAAGCCCATATAGTTATGTACATATGTGTAGTTACTTAATAGATTAGGTTATTGGTTTAGGACAATACCATTGGGCCTTAAAGCTATTAAGCCCATACTGTATATATATTGCCTAGGAAACATATTACATTGTATTGGATTCTACACGACTTCAATATACCAAAAGAGAGTTTTTGGGTAGTTGTTATTAAGTTGAGTTTTGTGTATTTTGATACTTCCAATGTATCCAAACTGAAAATTTGTTTAGGGTACAAGTGAGAAAATAAGTTTGGAAGCATTGAAAAATAAAGTTGAATAATTTAGCATGAATTAAATTGGCTAACAAGCCCAATTGAGCAAGAGCCCCAAAATCCTTATCCCATTAGATGGGTTTGGCTACATGAATCGCACAACGCTATTGTTCTCCATTAAAATCAAATCTTTGGATAAAGAAATAATAACTCCACCGAATCATTTTCAAAGTTATATACATTTGTCCAGATCAACAAACCCAGGCCAAAAACATACAACAATTATTATTTTTAGTTTCAAAAGACAAATAGATTGATAAAGTCAAACATATAAAAGTCCAAAACAATACCTGGCCAGCTGGTACATAAGGATCCCCAATTAATTTAAATGCTTCTACATACTCATAAAACTCAAGATCTGAAGGATCTGAAGAGGCTGGTATTTCAATACGGTTGAAAATAGTAGACCCAGACAATGGTTGGTGGTTCTGAGCTTGACTAAGAGTTTGACTTGTTAATTCTCCTACATCTTTCAGGACCTAAAAGAATAACGCAGAACATTATAGAAAAGCAATATCAAGGAGAACCAGCTTCGTCAAAGAAATTCAATTTTGTAAAAGTATTTTCAACATAAAAAACTCAGTAGTTAAATATTCAATAGTGAATAAACAGTGCTAAGTTCAATTCTATCAGAAGATGCCTCAGTAAATAAAATTTTGTCAAAGTAAAAACTTAGATCTACCTTAGACGGCACCTTTTCCCTGCCAATAAACTTAGCAAGATCAAATATAACATGATCAACCGGGCATTGACCTTGAATCTTAGTTGATTTATCTGATGAAGATTTCCCTTAGCCACCACCATCCCATTGGTTGGCTTTTTTTCTATAGCGAACGAAAATAAACCATGTCCATTCTCCAACTTAGCGGGAACCCGATGGAACTTTCGAGTAGAAAAATTACGAAAAGTTTCTGAGCAAGACCACCAATGACAAATTTAAATGCAATTTCATTCTGTTCCTCACGTCCAATGGTTTCTGGAGCAGTATTAATTTCAATATCATCATCTCCCTCTTGGTCAGACTTAGCATCTTCGATTTCCAGACTTTCTGTTTCATTTTCCTTCTCTTCCTCATCCTCCTCTCCTCCTCCTCTTCATCTTCATCTTCCTCAATTATCTGTTCAATCACCTTAGATATTAGATCTGTCTACCTCCTCCTCTTCATCTTCATCTTCAATTATCTGAGCCATCATCCTTATTGTTGCCACTATCAGGATATTCGGTACTCATAACAAATAGCTCACTTCTGCCTTCATGTGACTCCACAGAGCTCAATCTCTCAGCAGGGTTTGATATCTTAGAGGATGCTATTAGGGAGGTGTGGGCACCTCCTCCCCGCTTTAAGTAAACATCTTGAAAAGCATCAACCATAAGGTTTATATATACACAATGATCAATGTGCACTTATTTGGAAATATAAAGTAGAAAACAAGCAAGAATCAACCAAAAGTTAAAAATGAGAATGCTAGCATAGAGCTACTTTTGATATAACAGTATCAGTGTAAGTTGGCATGTATGAACACACAAACAGGATTTGATCCCTATTCCCTGAAGAAGGCAAGAACATTACGGTATCCTCTTGCTAGGACACAAATGAATGCACAGAATGCCATATAATACAGTAGAATAATTCAATAAGTAACTACCCATATCTAAATTCATAAATTAAGACACAGCAATTAGAAAACCAGATTTCATGAATTGGTACGATGCATGTATAGATTACAGTAACATTCAATAAGATAACTAAATTAAAAAGTGCAGATGAGGAAAAATTGTCTGTGTGGAAGTTGAAATGCAAAACCACCAGGATTTCATGACTTCTAGCAAGAGCCAGATTGCTCGTTGCGGTTTAAAGTATAAAGGAATTTCTTTTAAAAATATTCAATTTACTAGGAAATACTGAGGAACATAATAAAAGCATAAAGAAATAATATTCAATTACTATTTTTTTTATTTATATTTTGCATGCAATTAATTAGTTTAACTACAATATGCATATGAAACCCCTAACAGTTAACAAATTCATTAAATCAGATGAATTTTGCTAAGAATATAATACATCATCACATAAAAACATATATATTTACCTGAATGCTTGTTGCAGTTATTGTAATATCTGAGCAAACAATGATATGGAAGTTAAATAGAGAATAGATACCTGCCACTTATATTCACCTTTCTTATTCACTAAGAAAAATTTCAAACAAAGGAACACCAGCAGCAGAGGTAGCAAGTTTCTTGGAAAAGTATGGCAAAAAAAAATTCAAAACCAAAGGCCTCATAATTTAGAAAGATTTCCAAAAAAAAAAAAATCGACAGTTGGTTCAGAAAAACATCTTAATGTCCAATTGAATCCCAAGACAACCAAATCATAGGTTACTTGGAACTAAAAGAATGGAATTTTTAAGCTGCGTTTCAACCTAGGGAGCATGGACACCAACACAGACCAAGCAACATTACAAAATCTGAAGTGACCATATAAAATTGTGAGTGTCCTATCATGGCCAATACGAAGGCTAAACACAAGTTCAGACACGAGAAGCTTATTTTTGAAATGCATATCCTTCATAGGTTCCATTAATTCAAACAGATGGCACCAGGAACAAAAGTCAGGTATATCTATAACATAAGAGAAAATGTAATTTACTTCTGTCATACATTTTTCTGATAGAAAGCCTGCATTTTCGATGACTACAGTCAGTCATGGATGATGGATGATCACTGCACCTAGTTTCCAGCCATGATCAAGGTTTCTTTGTCACACGTGAATCACACACTAACGGAAGGAATAATGACAAGCTAGATAAATATTTCCTAAGTAGTCACCAACACATGGTATGAAATAATTCACCAAAAAACCTAGCATTTAAAAAACAAATAAATTAAAACTGAAGTACTAATTGATTTTCACACCTTCACATAACTCATTCACCCATAACGCAATTGATAAAGTGGTAGCACTAGCATCTCCTTTCCCAAAAAACAAAAACTAGTTTTCTATTTTCATGAATGGAAAAATTCCTAAACCACTATCATCAAGAGAAGGAAAATACCAAGGACTATAACTCCTTGCCACATATCTTCCATGCTCTGGAGTTATACGAATAATTGGACCATGTGGATCATTAGCATCCTTAGAAATGCTAGACTACCAGCCAACCTGAAAGCCCAATATATTCTTAGGGTCGAAGTAAATCACCAATAGTTAATCCCAGAGAGCTAGAAATGAATTCCATATTTAACCAAATTACTGGAAAGTGACTGTTATTTTAAAACCAATAAAGTAATATGTAATACCCTAAAAATCACACTTAGGGTAAATATCAAAAATTAGGAAATATACCTATTGAAAATAGGTGAATATGAGGTCTCAAACACCTTGTATTGAGTTTACCTTGTGGTTAGGGTAATTTCCCTTGAAAATAGATAATTTGCAATTAGGTCCCTAAAACGTTTGAAAATTTGCAAATAGGTCCCTAAATACATTATGGGTTATAAATACCTGAGAAAGCTATAAAAGAGGCAAGTAAATGTCTATTTGAAATAGGGAAGGATATTATCCCTAATTTAGGTAATTTATTAAATTACAAAAACTTGGAGAAATTTTATAAGAATGTCCAAAACGTATTGAAATGACCAAAATACCCTCGTAAATCCTAAAAAAATGCAGAAGACATGAAAACAAAGATGTCAGGGCCAAAGTTATGAGGTAATGAGGCATTCTAATTAAGAAAATTATCAACTATTGATAAGAAAGTAATTAGGTAATTATTGGCTAATTACTTAAGTTGAAGCGAAGGAAATTCAAAGATAATTATGTAAAACCCTAAAATTAGTGGTTTTTGGCCAAGAATTAGTAAAAACATATTTTCTAATTAATTGGAAGGTATGAAGGAAAATATATGAAATTGAGTAATTTTAAGCCTAAAAACAAGTATGGGCCAATAGGGAAATTTTGTAAAAAAATATATAAAATAATTATTAAATAATTATTTTATATAATATTAATTAATTAAATAATAATTAAAAACGAAAATTAAGGAAAAAAGACCAGAAATATTGACCAAAAATATGAGTCATTGTGGATAGAATTTTGAAGAAAATATCATGATATATTATATTCACAAGTTGCAATATTATATTATATAATTAATTATAGTGAATAGTAATAAAATAAATAGGAAACGGATCCTATCTAGAGAGCCAGAATAGGATTTCCAAAGTCAAGGTAAAATATTGATCGGTGGATTTTTATCTTCCATTAGGCTTTAGGAAGTTAATTCAAGCCGATAGAGCTTTTCCTAATAAGACGAAATAGGAAATTCGAGAAAAAGCCGGATAGTCAAGTTGAAAGTTAAGGATCTAAATGTCATGTTGCGACATCGGGGAAGAGTTGAGAGTTTTCATGGACATATTTGGAATCGGTGCATTCTTGTCCATAGGCGGTAGCTTCCTTAGAATTTCGTTCGAAACCGACACGTTTTTAGTAAAACTTCCGTCGACCTGAGGAAGACCTAGACAAGTGTTAAAAGTTAGTTAAATTAGACATTCCTAATGAGGAATGAAATATCTTGGAATTTTCTAATCCAGAATTTTGAGAGTTTACAAGATTACGCGATCCAGATCGATTCTCATAAAGTTGATCCAACGGCCGAAATCCTGCATCTTTTCCTATAAATACCCCTCTCTTCTCTTCAATTCTCACACCATTTCAAGAAGATAATTTCGGTTCTAGAGAGAGGTTTTAGAGAGAGGAGCTCTGGAGAGAAACTGCAGCGAAACTCTGGGTAAGTTTTTCGATACTTAAGCTTTCGTAGTTCTTTCGATAGTTAGAGTAGAAATGCTATATTAGTCTTTAATCTTCCAAGTATGATTAGATATCATATGATAGGGGTATTTTAGTCATTATTTTGAAAATCATGATGGGGTCAGAGTTCTGACAAAATTTTGGAAGATTAGAGTTAAAATAGCGAAGCTCTGGCGAAATTCCGCCGATTAGGGGCATCAGGGGCAAAATGGTAATTTTTACCTAAAATGTTCATTATGATGTAAATCATTAATTAATATGATTTATATTTGAAAATGATATTGGAGTAAGAGTTATGTTGAAATTTTGGAAAATTGAAGTCAAAGTAACGAAGTGCTGGCGAAATTCCGCCAATTAGGGGGTCAGGGGTAAAATGGTCATTTTGACTAAAAATGTCCGTCGTAATGATAGATCCTTAAAAAATACATTGTTATGTTGATAGGATATCCCTGATTCCGTTTTGACCTCTTTGTCGTGCCGTATACCGACAAAAACACCGTTTACCGTCAACGAAGGTACGTCGCGTCATTGTAACACTAATCGATGTTTATGGTATGCATATATGTGATATGTGTATTGTATGTGATAGATGATGACTTTATGTACGTGGTATGTTTATATATTGTTGGGGTATGTACGTTCGCGTCTTTGTAACACTAACTCTGATGTTTATGGTATGCATATATGTGATATGTGTATTGTATGTGATAGATGATGACTTTATGTCTGTGGTATGTTTATATACTGTTGGGGTATGTACGTTCGCGTACTGTAACACTAACTATGATATTTATGGTATGCGTATATGGTTTATATGTGATATGTGTATTGTATATGTGGTATGTTTATTGTATGTCTGTACGTCCGCGTACTGTAACACTAATCTGATATTTATGGTATGCATGTATGTGCTAGGTGTATTGTATGTGGTAGTTGATAGCTCTGTGATATGTTTATGTACTGTTGATATGTTTACGTTTGCTATGGGCGATATATCTGCATGCTATTGGGCGATATATGTATACATGCTATTGAGCGATATGTGTATGCATGCTCTTGGGCGATGAGTGCACGTATCTTGTTGTTGAAATGATTGTCGTAGTTCATATGTTGTGTATGTAAATATGAGGTTAACCGTTACCTGAGATCCGGTGCGGATCTCAGCCCTAACTATAGCGTCAGTTCGGAGGACCAATGACCGAGGAGAGAGGCAAGCGGCCGAGTAGAAGACCCTTTGAAGACTTTCTTTTGTTGTTCCAGGAAGCCTTTCTTTTGTTAAATACTTTAGAACCACGCGGTTTCACGATCGCTGTTGTAACCAGCCAGACTTACGGCGTTTTATATATACATATCAGTTACTCAATCGCTCTGTTGCTTTACTCTGATGATTTGAAATGATGTTTTGGAAAAAAAATTTATGCTGCTTGTGAAAAGTTGTGATGTTACATAATAAGAGAAACCAGCCTAATTACAGGATGATAATCACATCAAACATGAACAAAAATGAATTCCATATATGCTACCCTCCTAAAATTAACTCCCATAACTGATTTGAGCTCTGGTAACATATCATAGACTAAACAACTCAGTAGGACAAATAAATTAGGACATAAATTCCAATGATCACATTGAAACTGCTAAGAAACAGGCAGTCCCTAATCCCTATTGGCTTTCATGGTCACAAGTTACATGAAATTGCTGTAAATAACTACCAGAGAAATTCAAGAAGAAAGACACCCAAACTATTCAACTTAAGTAATAGCAATTGAAGGACAGATGCTAGCACTACTAAGTTCACCCCATGAAATTGCATATCAACCAAAAGGCAAAAGCTATTCATGAAAATTTTCATGCAACACATTTTGTGAGAACTCACAAGTCCAGCACCAGCTTTATCTCTAAGAAAAGCTGCATCAGTGTATTGTTCTTCCTCTATGCCTTTCTGGAAAAAAAACATTTAAAATAAAAATTCATAAAAGCTCACGAGCAAGAAAACACAATTTTAAAAGCAAGAAATATTTCTTGTCTAAAAAGCATTGCATGTGTCTGAATTCTTACATTGTGATGAGATATCACTCTTCCAACACTGTCATGGGTAGCTGCAGCAGCAATTTTATCTTAAACGTCTTGATATTATAGAAAAATCCACTTAAATTGTATCTTGTTGGAGAAATTAAATAATTTTTTCTGTCATACCTTCTAATTTTTATAAGTCAAATTTTCCAAATGCCTTATTTTACAATGTAGATTTAGATATCATGCGACCATGTTGGACATTTAAGAATACTCTCCCCATGTATTGGAATAAGCAATTAAGCACTATTCCAAGAGTTGAGAGATTTTTTATATTCCATTGCAATTCTTTATTACTCCTCTTCTTTTTAGATAACTAGAAAAGTAGCTATTAGGTTCTAATCAAACAAAAGTAGCATCATAGTATTAGAAACTACAGAAGAGACCATCAATGGAGGCTTCAAACACTAGTGCAAAAAAGGCTTTTAAGACCGGACGAAACAGGTACATTAGGACCGGACCCACGACCAGTCTTGTTCCAGGCGGTATTAAAAGTCGACCTTTAAGACCGGACTTTTACACGGTCTTAAAGAGTTTCTTTAAGACCGGACATTTTAAACATCCGGTCTTAAAAGTGTTTCAAAATAATAAAAAAACAAAAAACAAAAAACTCAAATGAAACAATCGGTCCCAAATCACCAGATCTGGCAACATTTTGAATGTCCCTCCGTCATCAACGACGGAGAACCAAGAGAAGATTGGAAGCAACAACAACAAGAAGAAAAACAAAAAAGATGATTACAAAGTCCAGAAATAAACAAAAATAACAAGAAACAGAAATCATTCACCATGAAAATCGAATTTGAAGTCTAGATCTACAAAAAAATCACAAGCTTAAAGCAACCAAATCTGAGCAGCATCCTCTTGTCGGTGCTAGCAAAGCTTCAAGCAACCAAAATTGAAATCCGAGATCCGAGCGGGAGCGGTCAATGTAGGAAATAAACAAACTTAAGCAAGAAGATATCGGGTTTGATTTCAAACCGGATCTATACGAAGGCGGCGTGGAAGGACCCATAGATCGAAGAGGAAGGAGCCGCCGTTGTCCGTAATCCTCAAAGTAGTACGCTTTGTTCCGAGGATTGGAGTCGACGCCATCGCAAAACCCTCGAAGTATCTCACTGCCAACGTTGCCAAGGATTTGATTGTGCGACTCTTATGATGACTTACGAAGATTGCGAGTAGGTTAGAGGAAGATGATGACATTCTTGTTTGAGGATTTGCCCGTGAGGCTCTTGGGACACTCGTTGAATCTATAACTAAGAAAATGTTATATCACCAAGAAGACAAAGCAAACTCACGGACTTAACAGGTTTAGCGAATGTAGTTTTTTTTAACACTTTTAAGACCGGTTTTTTGAAACAACCGGTCTTAAAAGTATATTTTTAGGACTGGTTGTTTTAAACAACCGGTCTCAAAAGTGTAAAAAAAAATAAAATAAAAAATAAAAAATTGACCGGTGGCAATTTCGTAAATATATAAAACACTTTTAAGACCGTCTGTTTGAAACAACCGGGTCTTAAAAGTGTTCTATATAATTTTTTTTTGCCACTTTTAAAACCGTCTGTTTAAGACCGTCTGTTTCAAACAGACGGTCTTAAAAGTACTTTTAAGACCGTCTGTTTGAAACAGTCAGTCTTAAAAGTGTTCTATATAATTTTTTTTTTTACACTTTTAAGACCGTCTGTTTGAAACAAATTGGCCTTAAAAGTGTTCTATATAATAATTTTTTTAACACTTTTAAGACCTATTTGTTTCAAACAGACGGTTTAAAGTACTTTTAAGACCGTCTGTTTGAAACAAATAGGTCTTAAAAGTGTTCTATATAATTTTTTTTTTTTACACTTTTAAGACCGTCTGTTTCAAACAGACGGTCTTAAAGTACTTTTAAGACCGTCTGTTTGAAACAAATGGTCTTAAAAGTGTTCTATATAATTTTTTTTTTTTTTTACACTTTTAAGACCGTCTGTTTCAAACAGAAACAGACGGTCTTAAAAGTGTTCTTTTTATTTAATTAGTTAGCCTATACGATTATATTGTGTAATTATCTTAATTAAGTTGTTAGAGAGATTTTAGGAATTAAGTTAGCAGATCAAGGTTTTTTGAATTTTGTAATTAAATTCGATTGTAATCATCTTAATTAAGTTGTTAGAGAGATTTTAGGAATTAAGTTAGCAAATCATGATTTTTGAATTTCGTAATTAAATTCTTGATTGTAATCATCTTAATTAAGATGTTAGAGAGATTTTAGGAATTAAGTTAGCAGATCATGGTTTTATGAATTTCGTAATATATTCCGATTGTAATCCCTAAATTATAGGAACTGCTAGGTTTATTTACTTATTAGCATCTGTATATAATTCCAATTAAGCGAAGGAATAAATCATCGCATTCTCGGACTTGATCAGCGTCTTCTCACAATATTTACGAAATTGCCACCGGTCATACTTTTAAGACCGGATATTTTTTAGCCTGGTCTTAAAAGTGTTCTATATATTTACAAAATTGCCACCGGTCATACTTTTAAGACCGGATCTTTTATAGTCCGGTCTTAAAAGTGTTCTATATATTTACGAAAGTGCCACCGGTCATATTTTTAAGACCGGATCTTTTATAATCCGGTCCAAAAAGTTCTTTATATTTACGAAACTGCCACCGGTCATACTTTTAAGACCTGATTCTCTATAATCCGGTCTAAATGAGACGGTCTTAAAGCCTTTTTTGCACTAGTGAAATGTCCAAGAAAGATTGATCATTACGTTCTTTTTTAAGCATAATTGTACCAATAAACCATAATACCAGAACAAGAAAGAAGGAAACGAAATTAGTTGAAATTATCTTGACTTTCTCCTAATCACTCTTTCTCCTTCTCTCAAATGTCCTGCGAATTGTAGGAAAAATGAAAGGGTCAAGATTTTAAAAAGCTAAAAAAAAAAGGTGACTTCTAAAATGACCATTTTACCACACCATTTTGCTATTCAATAAAAATATTTCAACTTTTGAAGTTAATTTTTTTAGAGAAGTTTAGCTTAATGCATATTGTATACTCCTCATTCCATATAACGTTGTGTAAATGAAACAAACCCATTTGGAAGATCCCTTATGGGATTCTCAACAATATCATATTTATAATTACCTTTTTTGAAATTTACAATTAAAAGAATCAATGTCTGAACTTAGTTTTTGTCAATAACACAATTGGATTTACAAATACCCTATTAAAATTTAGAGCTTCGTGATGATATTTCATTGCTTCCCTATGTAAACACTTCTAATCATGTATGGAATTAACATGAAGACTTCATAAGTAATATTTTCAAATTTTCTTGCAATGACTCCATATATTTAAATCATTATGTAAAATAAATAACAAGGAAAATTATATAAAATAAATAATATTTTAAATTTATTGAAACTATTATCACTAATCCTCTAATATCACAAAACTTTCTTATGAAGAAAACTCATTTGAGCATCAAATTTGAATATAATCGAAAATGCCTCACATACATATGAAGTTTTTTTCTTTTTTTTTTTTAAAACCAGCATATATATGAAGTTAGAGTAAGGTATCATTCACTAACTTGATAAGTTTTTTTTTTTGGCCCAAACTAATAGTAAGTATTATAGCGGTGCGGTTTGCAATCTATGTAGCACGGAAACGCTAATTTTCAAGATTAGAACGTTTCCGAAACGCGAATCAGTTGAAGACGCAGGGAGACGCTGAATTGACGGATCGGATGGGTGAAATGCTCATAATGTCATTTCTGTAATATTTTAAAAAACATAGCTGATAGCTGATATGTTAAGGTAACATTTTTAACTTGATTCTTGTTATTTGACTCTTAAATAACTATTCCAACAAAGCTTTTAAAATAATATCTCTCATTTTAATTTAATAACACCATAGAGTGAAATCTAATCAAGGTTACATTACTCATAGCAAGGTGTTAGCTTTAGTTATAACTCTTTTCTTTCAAGCATTTCAACAAACAATTGATCAGAAATTTATAATATATTCATTAAGCAAGCTCCATAGATAAATAAATTAATTATCATATATAAACAAACAATCTCCAAACAACATATATTCATGCGTTCAAATTCATATATTTATAGGAAGATTTACTTAATATTTAAAATTTTTTATTTTGAAATAAATTTATATTGAAAATTTATAATGAATATATAAATATTATTTCAAATTTTTATTTAATTTATAGTATTATTTTTAATAATATTATATATATAAATATTATTTAAAATTTTTATATAATTTATGAGTAATTAGAATATACTCTGTTTTTGGGAATAGAGAAATAGAAGTAAACCAAGCAAAAGGTGGATAAGCAGAAACAGAGGTCACAGTTGAAAAAGGATTGGCTACAAATGCCTAACACAGAATGGTAAGAGTTATTAAAATTTTGACTTCTCTGTTGTATCCTGTCAATTAATTATTTGTTAGAAACTATACACAAAAGGGGAAAGAAACCTAGTGTCAATTTTAAAGTGACTGACCTCCTCAATAAATCGATCAAGTTCTTGGTTTTTAATAAATTTTAATAACAAAACCTCATTATTAAGAAATTGTAACAACAATTACTTACTTTTGCGAGTGCCATACAAATAAAATAATACAGAACGTGTCTAGCAATGCACATAACAACGTTAATTTGGATACTACATATATAGCTAGTAAATACTAGTTTAAAATTGCCTTTCAGTTCACGGAGATATACAAAACATAACTGTTCAAGAATAAAAAATAGTACTCCCTCCGGTCCTAATTATAGGAACACTTTTGTAGTTGTAATAGCCGGATTTTTATTATCTGGATTATTATAAATAAATTGGATATTTCTGATAAGTGAAGTTTTGATCTCCAGATTTGTGTAATTATAGTCTATTTTTCTAAGTTGAATTCTGTAAGAAATTAGGGAATTTAAGGGTCAAAGTGTCAAAATGACCAAAATACCCCTAGAATGCCTAAATGACTTAGAAAAATTGTGAAAAATCTTAAAAGGCAGTAAAATGACCAAGTGAATTATGAGAGTATATTATCTCTAATTATGGTAATTTAATAAATTATGAACTTGGAGAAATTGAATAAGAATGTTCAAAAAGTATTGAAATGACCAAAATACCCTCATAAATTCTAATATAATGAATGAGACATGAAAACACAAATGTCAGTGAAAAAGTTATAAGGTAACGAGACATTCTAATTAGGAAAATTATCAACTAGTGATAATAAAGTAATTGGGTAATTATTGGCTAATTACTTAAGCATAAGAAAAGGAAATTCATGTATAATTATATAAAACCCTAAAATTAGTGGTTTTTGGCCTAAAATTAGTAAAAATATATTTTCTAATTAATTGGAAATTTTTGAGAAAAATAGATGAGTTTAGGTATTTTTAAGCCTAAATACAAGAATGGACCAATTAGGTAATTTTGTGGAATTTTTGGGAAAATTAAAATAAATAAATCGTTAAATAATTAATTAAATAAAAAATAAATATTTATTTATTATATAAAATAAAGGGCCAGCCGAAATTTCCAAGAAAAAGGAAAAAAAATGAAGATAGGAACAAGAGTAAAGTATCATGATATTTTTGCAAAGTTTTATTATTATATTATATAATTAATTATAGTGCATAGTAATAAAATAAATAGGAAATAGATCCTATCTAGAGTTCCAGGAATAGATTTTCCAAAGTCAAGGTAAAATATTGATCAGTGGATTTTTATCTTCCGTTAGACTTTTCCGGAAGTTAATTCGGGTTTAGGTAGAGCTTTTTCCTAATAAGTCGAAATAGGGAAATTCTGAGAAAAAACCAGATAGCCAAGCTGAAAGTTAAGGATCTAGGGGTCATGATGCGACATCTGGGGAAGAGTTGAGATTTTTCCTGGACATATTTGGAATCAGTGCATTCTTGTCCATAGGCAGTAGCTTCCGGAATTTCGTTTCGAAACCGTCACGTTTTTCTGTAAAACTTCCGTCAAGCCGGAGAATACCTAGACAGTGTTTAAAACTTAGTTAAAATAGAAATTTCTAATGAGGAAGGAATTGTCTTGGAATTGTATAATCCAGAATTTTGAGATTTCTCCGAAATTACGCGAATCGGGTACCGATCGGGAAAATTCATCCGGGTAGCTTCTGGAAGGTGACACTTGGCCACCTCCCATTGGCCATTTCCCTTGGTTTTTGTGCCAAGGAGGTCGGCCAAGAAGAGAAGAGAAGGAGAAAACTTTTTGAAAAAGTTATGTTTTGGACGGTTCAGATCGATTCTCACAAAGTTGATCCGACGGCCGAAATCCTTCCTCCTTTTCTATAAATACCCCCCTCCCTTTGGTTTTTCTCACATTTGAGAAGCAAGAACCGATTCTAGAGAGAGAAAGAAGAGAGAGGTGCTCTGGGAAAATCTGCAGCGAAGCTCTGGGTAAGTTTTTCGGTACCGAGCTTTTAGCTTTCGTAGTTCTTTCAGTAGTTAGAGTAGTAATGTTAGTATAGCCTTTAATTTTTCAAGAATGATTAAATATCATATGATAGGGCTATATTAGTCTAGAATTTCGAAAATTATCATTGGGTCGAAGTTCTGGCAAAATTTTGGAAAACGGAGCCAAAGTAACGAAGTGCTGGCGAAATTCCGCCAATTAGGGGTATAGGGGCAAAATGGTAATTTTTACCTAAAATGCCAGTTATAATGTCAAATCACTAATGAAAGTGATATTACTCTTATAGGATATCAGAAACTCTGGTCTGTTGCCGTTACGCTGCCCGACGGGCCGCTGTTGGACATTTCACGTTTTTCCGTAAAAAAGTACGTTTTCCGCCAGAAGTACCAAACGCCACCAACGAAGGTACAGACGCGTACTGTAACACTAATCTTGTGCTGCTTAAATGCATATATGTGATAGATACGTTCGTAGACCGATATACAGACAGTTTTACACGGGTTACAGTCATAGTAATGCCGTTATGTTTTCCTAGCGCTGAGGACACGAGTGAGTATCGTGGCACTGGTGAATAGTGCAGGATGTTGTTGTTATTGTTTACCCTATGGGGCTTTGCATATTGCTCTGTGCTTATGTTCTCTCATCATATTGATCATACGATGTACTGTATGGATTTATACTGTTGTATTGTCTTGAATATCTGTTGTCTCTATACTGTATTGTTTGGGTATGAGGTTAATCGTTACCTGAGATTCAATGTGGTAAATTGAATCTCAGCTATAGCTTCAGGGTCCGGAGGACCACGGATCGAAGATCGAGGCAAGCAGCAGGAGTAGACCACGAGCCGAAGAATCTGTTTTCTGTTTCTTTTGTACTTTCTTTTGAAACAGTAGGATAACTGTATTATCAATACTATGTTACACTATGGTTACTGTTTGAATGTAAATCAGTTACTCTTTCGCTCCATTGCTCTACTCGATTGAAAAAAAAATCGCTTTAGAAAACGGGGTGTTACAAAGAGTGCAAATTGTACTATAAAAATGTTCTTATAATTAGGACGGAGGTAGTAGCATTTAAATGGTAATTACTGTGAACAATCCTCAAAAGCATTAGTCCCATCACAAGAGATGTAGATTGTAATAACACGCTCTTCACATCCAAGCACAGTCTCACCAATCCTAATATTTGATTTAGTTTCTATCCTTAATTGCTTAACAAAGAAAGATCGTCAGAAACTGTAAAAAAGTTCAAAAATTATTTACAAGGAAGTTCATAATGCACTACTGGAATACCTATCTAATCCACTATTATCACGAGAGAAATTAACGATGATGTTCTCAAGATTCACTAACAAGAACTTGCATTTAAACAAAATAACACTTGTACAGGCCATTTAAATGTCATTCTGAAAGATGACTTGGATCAATCACACACGACATACTCCATCGCCCTCCGCTTCCCAAAAGTTATTAACCTTTACCACTATGTAATATGTGTGTGCATATATATATTCAAACAATAACTAGGCCCTTTTAAGTTTCAACATAGAGTTGAACAATCTTAATCCAACCAAATTCCTCCTCTACACATTTTCACAAACACCTTGTGTGCATTAACATTCAAACAAGTTCATCAAGTTCTTAATCTTCAAATCTCTTGTCTAACAATTTCCAAACACCCATGTATAGAATTACTATGCTTTTGTAATTAAAAAAAAGGAATTACTACCCTTTCCAAATTTAATTCATCACCAAGATTCAGTTCAAACCCAAGAAAACAGAACCTAAATCAATCTTCCCATTACAACAACCAAAACAATTAAAACAAAATTTCCTATCCAAATAAGCTCCTAAAACTTCAACTTCGTTTGTCTAAATTTTCATCTTCTCTCCTACATCACGCACAGGCCAAAGAACAACACCAAGAAAATAAACACACGGCAGCTACACAGAAGCAAGGAAGGAGAGAAGTTTTCTAACATACCGACAAAAACAGAGAATCGAAGAACGAGTTGAAGGAGTCAAGGTTGGTATGTGCTGAAGAAGATAAAGAGGATGAAGGTGGCTCAGGCATACTGTTATGATCACACTATTTACTAAACAGAAGATAATACTTCTGGTGTATATTGCAATCAATTTCTGGGAATCGTTCTGTCAATTACATATGTGTAGTAATGCAAAACGAAATGATAGCTACTATAGCAGAATAACAGAAATAGAAAGGAAGAGGTAACAGAATAGAAAAGGGGGGGCCATCGACGTAAGAGGTAAGACAAACTATTACAATTCATTCCACACCCTTCTACCTATATTTACCTTTTATTTATAGACCCTATTCATCTATTTCTCTAAGCTTCCAGGTTCTTCTTTTGGGCCTTTTGCTTCTCCTAATGGATCCTTGCTCATCCATTGTTATTGTAGTTGTTGGGTCTTCTGTTATACGGCCCATTTGTTCTTCCTCCATGAAATTACCCTCCCCATCAAATGGGACCTTGTCCTCAAGGTCCAAATCAGGATATGTTGAAGTCACAGAATCTGAATTTTCCCAAGTAGACGAGTCAGATCCCTCCCATTGAACCAGATATTGTTTTTGCCATTTATCTCCATCTTGAACTAATCGGGATTGAAGAATCTTAGATGGAATAAGAATAGGACCCTCAGGAACTGAAAGTAATGGCAAAGGGATTACAGGGGTTGGAGAATCAGATCCCACAAATTTTTTAAGTAAAGATACATGAAAAACAGAGTGGATTTTAGCATGTGGAGGTAAGCCCACGCGATAAGCAACTCGACCAATACGTTCCATGACCTTGAAAGGACCAAAATATCTTAAAGCAAGCTTGTGATATTTCCGTAATGCAACAGAATGCTGTCTATATGGTTGGAGTTTGACCCAAACGAAATCACCAACTTGAAATTCCAGCTCAGTTCATTTTTTGTCAGCATAAAACTTCATTAGTGTTTGAGCCCGTAAGATATTGGCCTTTAAGGTTGCCAAAACTTCATCCCGCTGAGATAATTGTTTGTGAACATCAAATGGGGCATCAGTTAATGAAGCATGTCGTAATACCGGAGGGGGATCGTGACTATAAACAATTTTAAAAGGGACCATTCCAATAGAGGTTTGGAAGGAAGTATTATACCAATACTCTGCCCATGGAAGGAATTGTAACCACAATCTTGGTTGTTCAAAAACAAAGCAAATAAGATATGTTTCCGCACACTTATTAGGAGCTTCGGTCTGTCCATCCGATTGAGGATGATAAGCTGATGTAAAACATAGGGTGGAACCTTGTAGTTTCATTAAATGACGCCAAAAATGGCTAGTAAAAGCTCTATCG
The DNA here is from genome assembly GCA_025563575.1 of Acacia pycnantha. Lineage (NCBI taxonomy): Eukaryota > Viridiplantae > Streptophyta > Magnoliopsida > Fabales > Fabaceae > Acacia > Acacia pycnantha. Next base: position 294,571 of record JAMWYP010000277.1, read on the forward strand.
CGATTAGACACGATGGTATTAGGAACACCATGCAATTTTACTATGTGCTGGACGAAAACCTCTGTGACCTTCTGACTCAAAAATTTAGCAGATAAGGGAATGAAATGGCCATATTTTGATAGCCTTTCAACCATGACAAAGATCACCGAATAGCCATTCACAGGAGGAAGGCCAACAATAAAATCCATAGAGATATCTGTCCAAATCTGAGTAGGGATTGGTAATGGTTCCAGTAAGCCAGCAGGATGTATCTGAGAAATTTTAGCTTGTTGACATATATGACAGTGTTGGATAAAATGCTTGATATCAGATCGCATGCGAAGCCAATAAAACAAATGAGCAATTCGATATAAGGTTCTTAAAAATCCAGATGACCACCAATCCTTGATGAATGAAATTCAGTGAGTATCATAGCTATGACGTCAGAATCGGTGTGAGGAATAACTAACCTCTTTTTCCAGTAAAGGTCTTGATGAATAATTTGATAATCTTTCATGTTGGAAGGTTCTGTGCCAGCTGTCGTTTAATGTTTTGAATAAATTCTGAGGAACGCACCTTCTCATATACTGAGTCCATAAAAGACGATTGAATGGAGGAAATTGCCATATGGAACACTCGTGAAAGGGCATCCGCGCTGATTGAGGCATCCCGGCTTGTACTCAATAGTGAAACGATACCCCGCAATTTAGGTAAGCAAGCTTCTTCTTCGGGGTTTGAATCACCTGATCCCCCAAATGTTTCAGGCTAGCATGGTCAATGCGAATCACAAAGACATGTCCGAACAGATAATGGCAGAATTTGGCGACTGCTTCAGTAATAGCAGTTAGCTGTCACAGATAAACAGATTGAGCTTGTAGGCGGGGAGATAACTTCTTTGAAAAGAATGCAATTAGATGTCCTGCCTGACTTAAGACGGTGCCGATGAGATAAACGCATCCTTGGCTAATAACTAAGTCAATGGACCTGCGATTTGAGCATAGTGTTGGATCAATCTCCTATAATAGCCGCTAAGCCCAAGAAAACCTTTAAGCTGGGTCACATTTTGCGGAATGGGCCAATGTTTAATAGCCGTTATCTTCTTATCGTCCATCTCCACCCTCCGTCGATATAATATGGCCCAGGTACTCAATCCTTTTTTGGCCGAAAGAACATTTGGACCATTTAGCAAGTAAACGTTGATCCATCAGTATCTGTAAGACCAGTCGAACATGCTCCAGGTGGTTTGGCCAGGTATGGCTATAAACCAAAATGTCGTCGAAAAAATGAGCACAAATTTGCGGTGAAAAGGACGAAAAATGGAATTCATCACCGATTGGAAGATAGCTGGGGCGTTGGTGAGGCCAAAAGGCATCACGAGCCACTCGTATAATCCTTGGTGAGTCCCTGAAAGCAGTCTTCTCCTTATCCCGTGTCTTCATTAACACTTGATGATAACCGAACGAAGATCAAGCTTTGAATAAAACTTGGAGCCGTGCAACTCATCAAGGAGTTCATCTACCATGGGCATGGGGAAAGCATCCTTTACGATGAGCACATTTAGAGCCCTATAGTCAACACAAAACCTCCACGTTCCATCTTTTTTCTTGACGAGAATGACCGGTGCTGAAAAGGGACTAGTGCTCTATTGGATCAGTCCTTCTGCAAGGAATTCGGAGACAATGTGCTCAATCTCATTTTTCTAACTTACTGGATATCTGTATGGTTTAACTTTAACTGGTGAAGAGCGTGCTCGTGTTTCCAAGGTGGTGGCAGTTCGTGGGGCATCTCGAAAATAGAGGAGAATGTTCGGAGTAATAGACACAGATCATCGGAATGGGTTCGGGGAATCACCACCGATTGTGTAATGACAGTTCCAATAAAAATAATTCAGGACATGAGTCAGTGTGAGTAAATCGCACCAAATGATGATATTGGGCATGAGACACAAGTGCTTCCTCGGAAACCTTTAAGAGTCACCCATTGACCGTCCTTTAGAAATTTAATTGTAGATGTGCTATGGTCTACTACGTGGGGTCCCAATGTCTCCAACCAACCAGCGCCAATAACCATGTCGATCACTGCAACAGGTAACACGAACATTGTCAGAAACAGAGTATATCCACAAACCTGAACAGGGATGTTGGAAACCTGCTGAGTGGTACGCATTATTTGGCCTATACCGCCCAATATGCGCACTTCTTTGGTATATTCTACTGGTAAGCTGAGGTGTTGAACAATGCGAGGATGGATGAAGTTGTTTGAACTACCCCCATCCAATAGAATTTGGATCTCTGTTCCCTGGATTTTTCCGGCGAATCGGATTGTAATGAAGACCGGAGTACCCTTGAAGCCGGTAGAGACAAATGATGTAGGGTCCCATCTATCGAGACGTCTTCTGCCTCAGTTCGACAACCTCCTCGGCTTCATCTTCATCTTCTTCAATCATCATCATGAGTTGACGCCTTGCACGTGATGGGTTGGAAAAACTTCTTGTCACATGTATAACACAAGCCTTTTTCGTGGCGAATCTGCATTTCTGCCGGAGTCATGCGTTTAAGGGGTAATTTCGTCGGGGTGGGTAACAATGGGGGTAAATTGAATTTACTGCCGCCACTGGTCATAGAGGATGTACCACTGGATGTTGGAGATGCAGATGAGAATACATTGCTCGTAGGACTGTGATAACCAGAATGGTGAAATCCAGGACCCTTAGCGGTCTGCTCCATTCGAGGCCTCGGTGAAAAGTTTGGCGAGGGTCATGGCTCGCCGAACCGTTAATAGTTTCGAACTAGAATATCACGTCGTAACTCGGGCTTCAAGCCCCCAATATAGCAATCAAGCGCATCGGGTTTTTGTCTTGTTGAACCAGTTTAAATAGTTGGGATCGGGCACAATGAAATTGAGAAGGTCCGTATTGTGCTTCAATCGCTTGCAGCAGAGCAGACGAGTAAGGAATCCGACCAGTTTTTTCTAACATTTGAAACCAGGGTAAGACGTCACCGTCAAGGTGTACCGAAGCAATGACTATCCGTTGAGGTTTTGGAACATCAAAATACTTGAAGTATTGCTCAGCTTTGAAAATCCACTGAAGTGCGTCGAAGCCATCGAAACGAGGGAAATCAAGCTTAACCTAACGAGGCATAGATGAAAAAAATTGTGTGGATGAGTGAGGAAAGGTCCCTGAAACCAAGTGGTCCTACTTTGAACTCGATCCAGCATTCTCAGAGCGTCGATCCATGGAGTCTAATTTGAGCATGACAGCGTCCATAAAACTCTCAAGACGAGTAAAGCGATGAACAGAGTCGTCCATGAATTCGCCTAGACGAGTAAAACGATGAGTAGCCTAGTCCATGAATTCGCCATATTTCTTTTGGTCAGCCTGTAACTCCTTGAGGCGAGTGTTTTCAGCCATAAGGAGCTCAATGAAAGCACCAAGAATGTTATGATCACACTATTTACTAAACGAAGATCGATAATACTTCGGTGTATATTGCAATCAATTTCTGGGAATCGTTCTGTCAATTATATATGTGTAGTAATGCAAAACGAAATGATAGCTACTATAGCAGAATAACAGAAATAGAAAGGAAGGGGTAACAGAATAGAAAAGGGGGGGGGGACCACTGGCAGAAGAGGTAAGACAGCTATTACAATTCATTCCACACCCTTCTACCTATATTTACCTTTTATTTATAGGCCCTATTCATCTACCATTCATCTCTTTCTCTAAGCTTCCGTGTTCTTCTTTTGGGCCTTTTGCTTCTCCTAATGGATCCTTGCTCATCCATTGTTATTGTAGTTGTTGGGTCTTCTGTTATACGGCCCATTTGTTCTTCCTCCATGACACATACCCACGAGACGACGTCGTCTCAAGCAGCAGAAGAAGAAGCTTAGCTGACCAGAAAAGGAGGCAGCCTCTGATTTCTCAAATAATGGACCAACGAGAAATATCTTCTTAACACATCTTTTACGCATAACCACTAACCAGCTCCCAAATTATGTTATTTTTTTAGTGGACGGTGTTATTATCATTTTATTTTCCATATATAAAAATTCAAAATTTCAACACCACACACCTATTTGATTGTACGATTTATTTTATTTAAAAATATAAACAAGTTAAAGAGTTTATATATGTCGGTGTTAAATTGCTCCATCATCATTTAAAATTATTGAATCAACATTACACTAAATGATACAAATGGTATTAACATTAAGGACTAAAGCTGCATTTTATAAAGGGTGAAGGAGCAATTTAGCCAGCGAACTTTTACCTGAGCTCTCAACATAAATAACTTTTATGTGGATCTCTAAAAAAATTTAAAAATATGTGGTCAGCACAAAAATAGTGTAAAACTTTTTTATCCTAGGCACTCCTTGAGTAAAACTTTTTTGTACTGGGGGCTTCTAGAGTAAAAGTTTTTTGTGCTGAGTACACTTAAAAGTTATTTGTGTTGGACGCTACTAAGGAAATAGTTCTTTGGCCAAATTACTCCTTAACCTTTTTATAAATTTCAGAGACTAAATTGAAACATGATGTAAAATTAAAAGACCAAATGTGTACTTTAGATTTTAAGTACTCCCTCTGATCCTAATTATAAGACATATTTAACTGATTTTGGAGGGATTAAGGAAAGAGGTTAAATTAGTTAATTTTACTCATTTTCTTAAAATGCCTTTATATAAATTTGACACTTCAATTACCTTGTTGATTTCACATAATTCCTCGTTCATATCAATATGGATGTTTCAGGAAGAGATTGACAAAAATTAGAATGTTGTCCTATAATTATGATCAAAGCAAGCCCCCAAATGTTGTCCTACGATTAGGACCGGAGGGAATAATAAACTATGGGGGAAAAATCCAGTGGTATTTGTGTACTCTGTAAAATTGATAATGAATAGTGGGTCGTCTATTTTTTAAGTGTGAGATTCTTTAGATATGTGTTTTTTACATTAACAATGAAATAATAATACTATGTTGTGATGAAAATATTCATCGATTAAGTGTAAGTAAATAGGTTAAATTTTGAAACAACACTCAACCACTAATTTTAATTTTGCAGAGTTGTGTATAAAAGACACGATTTTGATGTCATGGTACATTTTGTGCCTTTTGATATTGTCAATTTGGTAATGCCTGTGTTCATTTAGGCATCGACATAACTTAATATAGGCTGGTAGAAGTTTTCTCTCTTTGCTAGTTATGGGTTTGCTTGAAGGGTATTAATAGACCTTGGGAAAACGGCTTCAAGGATATTATATTTAAAAATAAAAAATAAGACGGAAAAATAAAAACAAAACATAAGAATTTGTCATTTGCAGATAAAGTTGCTTGGATCGATCTCATTCAGCTAGACGATGAATGAATAAAAACATGTATACAAAAAAAAATATGAATTTGTACATTATACGAATTCTTTACAATACTTATTTTATTAATTATATACTCTCTCCATTACATAAAAGTGTTATAAAAAAAATTTATACATGTATCAAGGAAATTATTAAATAATCTAAGTTTTGATGAAATCAATCTATTACGTACTTTCTTAACAAACACTTAGTGCTTTTTAAATATTATTTGGCCACTAATAGTGCATTTATTGGCAACTCAGTGTGAATCAGTAGTCATGACCACCTAACTGGGGTTTTACGAATTATTGGCTCAAAAAAAAAATTTAGTTCGACATCTCGTCTCACTTACTGCACCCACTACTAGAAAATAGCAAAATAGTGACGGAATTTGCGACGGAAATAATTCCGTCGCAAAAATAAGCCATTTTGCAATGTATATAAAAATCCGTCGCAAATTGAGTGATTTGTGACGGATTTTTCGATCCGTCGTAAAATAAGGAAAGCTTTTTTGCGATGGAATTATTTTTCCGTCGCTGAAAGCTCCTTTTTGCAACGAATAATCAGTTCCGTCGCAAAACTCACGACGAAACCAATATTTCGTTACAAGATGGCGGCCTTGAGGCCGCCTTCTCGCGACAGATCAAAAGTTTCGTCGCAAGATTTGCGACGGAAGTTGAGTTTCGTCACAAAAAGTCGACTTTGTGCAATGAGCTCAAGTTCCGTCGCAAAATGATGAGTTTGCGACGGAATTTTCATTAATTCCAAATTCCCAACTCTTTCATTTCACGAAAACGTTCTCCTCTCTCTTGTCGGTGTGCTCTCGCCTCCGGTCCGTTCTCCCTCTCTCTCTCGCCGTCCGTGCTTTGCCGGCCCCCTTTCGCCGCCGCCACCTCTCTCCCGTCCTGTTGCCGTTCGTGTCGCCGTCCGTTGTCCGCGCTCGCCGTCCATCGCCTCCTCCTTCCGTAAGTTTGAATTTTGTTTATTTTATAATGGAAAAAACATGCCATTAAATAATTAATTAATAAATGAAAATTTCCTATTAGTCTAGATCCATTATTTGCGGCTTGACTTTGCTAACTATCTGCGGTTTTTGGTGCCACGATTCCTCTAAGAGATCAACGTGCAAATATTTAAAAATAATCATTATTTAGATGATTTTGTTGTTGATGCAATTAGTGACTTTTATTAGGAATAATCCAAATTAGAAGCACACACGATTTCTATTACATAATTAATAATTATATAAGCTAGTTTCATGAACCTCATCCTCAAATTAAGTAAATTATTCTTATTTAGCTCACTAAGTATTCTAGTCAGCATAATAGTCATTCATCCTTAAAAAATGCTAATTACAATCATCACTATATATGCTTGTAATTTGTTGTGACTTATGGATATCTTCGGCTATTCTTTATCTTAATATTATTATTTTGTTATTATCAATGATGTATTGTGCCTTATATAATCTATGATAAGTGTTGCGACTTCGGCAAGTGCACCGGTCGTTACAAGTAATAAAGTATGTGAGAAAGAGATCGTCCCACGAGGAATAGTATTCCAACCACTAATTCGTTATTTAAGCTTTAGTTGGATCAATGAGAAATAGGAGGTGAATTGTAACCAAACAGAATTTTTAAGAATTAAATAAAGAGTAAAAATTCAGAATCAAGAATTGCAAGAATAATTTTTAGAAAAGATAAGTAATTAAGAAAAACGCAGCTAGGGCATAGAATTCCCCTATGTTCCTCTAAGTATTTGAATTAAGTCCCTAATTGATTATTATTCTCACGACTGACGACCAATTCTCTAAAACTAGACTAAGTCTCAATGTCTTGATGCTACCTTAATCCGTTGTTTTTGAAAACAACCTAATGTCTTAGTATTGTTTAGAAAAATCAATTTATTTACCAGAATTATGCGATCGCATAAACTCGTAAGCCTATGTCTAGGTCATACAATTTTACGATGGATTAACGATTCTAGTTAAATGTACCAACATCTCTATTGTCATACACTAACCTATAAACAATCTAAAAGGCGATCACTCTTTAAGAAAGCGTTAAGCACAGGTAATCCATTCAGTCAAGAAAATAATGAGTAATAAAGGATTCAAATCAATACTCTAAATTTACATAGGGTTCATCCTCGCCCTAACTACTAAAGGAAACTAACCAAGTATGGCTAGGTTAACAAAATAAGAAAAGATGAAAATCAAACTCATTCTTGCGCTCCGTTTTTGCGTTCTCGTTCGCGGCGTTTTCCTTTTTTTCTCCCTCGCGCTGTGCGTCCCGGCTTTAATATATATTGCTGGGATGTTTTGTCTTTTCCTTTTTTTCGTTCGTCCGCCAATTCTTTTCTAATTCCTCCTCCTCTTCTTTGCGTCTCTGCTTCTCTCCAATTTATATTACTTCTGTTCTCCATTTGCTGCGGGTCCCACGTGCATCAAATGCTTTTTCATCTTTACCCACATCTCTTAAAAGATATGGTACGTGTATCATATCTTTATATCCATCTGCATCTTCCTCAATTGTGACGTCTTCGTCTCTTGCGTTATATATATATATATATATATATATATATATATATATATATATATATATATATATATATATATTTATTTATTTATTTATTTATTTATTTATTTATTTATTCATTTTCTTTTTATCTCTTTCTTCATAAAATATCTCCGGCACAATAAGGTAGGATATGAGTAGATTTTCTGTTATAATATTCTTTTATCCTAGATTTAATTTAAAAGATAGATAAGTACATAAAGATAATTAAATCATTACAAAATATTAATAAATTCAATCCAATATATTCCAATCTACCCTTATTTAATTATAAAATATCTACTTATCAAACTTCCCCACACTTAAATATTTGCTTTTCCTCAAGCAAAAGAAAGAGAATTAATTATCTGAAAGGAACATTGCATATGGAGTTCCTAAACAGAGAGCAATAAACCACCACACTTAGATCATATCATCAAATCTTATTTAAGTTAATGTCTTATAAGAATAGGTCACTAAGTCAATAGCCTTAAACAATTATAATAATCTCTTAACATCTCATAATCAAAGGATCAGTGAATAATAAGATCAACAATAATATTAGTAGACGAATATTAGGCTACTTAATTTTTCGAAAAATTCAAATGCCCCCACTAAACCAAGCTTTTCATTTAATTTAATAAGGATCCTCAGGTAGGAAATGACTCATTCTGCTACAAAAATTTAAGGCTTAGAGACTTAATTGAAACATTCTTTTTTTTTTTTAATTTTTGACTTGATAATATTCACTAAGATGGGGAAAACTCAAAGTTAAGGTCAATTTCAAAATATTTTCAATGTTTTCAATTGCATTAGGACAAGCATTACCAAGGAAATCATATCCCTACCCCACACATAAATCAGACAGTGTCCTCAATGTTGGAACAATAAATAAAAGGAAAGGAACTAGTACTCCCATGGTTTAAGTCTCTAACTCCGATGTGGAGTTCTTCATCGGTACCATCCATGATGTTTCAAATTTTTAGAGAGGAGCGAGTGCACACGCGAGACTCCTAAGCAACAACAAGAGAAGTGATCATCTTTAAACCTAGAAAAAAATGAAAGAAAAAAACAACATAATAATAATAATAATAATAATAATAATCGCAAGAAGAACTTATTGGGTTGCCTCCCAATCAGCGCTTGTTTCTTGTCTCGAGCTTCGACGGATGTCACCTTAATTCTCAACTTCCAATGCCACGAGGTTCTTCCTCTATCAATGTCTCCTCCGTGGTAATGCTTTAATCTGCCCATTCACCTTAAAAGCTTCATCTCGAACCTATTGGTGCAATGGCAATTGCACCAAAAGGTGTGACTTCTTTGACTACAAAAGTCGACCATCTAGACTTCAATTTCCCGAAAAAGTTTCAATCGAGAATTATACAGTAATACTTGCTGTCCCGGATGAAACTATCTAGGAATAATCCTCCTATCATGCCATCTCTTGGTTCTTTCCTTGTAGAGGCCGGCACTCTCATATGCGAAAATTCTGAATTCATCAAGCTCATTCAAGCGAAGTAACCTCTTTTCATCGCAGATTTAGCATCAAAATTCAGCAGCTTAGTTGCCCAAAGTACCTTATGCTCAAGCTCCACCGGAAGGTGGCAAGACTTACCATATAGCAAATTAAACGGTGACATGCCAATAGGAGTTTTGAATGCCGTTCGATACGCCCACAAAGCATCATCAAGCTTCTTAGACCAATCCTTCCTTGACTTTCCAACGGTCTTCTCCGCAATTTGCTTCAATTCCCTGTTAGAAATCTCCACTTGCCCACTAGTTTGTGGGTGATATGGAGTAGTGACACGATGAGTGACACCATATTTGCTAAGCAATGATTGAAACCGTCGGTTACAAGAGTGAGTTCCTCCGTCACCGATAATGGCCTTAGGTACCCCAAACTCGTTGAATATATTCTTTTTGAGAAAAGATACCACCACCTTAGCTTCATTAGTGGGAAGAGCAATTGCCTCTACCCACTTGGAAACGTAGTCCACAGACTACAAGAATGTACTTGTTGTTAAAAGAACTTGGGAATGGCCCCATAAAATCAATCCCCACACATCAAATATCTCAATAACAAGAATGTTGTTAAGGGGCATCTCATGTCTCCTAGAGATATTCCAGTTCTTTGGCAACGATCACAACGCTCCACAAACTTCCTAACATCCTTGTACAATGTAGGCCAATAAAAACCACTCGTAATACCTTAGCAAAGGTGCGTTCTCGACAAAATGTCCACCATAATCCGAACCGTGACAATGCCAGAGGACCTTATGAGTTTCCTCCTCTCGGAATACGGCCGGAGCACTCCATCCGCACACCGAAAAACAAGAAAGGCTCATCCTGGATATACCGCCGAACATCATGCATGAACTTCTTCCTCTCGCCGCCATGTTAGTCCCTCGGTATCATCCCAATTGCCTTATAATTAGCAATATCAATGAACCAAGGTACATTGCTGATTGCCAAGACATACTCATCCGGGAATTCATCCCGAATCTCCATCTCTCGAATCATCCCGCAGCTCCTTAACTCGTATCCTAGATAAGTGATCGGCTACCACATTCTCCACCCCTTTCTTGTCCCCGATGTTAATATCAAACTCTTGGAGTAGCAAGATCCAACGGAGAAGCCTTGGCTTAGCGTCTTGCTTAGTCAAGAGGTATTTTAGAGCAGCATGATCCGTAAAAATAATCACCTTGGAACCAATCAAATACTGTCTAAACTTATCTAATGCATAAATAATTGCAAGCATCTCCTTCTCTCGTTGTTGCATAGTTCGGTTGTGCCTCATTCAGAACTTTACTCGCATAGTAAATAACATGCAACAACTTATTCTTCCTTTGCCCCAACACAGCACCTATGGCATAGTCACTGGCATCACACATCACTCAAACGGTAACTCCCAATCAGCGCCGTCGAATAGGTGCAGTGGTCAATCTCTCCTTCAACAAATTAAATGCCACTAGACAATTATTGTTAAAGTTAAAGTCTTCATTTTTGACCAACAACCGACTAAGTGGTTTGGCTATCTTGGAAAAATCCTTGATAAACCTCCGATAGAAAACTGCGTGACCAAGAAAACTACGAACGCTACGCACATTGGTGGGAGGAGGTAAGTCTTTGATGATTATAATCTTGGCTCTATCCACTTCTATCCCCTTATCAGATATTCTATGACCCAAGACTATCCCGTCTTTCACCATAAAGTGGCACTTTTCCCAATTAAGCACCAAGTTACTCTCTTGACATCTTTGGAGCACACAAGACAAATTAGCCAAGCAAGTATCATATGAAGTGCCAAAAACAGAGAAATCATCCATAAATACCTCCATAAATCTCTCAGTCATGTCAGAAGATAGATTTCATGCACCTCGAAAAGTAGCTGGGGCATTGCAAAGACCGAAGGGCATCCGTCTATAAGCAAAAATCCCAAAGGGACAAGTGAAAGCTGTCTTCTCTTGATCCTTTGGAGCCACTGCTATTTGATTGTAACCAGAATAGCCATCTAAGAAGCAGTAATAAGAGTGACCTGCAAGCCTCTCAAGCATCTGATCCATGAATGGCAAAGGAAAGTGGTCCTTGCGAGTGGCATCATTCAACCTCCTATAATCCACACACATTCTCCAGCCCGTAACAGTTCTAGTGGGTATCAATTCATTATTCTCATTCTACACTACAGTGATTCCACCCTTCTTTGGTACTACTGTCTTGGACTAACCCACTTTGAGTCGAGATAGGATAAATCATACCCGCATCTAACGGTTTCACCACCTCTTTTCTCACCACTTCCTTCATAGTTGGGTTAAGTCTCCTTTGGGGCTGCCTTACTCGGTTTCACTTGGTCTTCCATGAGAATTTTATGAGTGCAAAATGAAGGACTAATCCCCTTTAAATCGATATAGACCACCCTATGGCGAGTCTTGTGGGTAGTCAAAATTTTCAAGAACTTCTCTTCGTCGTAGGTGACAACTCGGTGCTAACTATAACGGGATAAGTGTCATCCTTCCCTAGAAAAGCATACTTCATATTAGAAGGGAGCTCCTTTAGTTCCACCTTAGGAGCAAGCAGTAGTGCATCATAATCTTTCTTCTTGACTCCTCAACTCGTAAATCGAATTCTTCTCTCGCAAAACCTCTTCTTCCACTAATAACAATTGAGCAAGATCATCCTCCATAGACCCATCCGAACCTTCTTGAAAAGAAACTTCTTGAATGGCCTAATCAACTACATCAATTAAGGCAGTCACTATTATCGGTTGGGTATTTCATAGATTGAAACACATTGTAAGTGACTTTCTCATCATTCATTTGAAACTCCATTTTCCCGCAGCCTACATCAATTACCGCTCTAGCAGTAGCCAAGAAGGGTCTTCCCAAAAGTAAAGGAATTTCAGCATCTTCCTCCATGTTAAGAACCACAAAATCCACCGGGAAGATGAATTTGTCCACATTCACAAGCACATCCTCAATGACACCTTTCGGCTTCTTAATGGACCTATCCGCCAACCGTAACGACATCATAGTAGGCTTCATCTCTTTAATGTCGAGAGCTTTGAAACAGATAAGGGCATTAAATTTATACTAGCTCCCGGATCACAAAGTGCTCGCCCATATTGACGTTCCCTATTGCACAAGGGATGCTAAAGCCGCCCGGATCTTTAAGCTTTGGTGGCAACTTTGTTTGAATAATGGCACTACACCGTTGAGTCAATGCCACTGTTTCGCCTCTTGCAACTTATGCTTCTTTGAAAGCAAATCTTTCATGAACTTTGCATAATTAGGCATATTTTCAAGAGCTTCTGCAAAAGGAATGTTAATCTGCAATTTCTTAAAAATATCCAAGAACCTAGCATCTTGTTGCTTCGAATCGCCGCTTGAACCTTTGGGGATAAGGAGGTTTTACATAAGAAGGAGTGGGAGATTTCTTTGGAGCTATCTCCTTTGGAACCCGCTTGTACATTACATTTCTCAACCTCTTCCTCCCCTTTCTCGATTTGTCCTTCATCTGGAACAGATTTCTCAACCGGCTGAACCACTACACCACTCCTTGTAGTTATGGCATTACAATGCTCCATTGGATCACCTTGTTTTGTTGGGCAATGGTCTCATTGTGGGCCAATATTGTATTGTAAGAGTCTAGCTGAAGAACTCCCCTCTTTGGTTGTGGAATAACAGTTTCATTCTCAAAGGACCCCATAGCTTCAAACAACTCCAATGATTCTTCGGGAGTTTTATTTTTTAGTGTACCACCTGCTGGAAGCATCCCATTGAAAAATATTCTCACCGATCATAAACTTTGTATACTTAGAAGAAGGAAAAAATTTCTCAAGGAACTTTGTGGTAATAATGTCCCAAGTGGAGAGACTTCCATTAGGACAAGAACGAAGCCAAGCTCCTGCTTTCCCCGTCAAAGAGAAAGGAAACAGTCTCACACGAATAGCTTCTCCAGAAACCCCATTCATCTTGATAGTATCACAAATTTGCGAGAAAAGTCTCGATATCTTGATTAGGATCATCTAAATCACTCCCACTAAAAGAGAGTTGTTGAACCAAGCTTATGAGGGATGGCTTGATTTCAAAATTATTCGCATTTACGGCGGGATTGACAATGCTAGTTGCAGCCCCAGCGAGATTAAGCGTCATGTAATCGCCCATGGTCTTTTTTGGAGGAGGTGGAGGAGGTTACGTAACATTTTCTGTTTAGCAAGTTTAGGTTTCTCCTTCTTTGTCTTTTCAATTTCGGGATCAAATTGTAGCGAATTTCATCGGTGGTACCTCGCATAAACGAGTAGAATAACAAAAGAAAAGAAAAATCCAATCTAGAGTTTCAATAACTACTCTTAGTGTTGAAATAAACTATTCCCAAGAATCTGGCGCCAAAAACTTGTTGCGACTTCGGCAAGTCATCAGTCGTTACAAGTAATAAAGTATGTGAGAAAGAGATCGTCCCACGAGGAATAGTATTCAACCACTAATTCGTTATTTAAGCTTTAGTTGGATCAATGAGAAATAGGAGGTGAATTGTAACCAAACAGAATTTTTAAGAATTAAATAAAGAGTAAAAATTCGAATCAAGAATTGCAAGAATAATTTTTAGAAAAGATAAGTAATTAAGAAAAACGCAGCTAGGGCATAGAATTCCCTATGTTGACGACCAATTCTCTAAAACTAGACTAAGTCTCAATGTCTTGATGCTACCTTAATCCGTTGTTTTTGAAAACAACCTAATGTCTTAGTATTGTTTAGAAAAATCAATTTATTTACCAGAATTATGCGATCGCATAAACTCGTAAGCCTATGTCTAGGTCATACAATTTTACGATGGATTAACGATTCTAGTTAAATGTACCAACATCTCTATTGTCATACACTAACCTATAAACAATCTAAAAGGCGATCACTCTTTAAGAAAGCGTTAAGCACAGGTAATCCATTCAGTCAAGAAAATAATGAGTAATAAAGGATTCAAATCAATACTCTAAATTTACATAGGGTTCATCCTCGCCCTAACTACTAAAGGAAACTAGCCAAGCATGGCTAGGTTAACAAAATAAGAAAAGATGAAAATCAAACTCATTCTTGCGCTCCGTTTTTGCGTTCTCGTTAGCGGCGTTTTCCTTTTTTTCTCCCTCGCGCTGTGCGTCCCGGCTTTAATATATATTGCTGGGATGTTTTGTCTTTTTCCTTTTTTTTCGTTCGTCCGCCAATTCTTTTCTAATTCCTCCTCCTCTTCTTTGCGTCTCTGCTTCTCTCCAATTTATATTACTTCTGTTCTCCATTTGCTGCGGGTCCCACGTGCATCAAATGCTTTTTCATCTTTACCCACATCTCTTAAAAGATATGGTACGTGTATCATATCTTTATATCCATCTGCATCTTCCTCAATTGTGACGTCTTCGTCTCTTGCGTTATATATATATATATATATATATATATTTATTTATTTATTTATTCATTTTCTTTTTATCTCTTTCTTCATAAAATATCTCCGGCACAATAAGGTAGGATATGAGTAGATTTTCTGTTATAATATTCTTTTATCCTAGATTTAATTTAAAAGATAGATAAGTACATAAAGATAATTAAATCATTACAAAATATTAATAAATTCAATCCAATATATCCCAGAATCTACCCTTATTTAATTATAAAATATCTACTTATCAATAAGAATTTAAATTATTTTTAAATTTTTTATTCCCCACCAGTCTAGTCCTGAGTTGATTTTAAGCTGACCCACTGATTTTTAACCCTTCCACTGCCTTGACCAATTTAGAGTCTATTCCAGGTTTGAAAACCTTGCTTATTACATTAAATCTCACAAGTTATAAATACTTTTGAAGTGAACTTTGATTCATAAGAAAATAAAATCAATAATATCTATCTCAAAAGGGGGAAAAAACTATATGATTTTAGAAATCTATTGAGAAAGACCTTTATGATATTTGTTCATTATTTCGGTCACATATCTTTCAGAACATATAGTGTTTTTGTGTAAGTCATGTTGCATTAAAAACTATACTTAAAAAGATTTCTAATTGTAAGTGATTTGTCACATTTGAATTTAAAGAGTCAGGAAACCATGACCCTTCTTTTTCAGCTCAAAAATTGTGGTTTGCAAAACGTATGTGGGCCTCACGAAAGAGACTTTTTGCGTTAAAGTGAATTGATTTGTCCTCTTGAGAAAGTGATAAAATCGATTTTGCTTTGAGAAATCGACAACGAAGTCGTTAAGTTTTCTTGTGAGTCAGCAGCAGCGATGTTAATATAATTAACTATGTTAATGTTTATTGTTTTTGCCAGAATTAACAATGTTAATGTTATCTTCATCAATTTTCTTATTATTAATTCATTTTAATTTTAATGATGTTAATGTTGGATCAATTAGATTATACCGCTCATCATTTTATTTTGAGTAAATATCTTTCTCAGTCCCGACAAAAACATGGACCCCATTTTGGTCATTGAAAAAAAAAAAAAAAAATTTAGTCTATGAAAAGGACGAATAAGGGTCGATTGGTGGACATTTTGATACCTCATAAATTTTCAAAAGGTCTTTTTTAGTCCCATAAAAAGGATGAATAAGAGTCGATTTTTTTCAAAAATGGTATTTACTCTTTTATTTTTGACTTTTCGGTTCTTGATTTGATGTGGCAACCAGCCAAGATTAAATAATACAACTTGATGCGATGAAATTAACGCCATTAAAATTGAATGATTAAAAATGCACTTTATAAATTAAATGGATAAAATTAAAACTTAATACAAACATAAATGATCAAATATATACTTTAACCTATTGAAAAAGATACCACACACATTTCTCATTTTTAATTTTCAAGCAGCACCAACCAGTCTTCATCGTTTGGAAAGGAAATTTTCTGTATAAGCTGCTATTGATGAATTATTCTATTAAATATTTCTGAAATATTGTCTGCTTTATTACCTGCTGTTTATTTTGAGTAATTAATTAACTCATCATGGAATCTGAAACCCTTAAGTAAACTCTAATGTTACACATTGATCCAATTTTGTTGTCTTCTATTCAGCGCAGGGAACATGCTTATTTCATTTTCTTTGCCTTTTCCCAATTGTATCGTAACGTTTACACTACAAAAAAATCGTTGGATCAGAGACAGAATTACCAACGGAAAAAACTTCGTCGGAAATTACCATCAGAATATTCCGTGAGTAATTTCATTTGGGATAGGAATTACCAATGCAATTCCGTTAGTAATTCCTGTCGTCGGTAATTTCCGTTGGTAACCTGGTGTTTTTTTAAAAAAAAAAACATTATTAGGGTTAAATGATGTTAAAAGATACTCCATCCGATCCTAATTATAGGGCATAATTACCAGAATTTGGAGAGATTAATGAGAGAAGTTAAATGAGTTAATTATCGTATTTTCCTAAAATGCCCTTGGTCAATTGCGCAGGATTTATCAGAGATGGACGACGCCATACCATGTGTGTTTGCATCAGCTTTGAGGCGGGCCTCATTTGCTGACCTCATGCTGTAATTCAACAATATTTTTTAATCATTTTTTTTAATTTCTTAAGAAACAAATTGTTCCCTTCTTTTTTTTAAAAAAAAAAAAAAAGTTAAACGTCTCCTTCAGTTTAGTTACACGGAGCGGAGAAGCCATCTTATTTTTAGCAAATTCACTCAGTCCAATCATTTTGCGCCAAATGAACAATCTTATGCTCCTATTTCCAATCATTCTCTCCTTGCATAATAATAATAATAATAATAATATCAAATGCACTACAAAAAAAAAAAAAAAGACAATTAGTAGCGGTTAAAATGACCTATTTGTAACGTTTTTAGGCGCAACTAATGACATTTGTAACAGTTAATAAAACAGTAGAATTCAAGTGCATCTGACACCACTGAGTTGCAAACATTATTTATTTTGTAGAATATTTAGTTGCATAATTAAATTATTATTGTGTTTAATAATTATTGAGAAAATGTCAATATGGGTATTTTAGGAAGAAATTGAAAAAATTAGAAAGTTAGCTTATAATTAGGATCAAGATCAACTCCTAAATGTTATCTTATAATTAGAACCGAAGGGAGTATATTTTATAAAGTTAAGAGGTGTAAAATCCTAAAATGAAACTTTGAGTGAAGTTGAAGTACTAAATATGTATTATTTTTATTTTATTGTTTTTGCTCGAAATATGTATTATTGCCCATCATATAACTGTACAACATATCATTAGACCAACACTTACTTTTTCCGTGTAACTAGAATGCGAAGGTAAATCAACTAAACTAGTAGTAGTACTTCATTCTTCTGCACCCCTTGGTTTTCCTTAGTTTTCTTCCATATGTATGTCGAAGCAAATTCACTAGTTCTATCACACACCCTCAATTGTGTTCAGTTTTTCTAGATTTTGAGCTGACTTTCTTCAGCTAAACAATAACTTCATATTTCATAATTTAATTAATTTTGCAATCAGCAGTAACATTATTTAGAAGGAAAAAAAAGTGGTTTTTAGTTTTAATTGTTGTGCTCTACTCCCTTATTATTTTTGTCAATGTTTAAACTCAGCTCCTCTGTTTGCAGGCCCTGCTTCAATAATTAACTTTATTACAAATAGATAACATTACTGAGATTATGTAGAAATATTTATGACATTTTTTTTTTTGCCAGAAATATATGATATTTATTATTATAAGTCAGCATATTTGTTAGAAGAAGTGAGCCGAAACCCATTATCAAATAAAAAAACAAACAAAACATAAAACCATTAAGAAACGTACAAAGATAGCAAATGTAGAAGCCCACATTAAAACATATATACAAAACTGCCAACACACACCAGAATCTATAAAATGATCAAACCTATCAAAAACACTCCGATCTACAGAAGGATGATCTAATAACATAGCATCATCACCGGAATGATCCACGATGACAACCTCAAATTCCTATGTTTCGGGTTTCTTTGCAGCTTCCATGGCAGATTCTCCTCGCAAAGGCTCCGCCGAAATGCTAGCAGGTGAAAGACCCACTGATCCCAACAGGCGTCGAAGTCGCTTTGATGATTGGGAATCTTTCACAGTATCATACTCTGCAACTTTCTTCTCAATCCATTGTTGCAGGTCAACCTTGCGATTTCCTTGGGAGAGAAATTCAATTACATGACGATCACGAACCTCAGATCCAAAATTGTTCATGGCAGAGATCAAGCTTGGTTCAGTCAAGGCAAAGGGGGCAACATTTTCAGCACCGCATTTAGCAAGGTAACAGGACCAACATCTCCGGTTAAAATCAGCCGGAGGCAGATCGTAGAAGAAACTAGCAGGAAGCAAATCGTTCTTCACGGATTGAAGCTCTTCCTTCATTCGCGCACGTTCAGCACACAGTTTCTGCTCAAGTTCAAGTATGGTAGCTTCATGATTCCGGCGAATCTCTGAGAACCGATTCTCAGGTAGGGCCCGTTGGATCTCAAACATCTTAAGCCAACCGATCTCTTGAGGAGAGAAAGAGGTACAAGCCTTCCGAGATAGCTTCTCGTAGGTGAGAATCTCCTGCCATGCTTGTTGACCTTGAGGAGTCTTGAGGAACTCAAGGAAGTCATAGAATTGGCTAGGCTGTGCGGTTTGAATTTTGGAGAAGAAACCATGGTTGACGCCTATGAGCAAGGCACGTTCGCGCTTGACGGCGGAGTCCAGTGGCCGGAAACGGCGGAGGAGCTTGGCCAAAATGGAGGTTGTGTAGCCGAATTGTAGCCTGGTTTGTGGATCAAGGCAGGTTTCAGGGTGCCCACACTTCATGAACAGAGGAATAACCTCATCTATCAAACGTTGATGCTTATCATCTTCGTCACGTTGAGAAGGAGGCTGCGCCATATTGTTGAGCAGAAGCACAAACACATAATCAGAAATGAAGAATGAAAGGAAAGGAAGTTAAATCAGTGTGTGTATTCTATGTATAGGTATAATCAATTTGCATTCCTCTTGTCTTGTGGTTCTCTTCGGCTGCCCCTAATAACGATGCGACTGTGGGATTGATCCCAATGATGCATATCATGCAAGGATGTGATGTGGGGTTCTTAAGATGCAATCTGGGCCGTTGGTGGTGTTACACACCTACCGCCTCGCCCTTTTGGGTAGCGGGTAGTGTGATCTTTTACTTTTATACAATTCTAAATTATTTTCCCAGGATAATTTACGTCGCACATCGAGTTTAAGCAACAGAGCATGCATCGGTTTAGACAATAATATCTTGATAGAAATACGGAAAGATAGATTCTTCCTCGAAGGAAACAAAACATACAAATCATCCCGATAAAGGTGCCAGACAGCCAAAATAATAATCTACGAGTCATCCAAGTCAAAAGAAATATCCCAAAAGAGAGTCACCAACATCCACTACTACACTAGCCTGCTCAGGAGCCTTACCTCTGTTTCTCGCTCTACTCCGGATGAGCTTCCGGATGGCTTAAAATGATTGAATCCCGAAGTAACCGTTAATCTCATATAAAATGTATAAATAATGCATGTAAGAAAATCCATAAATAAACAATTACCACATAACATTCGGTATCAAGGCACACAACCAAATCCGAACTAGCAGTTCTAATAGCACACAAGCCATGATTGCAGTGGTCCTAATAGCACACAAAGCATGTACCAGACCGCACGTAACACATCAAAGCCCTTTATGCACCAGCATGTTCCGGTTCCATAGCACTCGGAAATAAATGATAATCAAATGTTTGCAATATATATGGTAAAACATACATACACACGTTGCACAAAGTATATGAGGATTAAGGTTACTACGCAGCGATCGACTACAAATAACAATAACCTTCCCGGTGCAAAATATCACAATTATCCCTAAAATAGTAAAATATAAATATAATTAATTACACCTCAATGAATATTTTCTTTGGTAAATTAAAATAATCCCAATTAATGTGTCCATACTCACTAAATTCATTTTATTATTAAGGAATTTAATTTTAATTTGAGCCTATATATTCTTAATTTTCGTCATGAGTCTGAAGTTTTCTAAAATAAAGGCTCAACTTCAAAAATTCATAATTAAATCTAGAAAACTTTTTTTGGGTTGATTCCAAATCCCAAATAACCCTTAATAACGGACCAAGTCTAAAATTCATCCATAGCCCAAAATACCCCTGCTGTCCGAAATAATTACCAGTGTTTAGGGGCTATTTTAAAACATTTATTTATCTTAGCAAAAAATTCATAAAACCACGAATTATATACCAAATTAATCCTTGAGATGTCTATGTTCTCACTGTAAAATTTCTTAATTTTTAAAGTCCATTTACTAGGTCAAATATCATGAGGAATGTGACTGATTCCACAGCAAATTTCCAGAAGCAGCACCTAATGATCTTCAAACTTCCATTTATGCTTCCAAAATTATGATCCAAGTTTAACCTCATACAAAATCTCATTTTAAACACTTTAGAGCTATAAAAAAACACCAAAATCCATTCCCAAAACACTTGTATATCCAGCTGGACGAAAATCATATTCTAAACACAAATATTCAAGTTTCAATTTTTTAACATCATAATCTAGTCCATAGTCACTTCTAATTTGTTGTTTGAACCCTTAATCATACACTAACTCCATCTAAGAATTTGGGCAGCAACTCCCCATACATTTAGGGTTTCCAACATTTCCAAAAATACAAGAAAATACCACCCCAAATCAATTCACCAACACAAATTCATTCTAAGGAGGTTCAAGAATCACTAACGTTAGCTTGACATTTGAGGTGTTTGTAATTTCTTCTTCCTTGTTTACCAAAATTTTCGACCTCCCTTCATGAACACCATAAGAAGACAGATTTTTGGGTCAAGAAGAGTTGCAAAAGGGAGCTTAGAAGAGATGTAAGAGATTACATGAGATTTACTTATTAGATTCTTGAGTTTTCCTTCCTATTTTCTCCAAGAAATTTCTGTCCCTTCCTCCTTTCCCTTTCCTGCATGATGGCTGGACCAAAAATGGGGAAAGATGGTGATTTAATGCCAATTAAAAGGGTCCATTCGGCTGAAATAATGAAGGGGAAGAATGACCTCCAACTAGCCCAATATTTACCACAACGCCATCTAGTTAAAATCCAACAATTTAGTGTGTTTGGCAATTTTTCTTCTTCTTTCTCCTAGTTTGGGCCAAAATTTCAAGTCTTTCTTAGGATGATTTTAGCCCACTTTTTTTTTTTTTTTTGCTCAAGATTTTAGCTCACTTTGTTAACTTATAACCAATGCTCATGTGCTCATAAATTCTAAATAATTATGAGACATACGGTACAATTTTGTGGAAATTGAAATTTTAACCTTGCTTCAATTTTTCTCCTAATTCCTAATAATACTCAGACAACTTCTTTTCATTCCTTTTTAGTCAAATTTAATACACATAAACAAGTAATTTCACGACCACACCTTAATCTTATTCGATTATTTCACGCAACAACCTATATTCATTAACACATAACTTCATAAGAAAAATCCATATATGCAAATGAATCCACATTGAGGCACATGACAAATGGGAATGTTACAGATGATGCCTATCCAAACAAGGCGGTTAGGATCTATGGAATGTCTAAAGTTGGCTGAAGTGAGAGATTTCTACCGTTATGTTCAAATGTTATATATACTCCTCTAAGCAATTAAAAGATGTTCATCATGACTCGCCATCATAAGTGTGATATTGATTACATGTTTTAAATTTACTCATATTTATTTCTCCTTTGCATTTTTCTAAAAATGTAATTCTTACTTTTAAATACCGATAATTTTGGATTTTTTTTTAAAAAAATCAGCTTTTGTTTATTTTTAAATATCGATAATTTTGGAATTTTATTTTTTTAAAAAGAAAATAAGCTTTTGTTGATTGATTGGAGGTAAATTATAATAGGGACTATATAAGGAGTATTCACAAATAAAGTGAGAAAGGAGAAATAAAGTACAAGCAAGCACCCATTGCAATATCCTCTTGCTATAAAACTGATGTCATATTAATTCTAAGTTCCTTGTTCCCTAGACCCTTGGATACCAAAAATGCTTGTATAGTTTTTATCATTTAATATAATTGATCTTTTTATTAAAAAAGGCTAAAGTCGGGGATTGAATAATAATTGGTAGTAATTGAAACAAAGGAATGCATCACATAGCAAGGATAATGGAGTATAGAGGGGCATTAATCTGAACAAAATAAACATTGGAAGAGGGGTAGAAAACGTTGCATGGGGTTGGTTTTCATTAGGGGGTTAAAAAGACATTATTAGGACTAATTGTTTATTGGAATTTGTAATTGCTAATCAGATACATGCATGACCATTGGGATACAAACAGTTTCAACTTTCAACATTTATTTTTTGCTATTTCTGCATCATCTATATTCGCTTAGACTTCTTAGTTCTATTTCTCTAGCTTACTTTTAGCTGGCTAATTTCTTATTTTTTTTATATACAAATTTTAAAAAAAGGTGTTGGATTTACCCATAGTCCAAATTAAGATAGAGCGCTTGAACTCTGCAAGGGAATTCGGGATTGAAAGTATATACGCCTCCACCTTAGCTTAAGTTGCCCCTACATCTCAAACTTTAGGATGCCTCCCAGCTCCGCAACAATCGAAGGAATCGAACCTTCTCTATTTATGAGAGTGTTTGACCGTTCGACCATTTAACCCATTGACGAGGGGTTTTACCTGGCTACATGATTGACTTGATTAATCTAATCAGATGCTTGCTTCCCATAAAAACACAATAAAAGTCCTTTTGTAGCTCACCATTTTAGTCCATTGACACCAGTATACAGTAAGTCTGAGAAGAAAGTGACTAAAAACTTGGCGGAAAGCTCTATGGGATTAGGACTTTTTATTGCTATCTATTTTCTTAATAAAAATCCAGTGGGCCCTCTTGCATTGACATGGGCCTGCTTTAATGATGGGGAGGCTTGTTGTGCTTTACCCCTACTGGACTTTCATTAAGAAAAACAGCCTTGATAGGTTCATTCATGGGACCTTCCATAGATAGGCCTTTGATCTTTTGTGGGCTTTGAACTCACCTACATTTATCCATATATTTTTTTATGTGGATTTAGCTTCTAGATTCACAAAAGCCTAAAAACTTGAGGATTTCTGTTGTGATATTTTCAATAATAATAATAATAATAAGACTGTGGGCCCAAAGGTGATGAATAAATTCTTTTTCAGGCTAAAAAATGTAACAAATCAACTCTAAAATGACCGGAAAACTCAAATATTTTTTTTTTTTAAAAAAATCTTATTACAATGAACCCAAGTTACTAACTTCATGGACAAAAAGATTTACAAGCCTTATAACTTCATGACTCCGTCCATTGGTGCCTCCTTAGGTCCAAGTTCCTTTTCTGAACTTAGTCAAGGCTGAGATCCAATACCCATTGAATCTCATGTAACAATCAACCTCATGCTCAAGTATAAACAATATATGTATGACAGATATTCATTACATTTCAGCATCAACCATACATAGCACACAGCAGATGTAAGGTTACAACAATACATAACACACAACAGATGTAATGTTATCAACATAACAATACATAGCACACAACACATGTAATGTCAACAACGTTTGCACTAACCAGTGCCACGAAAGCTCCTCGTGGCCTTGACGCTAGGAAAACAACCCTACGACATTATTAAGACTATAACTCGTACAAAGCTGAATGTATATAAACATGTGACTAAGGTCCATAAACTTAGTCACGGCGCATGACCAAAGACCTAGTCTTGTCCATCACTTCATGAATCATTCCATCACATATAAGTATACAAGACACATCAGAGTTAAAGTTACAGCACGCGTCCGTACCATTCACCGCGTAACTCCGGACTTCCCAGATATCCTATAAAGTTACCGTCGGATTATTCCCTTTTCCATGATATTATAATTAATATCATATTTCCTAGAATAATATCAAAAAGGATATTTTCACCTATTTTGACATTTCTACCCTTGGTGGATTTGTTATTCCACTTTTACCCTTACATTTTATTAAAAAAACGCAATTTCCAGCATTTTGCCTAGATTTTTCACTAACTTTGAAAAATCATAATTAATTCTACAAAAATCATCTTTGGGTGATTAAAAATTCCTCATGACCCTTGACATGCCTATTTTCAAGGAAAAATATTCCCAGAAGTTAGAACATCAAGAATCATTCCCAGGTTTTTCGTTTTTAAACACTATTCATATTTAAATCCAGTAAACAAGACTTATCTTCAAAAATTCATATCTCCTTGTCCAAAGATCAAAACGTTACATATTTTATATATTTAGAAAGCCATATATGTTTAATTTATTCCTGTAAAATTTCATGATTTAATGACTTCATTTGCTACATAAAATAATATCATCAATTTCGCTGCCTCTAGGAAGTTCAAAACTGAAAATTCTACAATTTTCACAATCTTGATCTATTGATTTCAAAACTTATTCCTTAACATGTTTTCCACTCCATTTTTCATTTTAAAAGCAATGGAGTCTTCCAAACATGAAAAGGAATTTTCCTAATCAATTCCTAGATTAATCTACAATTTTACTAAGAACTAAAAATCTAAAGACTAGAGAACTAACCCTTGAAGAACCTTGCTTCTCCTTCCTCCTTCTTGCTCCAAGCCTCTCAATCTCACTTATAAGAAATCAACTACTTGGAGTTGATTTGGTGTGAAAAATGAGGAGGGGTTGAGCCCCTATTTATAGCAAAAATTCCAAGCTCACAAGAAACTACAACGCCCAATCACTTTGATCCCTATCCATTGGATCATACTTACTTCATTAAACTTGATCCTCACCCTTCATTGTTGTTAGAAAAATCTAATTACTATTAAAGATATTTTATTTTATTTTAAAAAAAAAACATGTGCTCATATGAATTAAAAATAATAAACTCTCTCTCTCCCTCCCTCCCTCCCTCCCTCTCCCATGTGCTCATACGTCCTTCACCATGACTTTAGGGGCTGATCACTTTAATCTTCAATTAGCATCCCATTGAAGTGTTTAAATGCCCCTTTGATTATATGTTTCATTGGTTAGTTGAAAAGATTGACTTTTCAACACAAACTTATAATCTTATATAATTGGTTCATAATTCGCCACACATGTTCAGCTGAAAAGGTGGACTTTATGGGCTGATTAGTGATGTCATTTGATCACATAATTAAGGGCTTAAGTATCTCTTAATGCCAAATGCCAATGTGCAATTGGTTGCTTATTTAAATCAAGTGTATTTATGTATTATTAACCAAGTATTATTTCATCTTCTTTGGCTTAATTATCTTTGAATATAATCAGCTCCTTTTGATGATCTTAATTTGCCTCTAATCATCTTGAAGAATTATGCAACTAATCTCAATTAGTGCAAGCTAATTTACTAATTAGCAATTGTTAATTTATGCTAGTTTGGCCAAGGGTCTTCATAACCCCCTTTTTTTTTATCTCCTTTGATTATAAATGAATTACTATTTTATGTGCTATTTATATCACATTATATAGACCCTAAATAATGTCTCATAATTAACCATTGGTTAATTAATTCCAAAGTGAAGTTTGGATGAAAATATAATCACTAGATTATAATTCTTTGAGACACATATTCACCTTTGTATTTTGCTAATTATTTGCCAAAATACAATGTTTACATGAATTATGAAAATTAGGTATTACACTCATTAACTTTAAATCCTGACTGTTCAATATTTGATCTAAGTGTCCAGGAAAAGACACATCATCTATTTTATCTCCACCATGTGAGGTATGTAACATCCCATTTTCAAAAGCAGTATATTTTTTTTCCATCAGAGTAGAGCACCGGAGCATAAGAGTAACTGATATATATATTCAAAGTACCCACGGTAGTATAGCTTGCTGGTTAAACAGCGGTATAAGAGTGTTTCAAAAGTAATATACAATCACGAAAAGTGTAACATCCCATTTTAAAAGCGGAATTTTTTTTTTCAATCAGAGTAAAGCATTGGAGCGAAAGAGTAACTGATCCATAACAAAACATTAACCATAGTGTAATAGTAATGATAATACAGTCATCCTATTGTTCATAAGTAGATGGTACTTAGACAGAAGTACAAAAACAAGCTGAATACAAACTCCCAGGCTAGCGGTATATTCATGTTGTTTTCCCCGGTCTCCAATCCTCGGTCCTCCGGACCCTGAAGCTACAGCTGAGATCCAATTTACCACATTGGATCTCAGGTAACGGTTAACTTCATACCCAAACAATACAGTATACATACAACAGATATTCAAGACAATACAACAGTATATCAGTACATAAGCATACAGCAGATGCATGATTGATATGACGACAGAACATAAGCACAGAGCAGTATGTAAAGCCCCATAAGGTAAACAATAACAATAGTATGCACAAAACCAGTGCCACGATGTACGGTCGTGTCCTCAGCGCTAGGAAAACATAACGGCATTACTATGACTATAACCTGTCTGTATATCAATCTCTGAACGTATCTATCACATATATGTACTCAAGCAGCACAAGATTAGTGTTACAGTACGCGTTCTTAACTTCGTTGACGGTCGTCGATACTTCCGGCGGAAAACGGCACGTTTCACGGAAAATCGTACTTTCGACGGAAACGGCGGGCTGACAGCAGAAAATTGGCGGCACAACGGCAGTACTTGTTCACAGATATCCTGTAGAAAGAATATCACGTTTATCAAGATTTGGCATTATAACAGGCATTTTAGGTACTAATTACCATTTTGCCCCTAGTTGCCTAATCACCGAAATTTCGCCAGCGCTTCGCTACTTTGACTTTAACTTTCCAAAATTTTGCCAGAACTCCGACCCCACCATGATTTTCGAAAATAAAGACTAAAATACCCCTATCATATGATATCTACTCATACTCGGAAGATTAAAGACTAAACTAACATTTCTACCCTAACTACCGAAAGAACTTAAGACTAAGGACCGAAAAACTTACCCAGAGCTTCGCTGCGAATTTCCCCGGACTTCTTCCTTCCTTCCTTGCTGCCAAATTTCGAACTAAGAGAGAAGAGAATGGTGTGAAGAGTTCAATGAAGTGAAGGGGGTATTTATAGTGAAATTCTGTGACACTATTCACACTTTACCAGACCGAATACCGACCGTCGGATCGCACACGGATTAGGTGGCAACTTCTTGGCCCTTGGATGTGTTTGGCCGACCTCCCCCCCCCCCCTTAGGTGGCAAAAGATGATGTCATCCATGACATAGGTTGCTTGTTCCAGAAGCATAAGCGGTAGAATTCCTCGATCGGCGTGCAAAAATCGCGTAAAATTTTAGAAATATGGAATCATAACTTTGAAGACCCTTCCTCACTTACTAAAAATGCCTGGTATAAACAAAGTTTTGGTCCCTTCCAGGTATTCTCCAGTCAAGCTGAAGTTTTACGGAAAAACGTGCCGGTTACGGAAGAAATTTCCGGAATTGTCAACCTCAGGACAAAAATTCACTGATTCCAAATATGTCCAGAAAATTCTCAACTCATCCCTAGATGTTGAGTTATGATTTATTTTCTTCAAATTTCAATTTGTGGTTATCTGCCTCTTTCACAGATTACCCTATTCCGTCTTATTACCTAAATATTCTACCGATCACGGAAATGACTTCTGGGACAGTCTACTCCGAGATAAAAATTCACTTATTTATATTTTACTCTGTCTTTAGAAGTATTGTTCATGGTTCTCTATATAGGATTTAATTTCTATCTGTGGTCATTTACCCTATTTTCTTTTTCACATAAATTATATTATTATTAAAATTGCAACTTGCAAGATATTATAAATTCATCCCTATCCCATTTTTTTGTCCATTTCGCTGCCCCCCTTTTGGATTTGTAAATGTTTTTCATAATTTAATTAATTATTTATTTATTTATTTCAATTTTCTTTAAAAATTTCACAAAATTCCCTTATTGGTCCATTCTTGCATTTAAGCTGTAATACCCTAAAATCTGACCTATGATAAGCATCATAGTTTAGTAAATAATATCTATTGGGAATAGGTGAACTTATGACCTCAATTATTTTGTGAAGTTAGGCTATCTTTCTAAGTTGAATTATTTAGGAAATTAGAGAATTTAAATGCTAAAAGTGCCAAAATGACGAAAATGACATAAATAACTTAGGAAAATTGTGAAAAATCCCGAGAGGTAGTAAAAAATTATTAAAATTGAGAGAATATATTGTCTCTAATTTTGGTAATTTAATAAATTATAAGCTTGGAAGAATTGTAAAATAACAATTATAAAGTATTTGGAGATCATAACTAACTCCATAATTATTGATATTTTACATGGGAGATAAAATAGCAATGTTAGTTCAGATTTTAAGAGGAACTAATTAGTTCTAGATAAGAAAATTATCAACAAATAATAAGTGATTGATTAAATAATTATTGGTTAATTATTTAAGCTTGAACAATGGAATAATTGTGATAAATTATGTAGAACTCTATAATTAGTAATTTATGGCTAGGAAATTAGCATAAATATGTTTGCTAATTAATTGGAAAATATTGAGAAAAATAAATGAGATTAGGTAATTTTGAGCCTAAATACAAGTATAGGCCAAAAGGAAAATTTTGTAAAAATAATTATTAAATTATATAATAATTAATTAAAAAATAAAATAAAAAATATATAAAATTATATGTGAGGGTGCCGACATCAATAAGGGGAAAAGAAAAAAAAATGGAAAAAATAAATAAGGAAGGATAAAAATAATAAACTCTAATTTAATAATAAATAGTAAAAGGTAAATAAATACCTATAGGAATCGGATCCCATCTAGAGAACCAGGAACAGGATTTCTAAAGTCAGGATATAATATTTATCAGTGGATTTTTATCTTGAAGTGGTCTTTTCCAGAAGTTAATTCCGAGATCGGTAGAAGATTTAGGTAATAAGACGGAATAGGGAAAATCTGATAAAAAGGCAGATAGTCATAAAATTAGAATTTGAAGAAAATAAATCATAACTCAACATCTGGGAATAAGTTGAGAATTTTCTGGACATATTTGGAATCAGTGAATTTTTGTCTAGAGGTTGACGATTTCGGAAGTTGATTCCGTAACCGGCACGTTTTTCGAGAAACTTCGGCTGAACCGTTGGAACCCTGAATGGAATCAAAAATTAAGTTAACCTAGATACTTTTGAAGAGAAAGAGAAGGTCTTCAAAGTTGTGATTCCATATTTCTAAGATTTTACAAGATTACGCGAATCGGACACCGATCGGGGAATTTTATCGGTACAGGATCAAAAAGCAAAAGCAAAGATGACTCATTCTCTTGATTTTTGAGAGGGTGCAGGTCGGCCAAGCATTGTATGGCCAAGGGAAAAGTTTCTAGGAAACCCTAATTTGCATGGTTAATAAGGAAGGGAAAATTACCAAAGTTGGAAGGGAAAAATTACCAAATTGGCACAATTTTTGCCAAAAAATAGGCATGAGTTTCTCTTCATTCTTCACACCATTCTCTCTTGAGAATTTCAAAAGTAGAGAGAGGTTTTAGAGAGAGAAGCTCTGGGGGAAATTGTGCAGCGAAGCTCTGCGTAAGTTTTTCGGTACTTAAGCTTTCGTAGTTCTTTCGGTAGTTAGAGTAGAAATGCTATATTAGTCTTTAATCTTCCAAGTATGATTAGATATCATATGATAGGGGTATTTTAGTCATTATTTCGAAAATCATGATGGGGTCAGAGTTCTGGCAAAATTTTGGAAGATTAGAGTTAAAATAGCGAAGCTCTGGCGAAATTCCGCCGACTAGTAAGGACAGGGGCAAAATGGTAATTTTTACCTAAAATGCCTGTTATGATGTAAATAATTAATTAATATGATTTATATTTTGAAAATGATGTTGGAGTAAGAGTTATGTTGAAATTTTGGAAGATTAGGGTCAAAGTAACGAAGTCTTTGGCGAATTCCGCCGATTAGGGGGTCAGGGGTAAAATGGTCATTTTGACTAAAAATGTCCGTCGTAATGATAGATCCTTAACAAGTACGTTGTTATGTTGATAGGATATCACTGATTACGTTCTGACCTACTGTCGTGCCGTATACCGACAGAAATACCGACGACAGTCAACGAAGGTACGTTCGCGTACTGTAACACTAACTCTGATGTTTATGGTATGCATATATGTAGTATGTGTGTTGTATAGATGTTATACTGTTTGGATGCATATAGTGGTTAGAGGATATGTCTGTATGCTGGGGGCAATATGTCTCGTATCTTTGGGGGGCGGTATCTTTGGGCAATATGTCTGCGTGCTGGGGGCAACACATATGCATGGGTTGTGATAGAGTGATTGTTTGTGCTGTTGATATTGTGGATGTCTGTTGTTTGTATGTGTATACATAAACATGAGGTTAACCGTTACTTGGGGTCCGTATGCATTGGACCTCAGCTCTTAACATAGCATCCAGATCGGGAGGACCGAGGACCGAGGAGAGAGGCAAGCAGCCCGAGTAGAAGACCCGGCTGAAGACTCTATTTTGTTGTTTCGGTGGAAGCCTTCCTTTTGTTTTTGTGTATCACTTTTGAAATACTCGGTTACTATACCGCTGTTGTATTCCGCCAGACTTATGGCACTTTATATATACATATCAGTTACTCAATCGCTCCAATGCTCTACTCTGATGAAAAAAAAAATTATACTGCTTTTGAAAAGTTGGGATGTTACATAAGCTTAAAATTACCTAATCTCACCAATTTTTCTTCATACTTTTCAATTAATTAGGAAATATATTTATACTAATTTTTTAGCCATTACCACTAATTTTAGGGTTTTACATAATTATTTTTTAATTTTCCTTTGTTCGTGCTTAAGTAATTAGCCAATAATTACTTAACTAATTCCTTAACATTTGTTGCTAATTTTCTTAATTAGAACAGCTCATTACCTCACAACTTTTGTATTGACATTAGTATTTTATGTCCCATGCATAATATTTAACATTTACGGGGGTATTTTGGTCATTACAATACTTTTTGACTCATTCCCTTTAATTTTTCCAATGTGATAATTTATTAAATTACTAAAATTAGAGACAATATACTGTCTTAATTTTAATAATTATTTTCCTGCCTTTTAGGATTTTTCACAATATTTCTAGGCTACTTATGCATTCCAGGGCATTTTGGTCATTTTGGCCTTCTATTATTTTTTCCCTATTTTCAAGATATTTTTCCCTCATAAATAAGATAAATATAGCTTAGAAATTGAGACCACAATTTTAATTATCAGAAATGGTCATTTTATTTATCCGGGTATTACAGAAAGCTTCTCCATGGTGATCTTCACGCCATGGCAACATAAGAGATCTTCAGCCGGTCCCTAAGTGTGCAGCTTGCATTTCTCCTCGATCCTCGTTCCTCCCGACCCTGAAGCTATGTGAAGAGCTGATTCCAAAATGGCCCGTTTACGGAATTCATTTATGGAATTGTCACTTTCTGGACAAAAATTCACTGATTCCAAATATGTCCGATAATCATAAACTCATTCCCGATGTTGAGTTACAATTTATTTTGTTCAAATTCTAATTTTATGACTATCTCGCCTTTTTATCAGATTTTCCCTATTTCGTCTTATTACCTAAATCTTCTACCGATCTCGGAATTAACTTCCGGAACACTTCAAGATAAAAATCCACTGATCAATATTATATCCTGACTTTAGAAATCATGTTCCTGGTTCTCTAGATAGGATCCGTTTCCTAAAGGTATTTATTTACTTTTTACTATTTACTTTAATTATTATTTAATAAGAGTTTATTTTCTATACACTTCCTTTATTTCCTTTTTATTTCTTTTTCCTCCCTTGATGTCGGCCCTCACATATAAATTATGTATATATTTTAATTTTAATTTTTAATTAATTAATTAATTATTATTTTAATTATTTTTACATAATTTTTCATAACTTTTTTCCTATTGGTCCATTCTTACATTTAGGCTTAAAATTACTTAATCTCATTTATTTTTCTTAATATTGTCCCAATAATTAGCAAATATATTTATGCTAATTTTCTAGCCATAAATTACTAATTATAGAGTTCTACATAATTTATCACATTTATTCCATTGTTCAAGCTTAAATAATTAACCAATAATTATTTAATCCATCACTTATTATTTGTTGATAACTTTCTTAATTAGAACAGCTCATTACGTCACAACTTTTGTATTTACATTAGTATTTTATGTCCCATGCATAATATTAGCATATTGGCCTCTGGGAGCTCCGGCTCCTCTTAGATTTGCCATATCTCGTTTCTTCTTCCTTTGGTAGGGAAAACGTTAGTTATAAGGAAGACAATTCGCATAACGCAGACTTTATCACACTAGTCTCTAGACTCTATCGCGCTTAGTATTTACACTGCTCCCAGCCTTTATCGCACTCACCACAAATAAACTCTATCGTACTTAGTATTCACACCGCAAACGAACAGACACCCGCAACATTTCCTTCGTCAGATTCTCGTTGGTTCTCTATATTCGAAAACGGGTACAGAAATACGTCTCGGAAGTTCTACATGAGTCAAATACTGCATGTACTAAGATAGATTCACCTCCCAGTACAAACTGGAGATTATCAGAGACTGATATCAGAGTTATCAGAACTATCTGATATCGGCGTAAGCACAGGTGATGAATTCACCGGCTCTGGATTAGAATGATGCACCGACAAAGGGTGGTACACCGGTTCAGGATAGTATACCAGTTTAAAATGGTATACCGAGATGAGGTGGTACACCGACTCAGGGCTATATCAATACTCATTTTCAAAATATGCTCCAAATTTTTGAAAAGGCTTTGAACCTAACTCCGTTAACCGAACATAATGGTCAGGTAAGTGTCTACCATGGGGGCCTCACCGAGTTCACGGCGACTGATTGGCACACCCACGTAGGCTAGCCTTGCCTTCGGCACCAAACTGTCCGTAATAACATAGTTAAATTCATGCGGGACTCTTTGCTTTGATACCAAAATGTAACATCCCAACTTTTCACAAGCAGTATAAATTTTTTTTTCCAAAACATCTTTTCAAATCATCAGAGTAGAGCAACGGAGCAATTGAGTAACTGATACTTGTATTTAGAATGCCGTAAGTCGGCTGGTTACAACAACGGTACGAAACCGCGTGGTTCAAAAGTATATAACAAAGAAAGGCTTCCTTGGAACAACAAAAGGAAGTCTTGGTAGGGTCTTCTACTTGGGCCGCTTGCCTCTCTCCTCGGTCCTCGGTCCTCCGAACCGACGCTATGTTAAGGGTGAGATCCGCACCGGATCTCAGGTAACGGTTAACCTCATATTTACATACACAACATATGAACTACAGACAATCATTTCAACAACATTATATGTGCACTCATCGCCCAAGAGCATGCATACATATATCGCCCAATAGCATGCATACATATATCGCCCAATAGCATGTATACATATATCGCCCAATAGCATGCAGATATATCGCCAATAGAAAACGTAAACATATCACAGAGTTATCAACTACCACATACAATACACCTAACACAAACATGCATACCATAAATATCAGTGTTAAGGTTACCAGTACGCGAACGTACCTTCATTGACATTTATACGGTATTTCTGTCGGTATACGGCACGACAGTAGGTCAGAACGTAATCAGGGATATCCTATCATCATAACAACGTAATTGTTAAGGATCTATTATTACGACGGACTTTTGTAGTCAAAATGACCATTTTACCCCTGGCCCCCTAATCGGCGGAATTTCGCCAAAGACCGTTACTTTGACCCTAATCTTCCAAAATTTTAACATAACTCTTACTCCAACATAATTTTTGAAGTATAAATCATATTAATTAATGATTTACATCATAACATGAATTTTAGGTAAAAATTACCATTTTGCCCCTGATGCCCTTAATCGACGGAATTTCGCCAGAGCTTCGCTATTTTAACTCTGACTTTCCAAAATTTTGCCAGAACTCTTACCCCACCATGATTTTCGAAATCTAGGACTAAAATACCCCTATCATATGATATCTAATCATACTCGGAAGATTAAAGACTATTCTAACATTTCTACTCTAACTACCGAAAGAACTACGGAAGCTTAAGACTAAGTACCGAAGAACTTACTCAGAGCTTCGCTGCAGAATTCCCCGGACTCCTCCTTCTCTCTACCTTCTCTCTAATTTCGAAATGAGCAAGAGCTCTTGGTGTGAAAATATGAAGGAGGGTGCATGCCTATTTATAGGAAAAATCAAGGACATAAAGGTCATTTTTTCCAATTCAGTCTGAACCGTCGGATCGCACTTTCGCAAGGTGTCACGATCCTCACCAGGCCACTTGGAAGCTATCCTTTACTCCCCCTTAGGTGGCAAAAAAATGATGTCATGCATGACATCAGTTACTTGTTCCAGAAGCCTAAGCCGGTAGAATTCCTCGATCGGCGTGCAAATCGCGTAATCGCGTAAAATCCCAAAAATTCGGAATTACAACTTTGAAGACATTTTATCACTCACTAAAAATGTCTGGTCTAAAAACTTTTTGATTCCATACGGGGTTCTAATGGTCTGCGGAAGTTTCTCGAAAAACGTGCCTGTTTACGGAATTCATTTATGGAATTGCCACTTTATGGACAAAAATTCACTGACTGCAAATATGTCCAGATAATCATAAACTCATTCCCAGATGTTGAGTTACAATTTATTTTGTTCAAATTCTAATTTTATGACTATCTTCCTTTTTATCAGATTTTCCCTATTTCGTCTTATTACCTAAATCTTCTACCGATCTCGGAATTAACTTCCAGAAAAGACCACTTCAAGATAAAAATCCACTGATCAATATTATATCCTGACTTTAGAAATCATGTTCCTGGTTCTCTAGATAGGTACCGTTTCCTAAAGGTATTTATTTACTTTTTACTATTTACTTTAATTATTATTTAATAAGAGTTTATTTTCTATACACTTCCTTTATTTCCTTTTTATTTCTTTTTCCTCCCTTGATGTCGGCCCTCACATATAAATTATGTATATATTTTAATTTTAATTTTTGATCAATTAATTAATTATTATTTTAATTATTTTTACATAATTTTTCATAACTTTTTCCTATTGGTCCATTCTTGCATTTAGGCTTAAAATTACTTAATATCATTTATTTTTCTTAATATTTTCCCAATAATTAGCAAATATATTTATGCTAATTTTCTAGCCATAAATTACTAATTATAGAGTTCTACATAATTTATCACATTTATTCCATTGTTCAAGCTTAAATAATTAACCAATAATTATTTAATCCATCACTTATTATTTGTTGATAACTTTCTTAATTAGAACAGCTCATTACGTCACAACTTTTGTATTTACATTAGTATTTTATGTCCCATGCATAATATTAGCATTTACAGGGCATTTTGGTCATTACAATACTTTTTGGTTATCCTCTTCTACTTTCTCCAAGGTTATAATTTATTAAATTACCAAAATTAGAGATAATATACTCTCCTAATTTTGATAATTATTTTACTGCCTTCTAGGATTTTTCATAATTTTCCTAAGTTATGTATGTCCTATAAGGGCATTTTCGTCATTTTGGCACATTATTATTTTTCTCCTAATTTCCAAGAGATTTTTCCTTTAATTCCCACAGTACTTTCCTTAGAAAATTAAGATAAGTCCTTCTTAATATTTGAGATCTCATATTCACCTATTTTTAATAGGTATTATTTCTTAATTTATGATATTTCCCTAAGTTAAATTTTAGGGTATTACATATTGCTTAATCTTTTGTTGCTTAGTTTAAGCCTTAGAGATTTTATGTAATTTACCTTATACACTCCTTAATATGTCAAATTACTTAACAATATTCTTTATACTAATCTTGACCCTTCATTGGTCATTAATCTCCACTTAGGGGTTGTATATAATTATCTTTGAATATCTCATTTTCTCATGCTTAAACAATTAGCCAATAATTATTTATTTAATCACTTACTAATTGTTGACAATTTTCTTAATTAGAAATAATTATTATCTCACAACTATTTTACTTACATTGGTATTTTATGCTCCATGTAAAATATTAAAAATCATGGGGGCATTTTGGTACTTACAATACTTTTTGATTTTTCTCCTTTAATTTTTCCGAGGTTATAATTTATTAAATTGCTAAAATTAGAGACAATATACTCTCTAATTTTTAATAATTATTTTACTGCCTTTTAAGATTTATCACAATATTTTCAGGCTATTTTATGGCCTATAATTGCATTTTTGACCCTTTATTCACTATTATTTTCATAGAAATTATCCTAGAAAATAAAGTAAATATTCTACAAAATTTTGAAACCACATATTCACCTATTTCCAATAGGTATTTTTTCTAATTTATGATATTTATCATAAATACGATTTTAGGGTTTTACAAGGTAATTTGAAATAGATGATGTACCTCTTCCTGGATACTTAGATCAAATATTGAATGACCAGGATTTAAAGATAATGATTGACAATGAGAAGATCCGAATCCGCCATAAAATAATATATAGTAGCTTTTAACTTTAACGACTAACAAATCTAATGGCAAAAACATAAGACCCAATAAAAAGGGAAATTAAAGCTTAGGGATCTTACTCAAAACTAATGAAAGATAAGGACCAGCAAATATATTTTCCAAAAAAAAAAAAAAACAAATCCACAACCAATATAATCAACTTAGAAAATAATTTGAAATACTTTATATATTATTACATCATCTATAGAATCACTCAAATTTACAAGATTACTTGGAAAAATCACAAGGTTAAAAAAATAGTAGCTTAAATTTGATTTAACAATTATTCAACTAGTGGTGTCTCAAGCATTTTCCATAAACAAAGACTTGATTTTTCTCAATGATGCTACAACATCAATCATAGTAAGTCGTGCCTCTGATAATTCATTGGAGCAATGTAATGCTAACTCAAAAACTGGTGACATATAAGGTAGTATATTGTTAGTATTTTGATTTTCTCTGTGTAGCAAATTGACATCCATAATATTCATGATGGAATGTGGTGTGGAGTTGCTCACCCAATCTTTCAAACTTAGTCCTTGAACAAACATTTCATCCGTTGGCTTTTTCCTTGTAAATACTTCCATTAGCAAAATCCCATAACTAAACACATCTCCTTTGGCAGAAATAACTCCTTTCGATCCAAACTCTATATGTCATATGGAATTATTAGTAGAAAAATCATTATATGAATAAGGTAAGCTAGTCTTCTTTTGTATCAGCAATACAAATCTTTACACATGAAGATGGCAAATATTTGCTAAAAGTTGAATAATATAAAATTATACTATTTTATAGAGCATAGCAAACAAAAGAATATAGAAATATATGCAAAATTTTATTATTAAATCATTACGGTGCCATATAGCCAATTGTTGCCAAATTTTTCGTATAAATTTCCAACTGATTTTCACCAAACAATTTAGCAATACCAAAATCACCAAGATGAGCCACCATATCTTCGTCCAATAAAACATTGCTTGGTTTCACATCACAATGAACAACTAGTGTAGAAGAACCATGGTGAAGATACTCCAAAGCAGCTGCCACATCAATCATTATGTTCAACCTTTGCAAGACATTTAAATAATAGTTATGTGGCACATGGCAGAACACTCAACATCAAAACTTCTTGATGATTGTTCCGTATCTAAGTTAAACACTTTGACAGCAACTATCTTTTCATTTGGAAGAACTGCTTTGTATACCAATCCAAAACTTCCGGTACCAATAAGATTACTCTCATCAAATCCATTTGTTCCTCGTAGAAGCTCATAATAGGATATCCTGGTTGGTGTATCCAGAGTTATTAAATCCCTCTTTGTTGAATTTTTATCATCATCTCTCTTATTCTTTAGAACCACAATGGCTAAAACAATCAACATGGCAACAATGGTAGGCAATAAGCATTTTATCATCAGCATCACTTTATTTGATATATGCTTGCTTCCTTTCCTACATGGTTGGACTTGTAGTTGAGATTTCCCACAAAGATCTTTATTCTTCATAAAAGATTGAGCAGTAAAATTTTGAAAAGGGCCACCATTTGGAATTTCTCCATGCAGTAAATTGTAGGAAAGATTGATGTATTTAAGATAGAGTAATGATTCTAAGGACTTTGGAATCATGCCAGACAAATAATTATGGGAAAGATCTAGGGACTCCATGCTTACCATGCTACTAAACGATTCAGGAATAGGCCCTTCTAATTTATTTTCAGCCAAAGATAGGGTTT
Organism: Acacia pycnantha; assembly: GCA_025563575.1. NCBI lineage: Eukaryota > Viridiplantae > Streptophyta > Magnoliopsida > Fabales > Fabaceae > Acacia > Acacia pycnantha. The sequence continues at coordinate 333,315 of JAMWYP010000277.1, forward strand.
GCAAAGTTTGCAAGCCACCCATAATTTTAGGGATGCTTCCTGAAATTTGATTTCTTGACAAGTTCAACACTGTAATTGCCCTCAAGTTTGATACCTCTGGTGAAATTATTCCATTCAATACATTGGAGGATATGTCTAAAATCAGGATATCTTTAATACTCCAAATAGAAGAGGGTATTTGAGCAACCAATTTGTTAGAGCTAAAATTCAACTTTTGCAAAGAAGTATTCCCAAGACATTCTGGAACCACTCCTGAAAACATGTTGTTATCAAGATACAACTCACTTAGACTATTAAGTTGGCAAAGTTCATTTATAATGAACCCTTGCAATCTATTGTTGCTAAGACTTAAACGTTGAAGGCTATGTAATTTGTTAACTGTATCAGGAATCAAACCACTCAAATGGTTCTCACCCAAATCTAGTTCCATCAAGTTTGTTAAATTTCCAAGTACATTGGGTATAACTCCATTAAATTTATTTGATAACAAATTTAATGTAGTGAGTTTAGAAGCATTTGATATCTTGCTTGGAATTTGTCCAGTTAGTCCACTTCCAAATAACCATAAAGTCTTCAAGTTGGGAAGGCCAATTCCTAAATATGATGGGAGAACGCCAGAGAGGGAATTACCACCAAGGCGCAAGGTTGTCAATGTTGAAATGTTGAATATGTTGGAAGGAATGGGTCCTTTCAAAAGATTACCGCTTAAGTCTAACAAATCAAGTTTATCAAGTTTGCCTATGCCTTTGGGTATAAAACCTGGACCAAAAAAAAAAAAGTTGAAGGAAACCACGATTTTGAAATACAAAGAATATATACAAATAAACTTATTTCTATTATTTTTTTTGAAGTCTTTGTAAACTTTTTAAAGAAAAAATGTTAGAGAAATCATAAACTACGTACCGTGAGATGGCATGGTTATTGAATTATTATTTTTTGAAAATGTAATTTTTTTTACGTTGTAATTTTGAATAACTATTTAATAGTAAACTAATACATTTATAAACCATAATAGCTAGGAACAACCGACAAAAATTGATAAAATAAAATAAAACAAGAAAAGATGGCGGATAAAAAAAAAAGTTTTATTTGATAGAATATCCAAATGTGTGTATAACAAGTAGGCACATTACATATGACGTTGCGCTATTTGGTTGAACAGGGTATAATTGATATGGTACAGAGATTGAGCAAAAAAAGATATGGTACAGAGTACTTAAAATTTGTTTTCCAAGATTTAAATATCATGTGTGATCCTATCTTTCTATCATTTTAATTTTACCAACAATTCAATCTTTTGATATCTTGGGATTGTAAATTAGTAGCTATATTTAAAAACTATGATTATGAAATGATTAAAAACAAAATCTCATTTTAAATTCATTTTCTATTAATAACAAAATTTAACTAGGGAATGAGATTTGGCGGAGTTGATTTTGGTTTTGATTATTTTAGCTACATTTAATTAGAATTCTCTCTTTGTTTTTAACTTGTTTTATTTGTTTGTTTTTTTATACATATTTATTTGTTTGTTTTATGTGTATGTTTTTTTCTTTTTCTTTTTTAATCTGTGCTTGCCAATTACTTTTCAGGATCAAATTGTGGCTAATTTTAAGAGTCTTAGGTAAGTTATGTCGTGGAAACACCTATCACTATGTCAGGGATCATTCACAATTCTTCTCCAATTCTCTTCTTCTCCTCTCTAACATCCGAACTTTTAAGTTTTGAATTAATAGTTTATAAAATGTCGAGGAGGCTTGAAGGAATTAGTTAAATATATTATTTTTGTACGGATGTTATTAAATATTATTATTATTATTAAATAATTAAAGGAATCATTATTAAATATATGAAGGCCAAAAGTAATCAAGCAAAAGTTAAAAAACAATTTAAATTATTTATTTAAATTTATGTTATTTAATATTATAATAATATTTTTATATGATATTAAATCTCACACCATAGAAATAAATAAGGGGAGGGAACAGGTAGGAAAGAGAAGTGGAGACCCACTCTCTTCTCCTCAAAATCCTTAGGCCTTGTTTGGTACGAAGCACTGGAGGTTAGGAATTGGGATTGGGTCAAGGACTAGGCCCAATTTTATTGGTTGGGAGAGGGAGTACCACAAAAGTGGAATTGCCACAAAACCACCTCCCCTATATTGGGTGAGCAGTGCTGGGATTGAAAAATTTTGGGGCAGAGGAAGGAGCGAAGAGAAGAGAAACATTATCAATAGTGAGAAAAAATAGATAGAGAGAGAGAGAGAGCAAGGAAGTGGGACAGACCAAGAGATTAAAAAATTCTGAAGGCAGACAGATAAGAGATTGCCAAAAAAGAGGAAGGAAGCTCAAATGCCTTATGCAATTGCAAATTCCAACCAAGGTAAGTTACCCAACTCCCTTTTCGTCTTCAATATCTTCTATTGTTGTTGTTTCGGAATTGCTAAGAGGTTAAATTCTGATTTTGAGAAAAAGAGAACCTTAGTTACTTAAAACATGTTTAATGGTTCATAAATCAATGTTTTGGGGCTAACTGAAGTTTGACAAAATTTGAGTAAACAAATGCCACCTTTTTTCCAGAAAATTAATACGGAAGTTCAATTTGATGATAAATGTAAAAGAGGTGCTACCATGTGCTATGTCATTTACAAATTGAAGATTTATGACGTTGTTGGTTTCTTGAAACTAAAGAGGGTATGTGTGTGTGTACACACATATATATACACACACACACACAATTACACTGAAATATGATTATTGCTAATAAGATTCTCCAATCTCACCACTCTCTATGTTTTAACCATAGAAACAAGTACATCCTTGGCACAGGAGAAGTTGGTGGAAGCTTAGGATGGAAGAAAGCATGACATGTTTTGTTACATTAATTTTGCATTAGTGTGGCTTATTATAATTACTTTGGCATGTAAGCTTAAAGTTTTTTTTTTTTGGGTTGTACATAACTCCATAAGGAGTAGTGGGTGAGCTTTGATATCCATAGAGTTAGTTCCAAGATTTCAATCTGGCAAAATTATAAGTTATATCTAGTTTATATTTTTGTTGAAACATCAATCTTTTGATTGACTTTATACAGGCTAAACTTTTTATCTAAATCACGAAATTTAGCATGAGAATAGTCACATCCTAAAATTTATAATAATTATTAATTTGTAATTCTTAGACATATGTAGATAAAAAGATATGACTTTTCTAATTTGGGTCATAATTCTGAAATTTTTTCAGAAAATTCCTTTGTATAGTATGATGGGATGCTGTTGAGCCTGCGTCTTAATTTTATCATAAAAAGCATTTCAAGAGCAAAAGATAGAGTTTTGAACCACTATTTTTGGATATGAAACGATTTATATATGAATTTTTGAAATTATAGGAAAATTTATTATATCACGTACCCAAGCTTTTAGAAAAGTTTTAAATAATTCGTCCTTATAAGGATATTGATTGAGCCACAAATGGTTCTTAAATAGCCAAATAATTCTGATAAGTAACAATGCATAGTGTCAGCGAATCTCCTAAAAGCACCCTTCACATAAACATATTAGTTGTTGGTTTTTGTTTATTTACAATAATAATTTAGATTTTTTTAACATCTTTCATGTCTTCTAATTACTTTTTATAATCAATCACAATCAGATAACAACCAATTAAATAAACTACAAATAAAGGAAATATAAATTTAATTTAAAATAATTAAAACTAAAATAAGGCCTGCATCTACTTTAATTTTCCTTTTTAATTATAGAGGGGTATTATGACCTTTTAAAATATACAGAAAAGTCCTCATGAGAAAATTGTTAAAAGAATAGGCCTAGATTTAATTTTTAGTATTTCATTTTCCCTTGATTTTTTACACATATCTATTTATTTATTTATTTTTGTTTATTGTACATTTGTTAATTCCTAAGTTTTACTCTCTCTTTTTAAGAAAATAGTAAGCATAATTTAAATTTCAATTAAGAAATATAGAATTAGAATTGTTACAAATTATACATATAATAAATAAGAAGAAACCACTCTAAACATGTCTGTATTTTAATATTCAGGGTATAGAAAAAACATAAAATTGAGATAGATAATAACTTTTAAGAAGAAAAAAAAGGTATTGGCATAACATATGTTGGCCATTCTGTATGGTTTAAGGTTTTGATGTCATCAAATAGTATGTAAGAATTTCATTTATCTATGTTACAAATATCACGAGGTTCCATTGGTTATTGATCTTCACTTTATTTGTTATTTCAAATAAATAAAATGATAAAAATCATAATTTAATTTTAGAGATAAATGTTAAAAAAGAAAAGAAAACACACAAGTAAAGTACATACCTGTAAATAAGTTAAGATCCAAATATAATTCTTTCAAAGATGTGCAGTTGCTTATTGATTTTGGAATGCTTCCCTCTAATTGATTAACAGTTACGTCAAAGGCTTCAAGTAAAGGAAGTTGACGACACATTTCTTCTGACAAATTTCCTTTTAAATGATTGCTGCCAAATGAAATTGTTCTCAAAGAAGGCATGTTCCAAAGAAAAGAAGGAATTCCACCTATGCAAAGAATACATAATATTTGTTTATTTGTAGTAAGTCTAGGAATTTCCTTAATTCACACATAACCATACAAGTAATACATGGAATTTTGTTAATTAGAGGCTTAAAATAATAGACCATAATTTAACTTTTGTTGGAAATCAATTTAAAAGGGACTCTTCCAATATAATATCAATTACTTTGTCCAAAAAAAAATATATAATATCAATTACCAATTGGAAATTAAAACTCTTAAAATATATGCTAAAGAGAGATTATGGAATTAATTTTACCTATATAAAATCAACAACCAAGTTATTTATATTTTACATCAAATCTATTTATTATTTACAGGGCTCTAATTTTGAATTCTGGCTGTGAATTCATCATAGACTTAAAAGGCTAAAATTTGAGTTTTTATTTAAGGAATTTAAATACTTTTAGTTACACATTCTGGAGAAAATTTAGTATACATAAAAATAAGATTTTTGTTAAAACATAAAATTAAGAGATGTGTAGGTTGAACGTATCTGTGAAAAAATTCCTTGACAGATATAATTATTTCAACAATGTCTCATTACCAATTGATATTGGAATACTATCATTGAAAGTGTTGTTGTGTAAATTTACAATTCTTAAAAAGAAATGGTGAAGAGAGATGATGGAATTTCACCTAGTTCAATTTACAAAGAAAATAAGATATATCAAAGTAAGCTAATAGTTAAAAGGCTTTGGCATTCATCTTCAAAATTACTAAATTACCATTCAAATATTGATGGGTCATGAAATTCTTTCAGACCAATTTTTTACAAGGCTCTATATCATTTCTAATCACCCAAAATTATCTATTTTCTTTTTTTAAGATTTCTTTACTATGAACACAATTTGACAAGCTTCTTTCAGTTCTTTAAAATGAATGAAAAAAAATGAAAAGAAAGATCTCTTTTTTAAATTATTTTCCACTGGATAGATTAAAACAAAAACACACAACGTATAATTAGTTCAATTATATAATTAAAAACCTTACCTTGAAAATTATTGTCATCAAGATATAGGAGTCAATAAAAAAAAATTAGTTTTCAAGTTTTAAATCTCACGTGGTCTCATCAATTGATAATCTTATCTTTTATTTTGAGATCATAATCACAATCTATATTAAGTACCATTTATGAATGACAATATGTGAATGAATGGAATGAAAAAGCTCAAAGAAATGACAAAAAACAAAATCTCGTTTTAGTTTTACTGTGGTGGAGATAATTATATGAAAATATTATAGAATAGCATCGATTCATGAATTTTTGTTATATTTGCGATTTTAAATTGCTAGCTACATTTAACCCCATTACTAATTTGTACAATATTAATGAAAAGAAAAAAAAAATCTCGTTTTAAATTATTTTTGCTATAGAAAAATATTAAAAGAAAAGAAAAGAATGACGATAGAAAATAATAGTCTCATGCTTGTAAAGAGTTCGCAATCAAAATACAATTGATTAACATGTAAAAAAGCTGAATGGACTTTAAAACAAAAATGAAATGGGTCATAATATTTTCATAATATGTTTAATGTACAATTTTAATATGAAATTGATTGGTAAAATTAGCTCTAGTCCTTAATATCAGACTCAATTGAATGATTTGTGGAAATTAAGGAAACTAAGTAAATTATTTAATTACTACCTCAGATCCTAATTATAGGAACATTTTTATAGTACAATTTGCACTACAAAAGTGTTCCTATAATTAGAATCGGAGTGAGTATTATATTTGCTACTTGATCTATCTAAATGTGAGCTTTGGGCTCCCTTTCCTATGTGGAGAAAAGTTCATGTTTGAATTAACCAAATCTTATATATTTCATATTTTATGTATTTCCTATTTTATGAAAAGAAAGGAAAGGAAAGGAAAAGAGTGAGAGAATGCAAAAAAGGAAAGTTTCCTTATTGTTTTTTTTTAGAAAGAATATTTTCGGAGTTTCTGATTGAACCATATTTTTAATATGATTTTTCATAATTAAATTGAGATTTTTTAATGCATTTCTTTGAACATTATTGCATGATTAAGCAAAAATTTGAGTTAGTGACATTTGTACTGAATTAAGTGTAATTAAGGGTAAAATGGTCATAATTAATTAATTATTCATGCAAATGGTTTCTTAGACTTTTGGTGCTAATTTGTGCTTAGTTTTTGCATTGTAGGTGTTCTAGAAGAAAATTGGATATTTTGGAGGGTCAGAATTAATATTCTAAGCACTAGAGAAAATTACAAAAAAGTGCTTAGGTGTTTTAAAATTTTAGTCTGATCCCTCCACAAACTTCCAAAATTTCCAGATAGGTCCTTGTTAAACTTGCGTTTTGACCAGGTTTCTTAGGTCAGATGAGAGGGCAGTTGGAGACAGCTACAACACGGCAGGGGAGTTCGAACCAGACAAGTTCTTCTCACATTTGTGGGTGGAGGAGGAGACCTTTGTTTTCACATTCCCTGTCGCCGGTGAACTTCCCTTCCATCCAACACCATCCATCCTTTTCTTCATCCCAAATCTGAGTTTCGGCGAACAGAGGAGAGGGGAGCACTGTCCACTTTCACTGGCCGAAAATATTAGGCTCATCTTCACCTTAATCATTGCAACTGACGGCTTCCATCGTCAATTTCACTCTCACCATCGCACCTACCTTCACCCTTATCTCCATCGTCGGCGGCTTTCTATCCTCTCTCCAACAACATGATTCTCTTGAACTAAGTTTGGCTGAGATTTTGCAGGAGGAAGCAGTGATTTTTGAATATAGGAAGGGGACAGTGAAACCAAAGTTTAGACAGAGATCGAGTTTCAGAATATCCAGCTTGAAGAATAGAGCATCCCCAAGTTCTTGAGCCTTGAGCTTCAACCTGTTTTCCAGTCATTCTCATTGTTACCTTCTCCATCCGTCCAAAATTTCGTCAGCTCTTCTCTGTGATTTCCAACAAGTCTGAGTTTTTTTGTGAGACTTTGAATTTTCCGACGTGACAATTTCCAAATTTCGGTGAGCTTGTGTCCATGGCTGATTTGATTCTATAGATTGTGTTGGATGCTTTAATGACTATTTGTAACGAATTTTCTTGCTGCTTGGTGATAAAGACTTGTGGCTTCAGCATTTGTGCTCCAATAGGAGAGTTCATTAATTCAATCTTATTATTAGACTATGTATTTGATTCCCTTTTTTAAGTTTATCTTTGTAGTTGTGAGACTTGGATTGCAGTTATATTTTTTATGTGGATTGATCATTGTAGTTTTAATTGGATGTGTATTTTGATTTTCAAATTTATATGTAGTCTTTTAATGTGCTTGATGAAATTATGCTTGCTGTTATGTTTGTGGTTAGTAATAATAGTTGATTTTAGCTCTTGAATGGTTTTTTTTAGAACATTCTAATTGAGAAGACCAATTTGCATCATTCGAATTTTAATTGCACATTAAATGGTTTTACAATATCGATCAAGAGGTAGTAGTTAGTTATGTTTGTAGGAGCTACTATTAATTGGGAATATTGGACTCAACTGTTATCTTGAAGTTGTTCTTGAGACTTAATGAAATTTTAACCCCCATAATTTTTTTAACAAGGATAGTCACTTTCTTCATTACCAAAAGTACCTATCATTCATATCTTCACTTTCAATTTAAACATTTTTTCATTATTTCCAAAAACTCCAAAAAGAGTAGAAATAGCTTTATTTTCATGAATTTCAATTTAGAGAAAACCAATTTCAAAACCTCATTTCTAACCATGTTTTTAGCACTTAGTCCAATCTAGGGAATTCAAAATAAAAGGACTCAGTTGTTTGCACTATATTGCATTTTAATTCATGTTAAATAGTGATTTGACCCCAAGGCGACTAATGTTGTATCAAATCAGTTTCTTAATTTGAGGTTGTGTCTCACTTATTTAAGTGGAGAGAGGGCATATTAGGTTTTTTAGAGGCCTCACCGAGGCTGGAAAGGTCGGAGAAGTCTAATGTTGCAGCCATGTCAAAGAAAGAAGACTTCATAGGTCAATATCGGTAAATCAAATTGAGCTGAAATTTGGTCACAAGTTTAGAACATATGGTTCGTCGTTTTCAATGGTGATCATCATTTGCAAGCTGGTGTGAGAGAAAACATGTTCATGGTCGGGACATTTTTCCTGGTATTTTGGACTGTTTTATTCTCTGTTGTAAGCTAGTAGCTTTTGTTATTTGACTAGGTGACTGCATGTGTTTATGCATTTGTTTGAAACTCTCTCGTACCCTATGGTTTTTACCCTAGACTTGAGGGGTTTCTACGTAAATAATTTTGGTGTCTCTTATGCCATTTAATTTTTGTCATATATTTGTTTCCTCATAAGCTCTTGCAATGATAGGAAGATTTAACATCCACTGCACTCCTTCCTAACAAGTGGTATTAGAGTCAGGTTCTCAAAAGTTGCTTAGGTTGGTGGTTGTCATATTGTGATCGTTGAGTTGTTGAATTTGCTTGGTGATGGAGACAAAACGAATTGTTTCTTTAATTGGCCAGAGGGTGTGTTTTATAGAAGCTTTGGTGGCTAGAGGCAGTGTGGATGGTATAGATTTGAATGCATCAAGTTTGTAGCATCAGAGGCTTAATCATATGAATAAAAAATGGGGAAGGATGCACTTCCCATATGATTGATGAACAAGCTAGAGTATCTTTCACGAAGAATTTTTCTTTAAAGAGGTCAGAGTTGCTTCAATGGCTGCACTTTGACTTTTGTGGAAAGTTTGACGCTTGTCATGTGAACGCTGGATTGGCGGTTGTCTTCGAATAGTCATAAGGGGGGAGATGTTGGGTTTTGGGTTTCCTTTCCTACGTGGAGAAAAGCTCATGTTTGAATTGCCAAATCTTTTATATTTCCTTTTTTAAGAAAAGGAAAAAAAAAGGAACGAAGGAAAAGAGTGAGAGAATGCAAAAAACAAAAACAAAAAACAAAAAACTCCTGATTGTTCTTTGTGAGAAAGAACAATCAATAAACTTTTCTTTTTTGAAAAGTTATTGAACCTTATGATGAATGAATAAAATGGAAAAAAAACCAAAAGTCAAAGGCATGCAAACTCATTCCAAATTCAAAAATGAAATCTCTCATGATTACTTTAAAAAATTTCAAATAATGATTAATTAGAGTGTTTTTTATTTTACATTTGTTTTCGATATTTGAAGTTTTTTTCCCAAGGTTTGGGAAGCTAAATTAAATATGCAAATAAAAATATTATTAAGATTTAAGAATATGAACTATCATATCCTAAATTATAAATAGCTAAATACCAATGATTACCCAGGTAGAGATATCAATGGTAAAAGTCGTTCTCCACCCTTTTAATCCAATCTGGCTCTAAGTAGTGTTATATGGGACTCTTTTATGAAGTTATTTTCCTTCGGGCTCCTGTTTCTTTAATGATTGAGAAAATATTACCCTTTTATTCATATTCACTTTGGGATTAAAAGAAAGCGTCGCGTTATACATCTTTAAAAGTAATCTAGCAAAATTATTATTCAGTAATGTCTTATGAAATAATGGAATAGAAGTTAAGACAATGATATATATAATTAAAACTCTTACCTTGCAAGTTGTTGTTCCTAAGATATAGCCACTGGAGTTTGGTCAAATTTCCAATGTCATTTGGTATTTTTCCTCTATCGAATCCATTATCACCCAATTGTAACTCTACTAATTCTTTGCATTGATGCCAAATGGTGGGTATCTTGCCAGACAAATCATTTCCATTCACATAAAATACTTCCAATTTTGGAAGACCAAAACACATATTTTTTGGGAGACTACCAGATAATCGATTTATATAAAGAGAAATCTCTTGTAGCGCTGAATTGTTAAATAAAGAAGATGGTATAGAACCAGTGAATTGATTGTCTCCAAGATACAATATCTTCAGTTGCGAAAGATCACCAATTTCATCTGGGATGCCTCCTTCAAATATTAAGGGGTGGAAAATAAAATAATATCAAGAACAATGTCACAAGTTATTAGGTTTATGAGATAAATTTATATTCTATAGAAACACATAACACTTGCACATTTTGTTTTAGGAAATGACACATATTATTAAATGATAAAATGCAATAAATGGTATAATCCTTTTAATTCGAGTGGGTTAATAACCATAGATTAAATCAACTGGTTGTTTTTTGTTGAGAAATTTTGATATGATTAAATCTAAGAGACAAATTGAAATCCAATTGGCCTATATATCCTTTTCATCATTCCTATCAAAAACACATGTTTCTTTGGAGACTCCAAGAAAAAATCTTTTGTTGTTTGTTGACTCTACAAACTTTTTTAAAATAACAATTACTAACAAATAATGAAATTAAAATATACTGTAGATTGTCCAAGTCAAAATTAAACGTTCGAGACATGTTGGTTTTAAGGTTCATTCAATATAAAAAAGGACAATACAAGTTCTTATATCCATTATCTCAAGTCATCCAATCACATATGATCATGTATCATATTTTTAAAATATTATCACTTAACTATAAATCCAAATGAAATAAATAGGACATAGGTCAATGTGTGATGGGAGAACTTGACATAATGGATATAATGAACTTGAGCTAATTTTTTTTCCTATGAAAAACCCTTCAAAAAGTTTTTAATAACAGAATAATAAACATTTATTTTAAAAGACTGATGTTAAGAGTTTAGATCCACTTGGACTAATTAATGTTATAACAGTCATTTTTTTCCGATTGTGTGACTACATAACTTTTTTCAAAAATTTTATGATGAATGTTTTTTCCTCTGAAAAAGAGTAGAAAAAATATGAAAAAAATAAAGAAGAAAATTCATAAAAGTTTCAAAAATAAATAAATAGAAAACAATCGAAACAAACTCTTATTCCTCGAGGATAACATTCAAATTGTTCTTCTCTAAATACTTTTAGTTACACATTCCGGAGGTGACATGGTATACATAAAAATAAGATTTTTGTTGAAGCATAAAATTAAGAGATGTGTAGATTGAATGTACCTGTAAAAAATTCTCTCGACAGATCTAATTCTTCCAACAAAGTCTCATTACCAATTGATATTGGAAGACTACCATTCAAATTGTTCGTCACTAAAATGACAATTGTTAAAGAAGAAATGGTGAAGAGAGATGATGGAATTTCACTGTTTTGATTTACAAAGAAAACAAGATATATCAAAGTAAGCTAATAGTTAAAAGGCTTTGGCATTCATCTTTAACATTACTATGCCACATTAAATATTGATAGGTCATGAAATTCTTTCAGACCAATTTTTTACAGGGCACCATGTCATTTTTAATCACTCAAAAATATCTATTTTCTCTTTTAAAGTTTTTTTTTTTTTTTTTACTATGAACGCAATTTGACAAGCTACTTACAGTTCTTTAAAATGAAGGAAAAAAAATGAAAAGCAAAATCTATTTTTAAAACTATTTTCCACTGGATAGATTAAAAACAAAAACACATAACATATAATTAGTTCAATCATAGAATTAAAAGCCTTACCTTGAAAATTGTTGTCATCAAGATATAGGAGTAAATAAAAAAATTAGCTTTCATGTTTTAAATCTCACGTGGTCCCATTAATTGATAATCTTATCTTTCTTTTATTTTGAGATGATAATCACAATCTATATGTAAGTACCATTTATGAATGAACAATATATGAATGAATGAAATGGAAAAACTAAAAGAAATGACAAAACAAAATCTCATTTTAGTTTTAATGTGGTGGAGATAAATTATATAAAAATATTATAGAAAATCATAGAATAGCACTGAATTGTTAAATAATGAAGATAGTATAGAACCGGTGAGTTGATTGTCTCCAAGATACAATATCTTCAGTTGTGACAGATCACCAATTTCATTTGGGATACCTCCTTCAAATATCAAAGGGGTGGGAAAGAAAATAATGTCGGCAACAATTTGTTACGTGTCACAAGTTATTAGATATATGAGATAAATTAATATTCTATAAAAACACATAAGACTTGCACATTTTTAAGAAATGACACATATATTAGTAAATGAAAAAAGGCTATAAAAGGTATAACCCTTTTAATTCCGGTGGGCTAACACCATAGATTAAATCATTTGGTTGTGTTGGGTTGAGAAATTTTGATATGATTAAACCTAAGAGACAAATTGAAATCCAATTGGCCCTTCCTTTTCATCATTCTGTCAAACACGTGTTTCTTGAGAAACTCCTAGAAAAAATCTCGTTGACTCTACAAACTTTTTTAAAATAATAATTACCAACAAATAATGAAATTAAAATGTAAATGTAGATTGTCCAAATCAAAATTAAATGTTCGGGACATGGTTGTAAGGTTTATTCAATATGAAAAAGGATAATATAAGTTTTTTATATCCATATCTTAAATCATCCAATCACTTATGATCATGTATCGTATTTTAAAAATATTATCAATTAACTATAAATCCACATAAAATAAATAGGACCTATGTCCGTGTGTGATTAGAGAACTAGACGTAATGGATATAATTAACTTGAGCTAAGTTATTTTCCTACCAATCTGATCCTATTTATAAGTCTTTTTGTTCAAAACATTTGGTCATATTTATAAGTCCAGTTTCAGGATAGTAAATGAGATTGTGACAATTTTGCCCATATTAATTGTACCCATGGAAATAGAAAGAAAAGAAAGAGATGAAAAATATTCATTCATAAATGAGAACAAAGTTGGAAATTTACCATATAATCATTCAGTTCACTATCTCTCATTGGTATGTGTGGTTTAATTAAAAAGGACTTATAAATAGAACTAAAGTGGTATGAAAAAACCCTTCAAAATTTTTTTAATAACAAAATAATAAAAATTTATTTTAAAAGACTGATGATGAGCCTTTAGATCCACTTGGACTAATTAATATTATAACAATAATTTTTCTCCCATGGTGTGACTACATAATTTGCTTCAAATTTTTTATGATGAATGTTTTTTTCCTTTGAAAAAGAGTAGAAAAAAATGACAAAAAATAAAGAAGAAAATTCATAAGAGCTCCAAAAATAAATAAATAAAAAACAATTGAGATAAATTCATATTCCTCGAGGATAAGATCCTTCTAACGAATTATACTAGTTTAGAACAAAGACAAATGTAAATATTGAAAATAATCCAAAACATACACGACAAATTGTTAGAAGATAAACTCAATAATTCAAGCGAAGTTAAGTTGGAAATGGTCAGGGAATGAATCCGAAAGTTTGTTATCGCTAAGTTGTAAAATCTTCAATATCTCGAAGTCTACCCACCTCTAATGGAATGATTCCTTCAATGAAATTATTATTCCATTCTAAAGTCTCCAACATTGACAAATTGAATACTGATAGTGGAATAACTCCATTAAGATTTGTTATTTTGAAGATTTAGTTTAAGTGAGGTTAAATATCCGATCCACTGCCGGAACTTGCCCATCAAAGTCATTGTAGCTCAAGTTGAATTGTTTCAATCTATGCAACCGAACTAATTCTTCTGGTATTTGACCATAAAAATTGTTGTCACTGAGATCAAGTTCAACAAGGAATGAGAGATTTCCTAGTTGTGGAGACATGGTGCCCTTAAGACCCATGCCGCCAAGATTCAAGGAATGGACCCTTCCATGGCGAGTATTGCATGTGACACCGGTCAATTGCATGGAGAAGAAGAGATAGACCAATGAGCTAAGAAATCATATGGATGCGAAGTGATAAAGGATTTAAGGGCAAGAAGTGAAGATTTATCGATCTTGATGTTTTTATCGGTCAAGCTAAGGAGGCCATGAAGCAATGAAGTAAGAGCAAGAAAACAAAGAAAGAAGGCTTTCCCATGAGGAGCATACAGACTTAACGAATTTCAAGTCTTTTGCCTCTAGCTATTAACACACATGTCGTTTTATACTTCTCCAGTTCCAAATCAAGTCAAGTCATACTAGCAAAATTCAAAGTTGCAAAAGGACATCTTTTGTGATAAGATTGAAGAAATTGGAAAAAAAAAAAAAAAAATTGAATTCGGGTGTCGGGTCTATTATTAATGGTCAAGTACGGTGGTGAATGAGAAGAAGCTTCATCCCTTGATTTGATAGTTTTGGGGATATCGAGTCGAGGCTTGGGTCGATGTACCAACCGGGACGTTGGGCTCTAATGGGATGTGTAATACCCTAAAAAAATCTCACTTATTATAAGTATCATATTTTAGCAAATAATACCTATTGAAAATAGATTAATATGTGGTCTCAAATTATTGTATATGTTTATTTTAGATAATTTTCCCTAAATTAGAAGAACCAAATCTGGATGAGTGCTGATACATTCTGGTTCAAACTCACTCGTTCATTCCCCTTCAGTCGCCTCTTGTTGGTGCACAACTCCTTCAGAAACTTGGCATATTTAGGAATTTTCTTGACTGCATCTAAGAGAGGGATGTTGATCTCTACCCTTCTGAATGTCTCTAGTATATCCTTCTCTTTTGCTTTTTCTGCCAACTTCTTGGGCTGAATTGCTCTCTGAGGGAAGGGAAGAGGAATAGGAATGTCTTCCTCTTCACCTTGCTGTACTGCCTTTTTCTTTTCAGAGTCAATCTTCACATTTTCGGACTCTCTTTCTGATGTGGAAGTCACATCTGTAGCGTGCTTAGGTTCCTCCAATTGCTTGCCAGACCGTAGTGATATAGCACTCACATTTCCCTTAGGATTGGGAATTGTTTGTGAAGGAAGGGAGTTGGATCCCTGAGGTTGAAGCCTGGTTCAATGATGTTGCCAATTGCCCAATCTGTGTTTGCAAACTGTGACAAATTGCTTCATCATATCTTCAAGTGAGGAACCACCACCACTACTACTAGCTTGCTGTTGTGCCGCCTGTGGAGGTGGACATATGGCTGGTCGAGGAGGTGGCGCTTGCAAAGGCAAAGGGGTGCGGACATTCTTTGGAAAGTCTGTGGCATGTCTTGTCTCTGCTGGTAATTCCCCACTCGTTGATACCGGTTACTCGATTCGATTAAGTTACTCGGTTCGATTTTGGTTCCAATAAAGTTGGGGTGATTTCTCCAACCAGGATTATAAGTATTCTGCCATAATGGATATCAAGTCCCGAGCCTCTTCAGGTGTCTTGTTGCTCATAGCACCACCGCTAGAAGCATCCACCAATCCTTTGTCTACCGGCAGCAGACCATCATATAAACTGTTAATCAGGCCTTTTTCATTTATCTGATGGTGTGGACACTTTGCACATAACCTTTTGAATCTCTCCCAATACTCATGCATAGTCTCCCCAGTGACACATTTAATGTTGCCAATTTCCTTCTTGATCGCAGCTTGCTCTTGATGAAGGAAAATATTTGTCTAGAAATAACCTCTGAATATCAGTCCAGCTCCCAATAGATGAGGGCTGAAGGTACAATAGCCAATCCTTAGCTCCACCGTCCAATGAGAAAGGAAAAGCTCTCAGCTTGATATGATTCTCATCAATGGCTTGTGGTTTCATTGTGCTGCACACTACATGGAATTCCTTCAAATGCTTAATGGGGCATTCACCTGCAAGACCATGAAACTTAGGCAACAAGTGTATTAGACCGATTTAAGCTCAAAGTTAGCGGCAAGGTTAGGATATTGGATGCACAAAGGTTGATAATTAACATCAGTGCACCCAATTCCTTTAAAGTAGCATGATCCTTTGTCTTTCTGCCATAACGTCTGAGTTAGCAAAATTGCTACTAGAATTAGTGAAAACAACAAGACTATCAGAAATACTATCAAATGATTTTTTTAAAAAAATAAATTAAAAAAAATAAATTTTTTTTTATTTAAAAATAATAATAAAATCAAATAAAATAAAATCAAATAAAAAGATAAAATAAAAGATAAAAAAATCAAATCAAATCAAAATAAAAAAAATAAAAAAATAATAATAATAAAAATTTCCAATACTGTTACTAATCAAACCGATGCAAATTCCAAGAACAGCGCCAAATTTTGAAAGAGATTTGCCGTGCCTCTCAAAATAACCGATTCAATAAAAGATTTGCAGTAATAGGGAACCTGAATCGTTTCCCAACGAACTTGCAGCGGGCTTAATTAACAACAACGACGAAACCCTAACGGTGAAAAAGGGGGGATTTTTTTGTGATTCAATGAGACTAAAACGAAATAGACAGAGATAAACGAAATATTGAGAAACAGATAGAAAAACGTTAATAAACTGAAATAGATTAAAAACGACCAACCCAACGTTTAGATTCCCAGAAACGTCCATCCTTGAGCGAAATATTAACGAACTCGCGTTTGGTTCTAGACGAACCGAGATCTCGCATCCGTCCAGAAATTCCCTCGACTAGACGATCGCCTAGCATTTATTCGAACAGTGGCGTCTCATTGTACGATCGCACAACAACACTTTAAACCTAGTCCGAACTCAGTCCTTGGGACGAACCAAACCGAATATTAAATCTAATATTCGAACTATTTTCAGATCGATCTGATAAGATGAAAATAGAATCGAGAAACCCTAATCCGATTAAGCCTAGGCTCTCTGGACGAATCATGGAATCCTCACGTTGGATTAATCATAGAAGTTTAGTCGAGCATGGTTGGAATAGAAGAAGAAAAGACGAAGAACATGAAGAACATTTGAGAGAAAAATAAAACTTCTGTCTTTAATCCAAAACTGTGTAAAACGTGAATGAATTAATGCGTAGAATGAATGTGTGACGGCTGCCTCACTTAAAGATAACCTAAAAACGAATTAGGTCTAATGGTTCAGCCCAAAACGAAAATAAAATAAAGATGGGCTTTAATTACAAAATTCGAGCCCAATTAAAATCCAGAATTGTTCATCTGACTTTGGCTCCAAAATTGACCACCTTCTTGTCCGAATTGGCTCTTTATGTCTTCATAACAATTGTAGCTCTCTGAATCATCTGAAATATGAGACAAAAATGAGGCAAATCCGATGTCTGGTTCAAAAGTTATGGTAAAAATAGTGAAGCAATACAAAACTGGAATTTTATCGATAAAAATGGCTAAAATTACAATCTAAGGCCCAAAGCCTAAATGCATATAAAAGCCATTATTTATTAACTAAAGAGTCCTAAATATTGATCAAGAGATAAAAATAAGTGTATTAAATATTCAATTATCAGCCTGATCATGACTTTCACTCCATATTGCATTTTTCTCATGCTTCTTCCTGTGGTGGTCACTTTGGACCCCAAAGAACTGCTAGGAAAGTGTTAGAATGTGGTTTATTTTGGCCTTCCCTGTTTCATGATTCCCATTTTTTTTGCAAGTCATGTGATAACTGTCAGAGGGCAGGGAGTATTTCCCGTAGGCATGAGATGCCCCAAAACCCTATATTGTTTTGTGAGATCTTTGATGTTAGGGGTATTGATTTTATGAGTCCATTTCCTGCTTCATATGGTTATACTTACATACTGCTGGTTGTTGATTATGTCTCGAAATGGGTTGAGGCGAAAGCCACCCGGACTAATGATTCTTCTGTGGTGGTGGACTTTGTTAGGTCTAACATTTTCTGTAGGTTTGGCATTCCTAGAGCTATTATTAGTGACCAGGGTTCCCATTTTTGCAATCGAAGCATGGGTGCCTTGTTACGCAAGTATGGAGTGCTTCACAAGGTTTCCACAGCATACCATCCTCAGACCAACGGTCAGGCTGAAGTCTCAAATAGAGAGATTAAGCAAATCCTTCAGAAGACTGTCAACTCTACTGGAAAGATTGGAGTAAGCGACTAGATGATGCTTTGTGGGCATATCGCACCGCCTACAAGACTCCGATTGGGATGTCTCCCTATCGGATTATCTTTGGTAAGGCATGTCATCTTCCGGTGGAGTTGGAGCATCAAGCCTATTGGGCCATTAAGCAGTGTAACATGGATTTGAGTCTGGGATGGAACGGAAGCTACAGTTGCAAGAGTTAGATGAGCTTAGATTGGATGCCTATGAGAGTTCACAGTTATACAAGGAAAAGACTAAGGCATTCCATGAGAAGCATATTCTGAGGAAAGAATTTTCTGTGGGCCAGAAAGTTCTTTTGTTTAACTCTCGTCTGAAATTTATGCACAGTAAGCTTCGATCTAGATGGGATGACCCTTTTGTGATCACTAACATATTTCCCTTTGGTGCTGTTGAGCTATGTGATCCTCCCACAGGACGAACTTTTAAGGTAAATGGGCATCGCCTCAAGCAATTTCATAAGGGATCCCAGCAGTAGCCTGAGGAAGCAGAGATTCTCCTCATTGATGCCACTTACCCTCCATAAATCCTTGGGGAGTACTTTTCTTTCATCCCCCTCTTTCTCTTTTATTTGTTTTCATTTTTGTGCTTTGCTTTTCAAAAAAATAAATACAGTCACTCTTTCTATGATTGCTACATATTATGAACGTGGACATTTTGGTTTTAATGGATCATTTTGTTTGGTCTACAATTCTTGACTCTTCGATTACATGTCTTGGTAGTTGATTTGATGTTGTTGATTGCCTAAGTTGGTATTGACCTTGTAAGGTTTTGGGCCTGCATGAATGGAATTCATCTTTTGCCATTCGTTCTTTCATGTGTGCATCTGCTCCTGATTTGTGTTCTCTAGAACTTGCTCCTTTTCTTTTTGAAACTATATTTTTCACTTACGTGCATAAGTATGATGGAAGCTTGTTTTCTTTCTTTTAATTCCCCACTTTGGCCAAATAGCTTTCCCTTGCATTATGTTCCTTTGTTAGCCCCTTTGTGCCTTTTTGACTCATTCTTTTCTAAACCACATTACAAGCCTAAGCGTAAAAACATTTTATTCCGCACCTTGGAGATTTATTGAGCATTGGTTTCACCTAGGTTTTGTGTTTAAGTGTGGGGGTTGCTCAGGAGTGCAACAGTTTAAGTGTGGGGGGAGATATTTGATTTTGTCATTGTGATTATAAAGAAAGAAAAGAAAATGAAAAGAAAGAAAGAAAAAAGAAAAAAAAAATACATAGAAGGAAAGGAGATATATACGAAAAAAAAATTCATACATAGAGAGAATGATTGTGTAAATCAGTGCTCTTTTTAATTTCTTTGGTGCTTAGCCTCTCATTCCATACTATTACATTCCTTCACCCTAGCCCCATTACAACCTTTAATAACAAGCTCTCTTGATTTGTGCATGTATGTGTTATGAGTAGAGTAGTGGAGACGTAGAAGTTGAGCAAGCTTATGGTAGAACCATTTTCTTGAGTAGAATTTGAGCGATACACTTATTTACCCTAAACACTTGAGAGATTGATTGATTGAGGGCATCCTTTGAGAGAGACCATCTTTTGTAATTAGCATCATTGATTGAGATTACCCTGAATTGTAATTTGAGATGAAAGGATTTTGGTCTTGATTGATTGGTCTTTTGAAGCTTTTTTTCCCTTGATTCAATTTTTGCATTGTTAGCAATTATTAGTAAAGAAGAGTTTCTCCTTTAGGTCTTTTTCTTTGAATTTTGCTCAGGAGTGCAAAAAGATAAGTGTGGGGGAATTTGATAATTGAATATTTTATACACCTCTTTTTATCTCTTGATTAATAATTTAGGACTCTTTAGTTAATAAATGATGGCTTTTATGTTCATTTGGGCTTTGGGCCTTTGATTACATTTTAGCCATTTTTATTAATAAAATTCCAGTTTTACATTGCTTCACTATTTTTACCATAACTCTTGAACCAGACATCTTATTTGCCTCATTTTTGTCTCATATTTCAGATTATTCAGAGAGTTACAATTGTTATGAAGACATAAAGAGAAAATTCGAACAAGAGGGCGGTCGATTTTGGAGCCGAAGTCAGATGTACAATTTTGGATTTTATTTGGGCTCGAATTTTGTAATTAAAGTCCACTTTTATTTTATTTCTGTTTTGGGCTGAACCATTGGAGCCCATTTCCATTTTAGGTTAACTTTAAGTTAATGGCAGCCACAAACAATTATTCATTCACGTTTTTGTCAAGGAGTGGATCAAAATAGAAGTTTTGAAATTCTCTCAACTGTTCTTCATATGTTCTTCGTGTTCTTCGTCTGTTCTTCGTTTTTCCCAGCCATGCTCGGCTAAACTTCTGTGATTAACCCAACGTTGAGGATTCCATGATTCGTCCAGAGAGCTTGTGCTTAATCGGTAACTTTACTCGATTCTGTTTTCATCTTATCGGATTCGATTTCTGGAAATAGTTTGAATATTAGATTTAATATTCGGTTTGGTTCATCCCAAGGACTAAGTTCGAACTAGGTTACAGTGTTGCTGTGCGATTGCACAGTGAGACGCCATTGTTCGGACATATGCTAGGCGATCGTCTAGTTGATGGATTCTCTAGATGAATGTAGAGATTTCGGTTCATCCAGAACCAAACGTGAGTTAATTATATTTCGTTCAATGATGGAAGTTTCAGGAATCTAAACGTTGGGTTGATCATTTTTTATCTGTTTGTGCATATTTCTTTATGTTTCAATTTATTATCGTTTTTAATCTGTTTGAATCAAAAACCCCCCATTTTTACTGTTTCCGTTTCGCTGTTTTTGTTAATCAAACCTGCTGCAAGTTAGTTGGGGAAACGACCCAGGTTCCCTATTTCTGCAAATCATTTTCGAACTTGGTTATTTTGGGAGACACGGTAAATCATCTTTCCAACATACATGCAAATTATCTAGCAACCATGATCAGTCATACATGAATACATACATACAAGCTAACGAGATAACAGTTACCCACCTCAAACTTGAGTCCTTAATTCGTCCGAAGGTGCTGGGATCAGTAGAGGTGTTAAGGTATGCCTATAAACGTTTATCATTGTCATTAGTCACTACTTGCGTCGTAAAGTAACTAACTACGCAAATTAATTTTTAGAGGATTAAAAATAGATTAACTCCTAAAAATTCCCTTACTAAAAATACCCTTCTAAATAATAATAATATTTATTATTATTTATTTATCTATTTTATTAAGAGTCACATCCTTTAAAAATGTTAAGGTTTGTCCTTGTCACTTTAGAGTCCTTATAACACTTAATAGACAAGTTATCCAAAAGAAGAACCTTTACTTTGAAGGTTATGCACTATTAACAACTTACGTGATTATTTTAATATTTATAAAAAATTCAGCTTTTAACTTTTTTGAGAATTTAGAAAATTCATAATTTGACCGATACAACTCCAAATTGAGTGATTCCAATTTATATTTAAACCTTGATAAGTCTATTTTCATAAATTAAAGTCACCAAGTTGATCTATGACTGGGAAAATTTCCAACTTTCGAAAAACACAAACAATGTCTAGAATTTTCCAGAATTTACTGATTAAACTTTGAAAATTTGTAATTAATTCTACAAAAATCCAAATGAGGTGCTTCCAAAACCTACGTGTTCCTTAGCATGTCTACTTTCACAGGAAAATAATACCAATAGCCATAACACACTATATCATTCGCATATTTCAAAAACTTGATCATCGTCTAGATAACTTTCCAAACTTATTACTCAACTTTCAAAACTTATATCTCGAGCTATAGACCTCCGTGTTCCAAATCTCGTTTTAAACCTTATTGAGTGTACTATTTACTGTAAAAATTTAAAAGAAACAATCAAAGGTTTACTTTTTCCGAAAGGCCACGTCATTTTCATGCTCCATAAGCATACCAGAATTTGCCCAGATTTTTAGCTCAACTTTGGAAAATCATATCTCTCTTTCTACATGTCCATTTTAGGTGTTCTTTGGCTCGTTGGAAAGGTTGATGTAACATCCCGTTTTTCAAAAGAAGTATAAATTTTTTTTCATCAGAGTAGAGCATCGGAGCAAGTGTGTAACTGATATATATATTCAAAATGCCTACTGGCTAATTACAGAAGCGGTACAGTAACCGAGAGTTTTCAAAAGTGAAGAGCAACAACAGAAAGTCTTCAGCCGGATCTCTAAGCTTGCTGCTTCCCTCTCTCCTCGGTCCTCGGTCCTCCCGACCTTGACGCTATGTTTAGAGCTGAGATCCGCACCGGATCTCAGGTAACGGTTAACCTCATGTTCACATATATAACATATGTACTACAGATACTCATATCATTAACAGTATATGAACAATAACAGACTCATCCCATATAACCAATGTAGATGAATCGCCCCTAGCATGCATATGTATCGCCCTTTAGCATGCTGATATATCGTCCCTAGCATATAGATGTATCGCCCATAGCATACAGTATATCGCCCTTAGCATGCAGATGTATCCTAACCAACAGTACGTAGACATACAGTACATAGACATACAGTACACATAGACAATACCCATAGAGATACAATATCATAGTACATATACGCATACAATAAACATCAGCGTTAGTGTTACAGTAAGCGAACGTACATTCGTTGACAGTAAACGGTACTTCTGTCGGAATACGGTACGACAGTAGGTCAGAACGTAATCAAGGATATCCTATCAAGATAACAACGTATTTGTTAAGGATCTATCATTACGACGGACATTTTAGTCATAAATGACCATTTTACCCCTGAGCCCCTAATCGGCGGAATTTCGCCAGCACTTCGTTACTTTGACTCTAATCTTCCAAAATTTTGCCATAACTCTTCCTCTAACATTATTTTCGAAATTAATACCTTAATTACCCCTAAAACATGATATCTAATCATACTTGGAAGATTAAAGATCAAAACAACATCTACCCTAAGAACTTCAAGAACTACCGAACTAAAAACTAGAACCGAAGAACTTACCCTTGAAGAACTTCGCTACAACTTCCTCCGGCTCCTCCTTCTCTCTAACCTCTCTCTATATTTTGAAACTTTCTCTTGGAAATGGTGTGTGAATTATGAGAAAGGATGAAGCCTATTTATAGACTTTGCCAAGGGCATAATTGCACTTTTCTTCCTTTATTCTAAGCCATCCATTTTGAAACTTAGCAAACAAGTTTTCTCCTTCATTCTCCACCACAAAAACGTCCCCTATGTCATCTTTCCCACCAATGAATTCATCCTAATGATGTCATGCATGATAGCATCAACTTGTTCAAGAAGTTGTCCTACCGATAAAGTCTCTGTTCGGTGTTCTAATCGCGTAATTTTGGAGAATCTTAGAAATCCGGCAACATAGCCCTGAAGGTCTATTCTTCCTCTTTGGAAATATCTTGGTTAACTAAATTTTTGATCCCATTCAGGGCATTCCGTTGCCTACCGAAGATTTTCGGATAAACGTCTTCGGTTACGGAAATCGCTTCGGGTAGCGTTAACTTCTGGACAAAAATTCACTGATTCATAATATGTCCAGATGTTTACCAACTTATTCAAGGATTTTGAGTTAGGACAGAAATAACTTCGGAGACAGTCTACTCCGAGATAAAAATACACTTGTCCATAACATGCTCTGACCTTAGAAACCTAATTCATGGTTTTCTAGATAGGATTTAATTTCTATCGGTGGTCATTTATCCTGTCTGCTCATTTATAAATATCCCACAGAATATTCCTTTAGAATATTCTCTAAACCTAAACCCTTTTCACACTACATCTTTATTTTCTTCTATTTTTTCAAAAATTCATGGGCCCTTTTTTGTTGACTTTTCAACCTTTTTAATCACTTAACTATATGCCTTAATTACCTTAATTAATAATTAGTCCATTGGCTAATTATTCCCTTAAGTCTTTATATAACTCATCCTATTCATTTCTTAAACCATTAGCCAATAATTACTTATTTAATCCCTTACTAATTGTTGATATTTTTCTTAATTAGGATTAAATATTATCTCACCACTATTGGATTGACATTGGTATTTTATGCTCCATATAAAATATTAAAAATCATGGGGTCAATTATGGCCCCACAATACTTTTTGATTTTTCTCCTTTAATTTTTCCAAGGTTATAATTTAATAAATTACCTAAATTAGGGACAATATTCTTCCCTATTTCAAATAAATATTTATTTGCCTCTTTATAATATTTTCAGGGTATTTTATAACCCATAAATATTTTAGGGATCTATTTGCAAATTATCTAACGTTTTAGGGACCTTTTCGCACATTATCTTATCTCAAGAGAAATTGTCCTAATAATAAGATAAATTCAATACAAGGTGTTTGAGACCTCATATTCACCTATTTTCAATAGGTATAATTTCCTAATTTTTGATATTTACCCTAAGTCAGTTTTTAGGGTATTACAGTTGATATGTCTACTATTTACTATAAAAATTTCAAGGAAAACTAAAATGTTTTCTATTTCAAATTCAAGCCCGAAACTGACCTGCCGCATCCTAGAAACTAACGTTTTGTAGTTTCAACCTCCAACTTTGAAAAAACAAAACTTTCAATATACACGTCCTTTTTGGATGTTCTTTGGCTCGTTGGAAAGTTCATGATGTGTACTAAATCTCTGGAAGATTTTAGGGTCAAAGTAGTTCGTCCAGTGGCGGACCCAAGATTTCAAGTTTGTGGGTGCATAATTAGTGGTGAGATTTGCTGCCCCCCGAAATTTTTTTTTTAAGAAAAGTTTTAAACGCATTAAAAAAAAAGAATAGAAACAATAAAAGAAAAAAAAAAACTTCAACTTAACATAAAAAAATAATAATCAAGAGTCAACTAAATTAACATCCAAAGGATGAAAATACTGTATTTGTAATCAATAAATTATGGATAAGTAAACTAAATAAAGGTGTCTTTTTATATTTTTTTTTGTCTCCTCTTAATGAAAGGTTGTATAGCTCATCTGGTAGACTGTACCTTCTTAAGGTGCAGTACACTTACACGTCATGGGTTCGAATTCTCATGGTGCGGTTTTGGTGAATATTTCTTTAAAAGATTTGCCTCTTTTGCTGTTCTAAAAAAAAATTGAAAGAAACGCACCTTGAAGGGATTGAACTATGGTCATGCTAGTAATATCTGTACACTCTTAACCACTAGGCTACGAACACTTATGGTAGTATTCCTTCATTATATATATATATTATCAAAAATTTAGTGTGTGCACTTGCCCACACTGACACCAGTGTGGGTCCGCCTCTGAGTTCGTCTATCCTGGTTTTACCTTACCCAAAGTTTGCTGTTCCATTACAACCATGCTTACTTTTATGACAGCAACTTTCCTATATACATGACAGCAAGCAAAAACATTTTCTCTTTCTTCTCACATGTAGTAATATATATATATATAGCAAAGTGTTTCCTCCTACAAAACTACCCACCATCAACCTTGATTACTTTTCCAAAAGTTGCAGCATTTTATAATGACAGTCATGTTTTTGGTTCAGAGATTTTCCAACGTAAAACAAAAAAAATAAAACTCCAAACTTATGTTGGGAAAAATACATAAAAATAGAAGGAGGAGAGCTAGAAGATACCTCTGTTTTCTTGTTCAAGAACAGAGCTTATACACGGCTTCGATTCTCACTCTCTTCTTCTCCCTCTCTCACATTCTCTCTCTCTGTTTCTCTGGTTTTCTTTCTTTCCTTCTTTTTAAAACAGAGTATACCAAACTGAAACTAAGGAGAAGCAGTGTGATATATATAAGGACCAAGGGTCCAGTCCGAGTTTAACGCTGGTTAATGGCACTAAAGAAGCAAGGGGAGTCTGGTTTGCTGGTGAGAGAAGCATGGGTCGCTGGTTTATGTCATCTGCTTATTTTTCTTTTTCACTGATATCGTGCTGCAGCTTCGTGTTTCAGTTGAGATGAAGCATAGAAATAGGAATATATATATATATATATATATATATATATATATATATATATATATATATATATATATATATAACTGCTAATTGTTACGTTGGGCTGGGTTATTACATGTTTTAGTGTTTACGGGCTTTTGCTGATGTATATCTTTGCTTGTTTCTGTGTTGGTCAAATGGTGTGGGAGGCTGTGTGCAGCGAGGAAGAAAAGAAAGATTTAATGAATGTTACCTATGCTGTTGCGTTTTGGTGGAGATAAGGTTAATGGGATAATAGGTGAAAGTATTGTGAAGGTGTTGGATGAATTTGTTTACTTAATTGCAATATTGGATAATCATGTAAAATAAATCATTAATTTCCTATAAGGATTTTTCCTTCTCCCTTAATTTTTCCTTGGCCATAAAATATCAACTCTATAGTTTTTAGGCCTAAATTACTTCTTATGAATATTCCTTATTCTTTTTCTAAAATAAAAATAAGCCTTATTTCCCATAATTAATACTATAATTATTTAGGCCAAATTTCATAGTTTAATTTCCATATAATATTCCTTGAATTTATTCCTTCCTCAATTAATTTATTTTGGCCATAAAATATTATCTCCAAAATATTCAGGCAAAAAATTATTCCCAACTATTTGCCTTTAATTTATAGGAAAATATGCCTTAAATTCCAATTATTAGCATTATAATAATTAAGGCAAAATTTTCCATAAATAACTCCATCAATAATAATTCTATATCCTTGGAATATTATTTCATAATTTTTCCCCATTTTGTCCCTTGGCCAAAGATATGGCCCTATTCAGGAATGTCACACCTCCTGAACCGGGCTTAGACGTCCGCTTGATTTAGGCTTATTCTCAAGTTTCAATGCCCAAAATCCAGGATGTTACATTTCTCCCCCCGTTAATTTAAATTTCGTCCTCGAAATTTGAACCTATATCTTCAGGGAATTATTTTAGACATATAGTCTATTCCTTTCTTAGGCGTGCTTACTAAGCACACAACTCATCATACCACATTCTTATCCATTTTGTACTCAGGTATAGTTCTCAACTATACAAGACCCACTGGTCCATTTTTGAGCGCTTGGTTACTCAGGCTTCTATGCCCACTACAATCAGCCTTCTGGCTCATTTCACTACCACATCATTGGCTGGGAAATCATCCTCAGGCCTTGGGCATATCACCTATCACTTGGTACAACGAATGTCATGCCAGCCTCAAGATGTATTCTAGACACTAGTCTAAAGTCACCATGACAATCAACATTCTACAAAGTGCTTAAGCATTACAGGTCTTATAGCCTAGGGACACCGCCCTGTGCAAACTTGCACACCGAGTCTTATCACCTCGAGCCTCTGCTCGTCTATCCCGTGTTTGACCTTTCTCAACTTAAGCTCTCAAACCACTTTTATCTTATTTAGCACGCTAGCAATTCTTATCTGACCTACCTGGTTCAGATCTCTATGTCATTCTCATAGTTTCTGTTCCGGTATCAATATAATCACCAACTGCACCACTTTTCATTTCAACTATGCTATCTCATTTCCAAATTTTCACTCATTGAAAATTTATGTGGTTGGAGTACTTTTCACAATCCGCACTATACAAATAGTAATAGTGCTATGACCTTTTTAAAATTAATCGCTTCCAGCTCAAATCTTCGTGAAAACAATTCACTGCAGAACTATTTTCAAGACATTTATTATCGGCACACGTTAATGAGCAGGATCATTCATTTTCCAAATTTAAAAGCTCTCGCCACCACTTCAACCTTTCGGTACAGCGGCATATTCCAATCCTTTCATACACGAACCACCGCAGTGGCAACACACTTGTTGACCAATGTGGGAGAGTTTCTATCCCTACTCAGGACCCAGTGTACGCACTGGCACATTAACGGGCCACCCCACCAGAATCCCCACCTGGGAATAAGGACAATGTCCAGGAGCTCTGCTCCAAACACCTACGTGGGTCCCGACCAAGCAAGGCAAAACACGCGCCCCTACAAGGTGAAACTACTCAGATTGGATGCATACATTGCTGGTGTGAGTATAAGCTTCTCAAAAACTAATCCTCTCAAAAGAGCTTTCAATAATGGCTAGGATTCAAAACATTCTAAAACATCTAGCAAGATTCAACAAACTGAGTACATCTACTACAGTTTCTGACCTCTTCCAATTTTGTACTGCCTTACACCACATAGTTCAAAACTCAATTTCAAACTTGGGTTCTACCAAACCCTTCTATGAGACAACATCATTTCAAAGTGACCACTTCCCTGGTCTTAAATTCAATTGAAAACATCTCATTCAAAACTCAGTTTTGAAAATGCATAAATTCGAAAATACAATTCCGAAAATTTCAAATACAGTAGGTGCATTGGCAAGTTTAAAATTCCATTTTTAAACATTCTCAGGGACCAGACAACTAGTCTTAGAAGATCATTACTACCTATCACATTATGTCATTAGTCCTTGGCTACTCAAGCCATCAGTAGAACGCTTAGTCCATTCTACTTTAGTCTCTTGGCTATTCCAGAAATTGCCTGCTATCCTCGGGTTTCACAAACTTTTCAGGACACTTCTCGGTATTTGTTGTCTAACAATTGTGAGCTTCTGCCAGCCTATAGACATAATAGTCTCACAGGACTTAGGGCTTCTCATCAAACATATACATGTCCAACGACCTATGGACACACTAGTCCCAAAGGTCCTACTACCCATTATATAATCATGTCATAACACAGATATGTCATACAACACTGGAGCACTCTACAGAAATATAACGGATCACATAAACCTTTTCTCTAGGGAACCCATTAGATATGAGATTCGTTATAATGTACTTACCTTGAGAGCTGATTCACCGGTAGCTCTACTCTATGGTTCATTATCACGGCGGCTTCGTTCTATGGGTTGTCGTCACGGTGGCTCTGCTCTACGGTTACTTTACCCGGTGCTTCACTCAGTCTTTTCTGACTGGCTAGCCTCTCCGGTTAGCATCCTATGTAGGTAAACCTTCTCGATCAAAAATCCCCATAGGTAGCCCTCTCCGATCAAAATTTCCCATAAGTAGCTTCAGTTAATCGTCTCTAAATCATCATAATGAGAATTTATATCTTTATCAGGTGAAAGACTTGGCTATCACCCAAGAGGGGGGTGAATTGGGTGTTTGATTAAAAACTTAGAACTTTAAAAAACTTTCTGCAACTTATTGAAAGTAGTTTGAATGTCAATAATAATTTATAAAGTGATAAACAATCATTCAAACATATATGCTGGGAATGTAAGAGATAAGGGAAGAGAATATGCAAACTGTGATTTATACTAGTTTGGCCCAATCCTTGACCTACGTCCAGTCCCCAAGCTCCACTTGAGAATTTCAATCCACTATCTTCTTTCAACTTGATTACACGTTACGTACTTGAAGTAAACCCCTCACTAGGATTGACTCCCCTTACAAACGTAATCAATACACTTGTTTGATTACACACTCGCACTCAAGTAATCCTCTCACTAGGATTCACTCCCTTACAAGCTGTAATCAACACAATGTGTTTCCCACTCAAGATCACCCAATATTGAGTAACTCTAAGGTAGAATGATAGAATGTTTACAATGATTCTTCTCTCTCAGAAGTGTATGGATAAACACTGAAGTACAATACAAAATATTTCACTCTCTATGATATATAGACATTGAAAAACAGAGAGTAAATGATAAGCAGATCAGAGTAATAGCATGTTGAAGAGGTAGGCTTGTTTCTCTGCTTGTTGTATGTGTGTCTTGAGGCTTGTATGCAGCTCTATATATAGTGGTAAATCTTCATATGACCGTTGCTTCTCAATTCTGCATTGTCTCCATTCGAATTTCTAGCTGTTGTGGAATATAGCCGTTGGGTCATTATGTTTCCAGATTTTCGGATGATTGCTCGCATTGATGATCATTTAGTGCTTTTTATTTGATTTGTGCAACAAATCATTACGAGTAAAAGTTGTAGCAATTGTTTCCAAATGAGGGAATTCATCATTTTGATTGATCCTCTGTTTGACGCGTGAGATTAATGCTTTTGATTCTTTCCAGGCTGTCATCGACTTGCTTTAATTGACTTTAAAGCAAATTCAAATCTGTCATAATAGAAACTTTGAATGATGAATCCGTTGAGGCTTCTATTTCATCGTCTGAATGTTTGAATGTATTGGAGAACATCACAGACGAGCATTTGTTCAAGTTCCTCGTTGAAATCTGTCATCTTTTCCATTTCTGAAAATGTGCAGCAAAGATCATCTTCACACTTTTGATAGATCTTGATTTCTGTCAAGATTGATGTTCTGTCAAGCTTTAATAATCTGAAACATGTACACAAATGATATAAATAATGTTAAGAAGAAGTATAAGTCATTTGGGTAATCATGTGATTGAGAAATGAGACTTTCGAATGATGATTTTACGCATCAGGGACGTGAACTCGAGTTTGCATAAGTAGGCTCGAGTTTGGTTCTCTCCAAAACCATATTTTGCTCTCTGTCTTGTCTAAACTCGAGAGTGTAACTTATAGGCTCGAGTTTGGATGATTTTCGCGACCTGGTAGCTCTCTGTAACCCGCGAACTCGAGCTTGTCAACTAATAGGCTCGCGTTTGCTTCTCTTTATAGCAAATTGTGCAACACCCAGAACATACTGTCTACTTTCGGGGGCCATATCTCCCTGGTCTGAACTCCGTTTTGGTTGGTTCAACTATCGATTGGAAAACCCTTTGAGTCTACTTTCCAATGCCACCAATTTCAGCTCAATTGGATTCTCCGTTTGTGAGATACACTCAAAACATTGAAGGTTGGTCATTTGTGTGACGTGGATTTCACTATCAACTTCATAAATTCATATCTCCTTCATCTTAACTCCTTTTGGCTTGAATTATATATCAACAAGACGCCTTGGCAGTCTAGTTTCATATGCCACTGGTTTCACCTCAATCCGATCTCTGGTTTAGGAGATATCATCGAATTACCAGACGTCGCCCAAGTGAAACACTGAACAGAGGCTGAAATACTGAAAACCGCTGCAAGCTCGAGTTTGCCAACTTATAGGCTCCAGTTTGGAGTTCCAAACCTGAGGTTTAAGTTCTAAGCTCGAGTTTGCCTTGTCCAGAGGCGCCAGAGTTGCTGAGGACATTACATGCTCGAGTTTGCTAGTTATGGGCTCGAGTTTGGAGTTCCAAACCTGAGGTTTAAGTTCTAAGCTCGAGTTTCCCTTGTCCAGAGGTGCCAGAGTTGCTGAGGACATTACAGGCTCGAGTTTGCAAGTTATGAACTCGAGTTTGCTGATCCTGGAACTGATTTTTGATGGTTTTAACTCTGAATTGATCCGTTCCAGCTTCCATATGATCTTGGAGACTTCTAGCATCAATATAAGAACTTGAATAAAGATATTTCATTGCATTGCAAGTTCTTCCTTCTTCAATTTATTTTCTCCTTCTAGATTATCCCCCCAAATCATTTGATAACTTTTTGCTTTATGATATTCTCATTATATTGTGCAAGAGCTTCCTTCTTCAATCAACATTCTCCATTATTTAAGTATACTCCATTGTAGCTCAAATATGATGAAGCTTCTTTCTAACTTCTGTTTGATCATAGAGAATTCAAGTTCTTCTTTCTTTAGTCTCCTTTCTTGATAATTCTCCATTATTAAACTTTGCATCTACATTAAATATAAGAATTAGTCAAAGTAGAAGATAAATGTAGTATGCAACCTTTTTGCTCTTTAGAATGGCATCTATATAAGACATCATCAAAACTAATCAAAACCAACATCAGGTTCCTACCCTTTGGTGGTTTTGTAATCCGTTGTCTTTAACTCTACCATCTTATCTGGGGTCATTCTATATATATGGACTATCAGTCCAACTCCAGGCATAATCCTTATTTCAATCATCTTCGTATCTGGTCTATCATGGCATCCCTAAGGATCACCATATAACCATTCTCAAGTCACTTGGGTGTAGTTGTTGTTGTTGTGGTTGTGGTTGCGATTGTGATTGTGGTTGTGGTTGGGGTTGGGGTTGTGGTTGTGGTTGCGGTTGTGATTGTGGTTGGGGTTGGGGTTGGAATAGTGGTTGTGGTTGTTAATGTTGTGGTTGTGGGTGTAGTGGTTGTTGTTGCTGTTGTGGTTGTAGTTGTGGTTGTTGTTGTGGTTGTGGTTGTCATTGTCGTCTAACCAACATATGCAAGTTTACCCTTGCCTCCGGGTACTTAAACCTCAAATCAAAGGAATCTCAAATTCCTATGATATTTCCCAGGATACCACTCATCCCGAGATTTCTCTTGCTTAAGCATGCTTAACTTCCGGGTGTCGATTTGTTCTGGGGGTACTAATACCAGTACACTTAACTCTGGGTACCGACTACCCATCTATATGCCAATCTAAGTTAAACACCTATGGCTTCCCCAAAAATGCTAAGTATTGTCCCCTTGATATCCACTGTATCCTTTTTATGTAACAGACCACCACTACCAAGGACTCAGTCAAAGACCCCTGTCCCCGAAGCTACGCTCCGTTGCACGCATGGTGTCCAGCGGCCCTTACTGGGCAGGAATTGTCTCCTCATAGAAACTTAGTCAATAAGTTACTATTCCTACAGAGAAACCTACACAGTAAGTCACTGTCCCCACAGGGAAACTTAGTGAGAACGTTCGCTGGTGAATAGGAAGGGACGGTGGTGACGGTGATGGTGGTTCCACGGCGCTGTGAATCTTCGGTTCCCGATCTCCAAATCGCGCTCAAGCTTCAGGTCTCTCGCTGAGCTTGCAGCGCCACTTCTGTAGTCTCTCGCTGACCTAAGCGTTTTGACTAAAGGACCAACGTACAAAATTCGAAAGTTTGTGGAGGCACAAAAATTGAAAAATTAAAACCTTTTTGGGTAAAACTGTAATAGTTAAAACTTTGGGGTAATTTTATGTAATTTCTCTTGTTGCTTTCTTCATCAATCAGTAGTTTCCAAAAATTCTGGGTTTTTATGTAATGTTCCCCAAATTTGTCTGCAAAGAAAAAAGACCTAAATGTAATATCTTATATTCAAAAAATCAATCAATGAATCACGAAAGAGACATTTTAAGTTCAATTATTATGACAAAAACTTCAAATAAAATATAAAAATATATAATAAAAATAGGGATTTAGGTTATGAAATTTTGCAGTGTTATTATAGTGCACATCCATGACTTTAATATAAGTCTTATTTCACGATTTTTCGATGTGTATATAAAAATATATGATTTTTCAAATATGACCCATAAATCTGATATATACTGTGTAAATCTCTCCTTGTCTCGATTTGATAAATGGGGTTTTTTGGACCAAATAGAACAAAAACGAATCTATATGTTATTTTTCTATCGAAGAGCTTTCCAAGAGCTAAATTTTGAGCTTTGAACCACTACTTTTGGAGCTAAAATGATTAGTTATGAATTTTTCAAGTTTCATGAAAATTCTTTATCTCCTGGTATCCAATCTTTTAGAAAGAGTTTCAAGCTTTTAGCCTTTCCATGGATATCTATTGGGTCACATGTGGTTATTGAATGGCCAAACAGTTTTGATAAGTGACCCTAGAGTAATGTGTTACAATTAACATTAAGATTTTGAAGTAACATTTTCAAATTTTCTTGATATGGCTCCATACATCTAAATCATTATGTAAAATAAATAACAAGTAAAATTATATAAAATAAATAATAATGTTCTAAATTTATTAAACTTTTATCATGAAGCCATTAATATCACAAGATTTTCTTAGCAAGGAAATTCATAGATGAGCTTCAAATTTGAGGAGAATGTAAAAGGTCTCACATGTGAAGTTAGTGTAAGGTGTCATTCAATTACTTGATAAGTACTATAGTGGCACGGTTCGTCATCACAATAGACTTTTGAATGTGGCTACCTAAGTACCTAAGCCACCCTTCATTATGTCACTTATCATATATACTCACATATATTTGCGTCAATTCATTAACAATACTCCTCAATCATTAAAAAACTTCGTTTCTAAAACAACATGGGCCTACAAGAAGTGGTCTATGCTAATGAAGTTGTCGAAAATAAATAGAGATGGAACAAACTGTCCCTCCTCTAATGTCTTCTTTCCTCTGGCCATGGCCATGTTGCGTCAATTCAAGCATGTTTGTATTCAGAATTATCATTAACTATTGTTCAGTTTTATTGCATTGAGCTATTTCTTGGAATTAAAGTTTTAAGATCATAACATTTGGCCCTTAGCTAAAATTCCAACAAAGCTTTTAAAATAATATCTCTTATTTAATTTAAGAGTAAATACCTTTTCTGGTCCCTGAAAAAAAAATGTCATTTTTAGTCTATAAAAAGGACAAATAAGGGTCGATTCGTGGACATTTTGATCCTTCACAAATTTCCAAAAGGTCATTTTTAATCCCATAAAAAGGACGAAAAATGGTCGATTTTTTTGTCAGGGACCAAAATAGGGTCTGTGTTTTTTGTCAGGGACCAGAAAAAGTATTTACTCTTAATTTAATAACACCATAGAGCGAACTCTCAAGGTTACATTAGTCACTGCAAGGTGTTAGCTTTAGTTACAACTCTTTTCCTTCAAGCATTGCAATCGATAAACACTTTATCACTATTTTAGAATATATTCATGGAATAATTCCATAGCCCATAAATCATTTCCCAAACAACATCCATGCATGCATGCATTCAAATTTTACCAATCACTTAGAGTAACAATGCCACAATCTACGTGAAAATGTGAAATCCCTAAATTTCCAATCCATAAAAACATGAGAGAAGTAGAAAGCATTAACATCGATGAACCATGGAGATAAGAAGCAAAGAAAAGATCTTGAAAATACCAATAAGAAGGAGTCCAATTCCCTCCATTTTTTTCCTGTCAGAATCATGGAACTATTCCCCTGTTCACAAGTTTAGAAGGGTGAAGGAAGACAGTGAAATATCAAGACTTATAGGCATGAACTTATAGTGGCAAAGGAGGAAGAGATTGATTGAGTAACTCGTTATTTATAGGAGAAATTTGTTGCTACAACATGCATAATCTATGCCTTGGTTTATGTTGAAGACATTCTAATTACTGGTTTCTCTACCTCTGCTGTTTCTTAATTAGTTGATGATTGAAGTTCAACTTTTCCTGTCCTCTTCGGTGTTGAAGTTCATTCTATTAATTTGGGCTTAATTCTTTCTCAATGTAAATACATCCTTGATTTACTTGAGAAAGCAGATATGTCTAGAGCTAGACCTGTTTCTACACCTATGACTGCCTCAACTCAGCTTTCTGATGACTCTACAAGTCCTGATTTTCACAAGTCATGATTTGGACTGCTGTTAGGAGAATTCTTCTTTATCTAAGGGGGTAATAATGTTATCCTACTATAACAACGACGGTGTTTGAGTAAATTTTATATTGCATATGTTTGAGTACACACAAGAAAGAACATATCACATGGAAACATATATACCTGTGATTATCTGATTATCAAGCAGGTCAGCTATCTGACCAAAACAGTGCTTGTCCACTTGAGATGTTGAAACCTGATTTATGTTATTTCATTGAATTAGGATATTCTTATGACTAGGAGTATAAGAGATGCTCTTGTTGCTGAAGAGGAATTCTTCCGCAGTCGTCCTGTAAGAATGTATCATTGCTTATTTGTTTTCAAGTGAAATAGTACTGTCATATCACCCGTCCACTTCTCTTGTTTTTATATTATTACAAAGGAAAATAGCTCATAATTTTCTTATTGCAAAATTCATATACCTAAAATTTATTTAAAGTTAGGGTATAAAAATACCACGAACTTTTACTATAAAAAAGCAATAAACAATTAAAATTGGAGTAAAAAATGTACGGATAGTTAGATTTAACCTCGCTCCATTACTTGTTTGGTGGGGCCGATGATATTTCTACATATGCATATGTAAGGATGTGAGGTTATATTTAATTGCCTAACATTTTTACCTGTGTATTAAATGTTTATGGGTATTTTTCGCCTCCAATAAAAATGCACTTTTGATAAATAAATAAAAACTTATAGGCATATTTTTGTACCTTAACCCTTTATTTGAAGACATAAGTATAAACCTCTAGTCTTATTTATATCAAAAAACACATCGCAGAATTAATGGCAGCAAATGATTTTTTGAATGCAAGGCTTGAATTCAAAAAGCCAAATAACTAGAATATCAAAATGGAAGGCTTAGCTTGTACAGATATCATTTGAGAGGTAAGAATTTGGACCACTTGTTTACAAGTCTTTGTTTCAGGGAAACATATCGTTCTAGTGACTGATCTTGGGGAATCCATAGTTTCTGCCATGGGTTTCATTTATTTGGCAAACTCAAAAGTAGAGTATATTGTTAAGTTATATGTAATTTTGGAGTTTATTTATACACCAAAAGTGATACGCAGATTAAGATTTAAATTATGAGTAATTAGAATATATTGTGTTTTTGGGGATAGAAAAATAGAAATAAACCAAGTAAAAGGTGGATAAGCATTGCTGAAATAATAGAGGTAACAGTTGAGAAAGGATTGGCTACAAGTGCCTAACATTGAATGGTAAGAGTTATTAAAATTTTGACTTCTCTGTTTTATCCTGTCAATTAATTATTCGATACCATTGTTAGAAACTATACACTAAAGGGGAAAGAAACCTAGTGTCAATTTTAAAGTGACTGACCTCCTCAACAAATCGATCAAGCTCTTGGTTTTTGATAAAATTTAATAACAGCCTTATTATTAAGAAATTGAAAAAAAAAAAAACTGACATACTCTTGCGAGTGCCATACAAGTACAGGCCATTTAAATGTCATTCTGAAATAAGACTTGGATTAATCACACACGACATACTCCATCGCCCTCCGCTTTCCAAAAGCAATAGTCTCATCCTTCACATCCAGGCACAGTCTCACCAATCCTAATATTTGATTTAGTTTCTATCCTTAATTGCTTACCAAAGAAATAGAGTCAGAAACCGTATAAAATTCAAAAATTATTTACAAGGAAGTTCATAAAGGTATTTACCATCATGGGCGGATCTACCTTAA
The DNA here is from genome assembly GCA_025563575.1 of Acacia pycnantha. NCBI lineage: Eukaryota > Viridiplantae > Streptophyta > Magnoliopsida > Fabales > Fabaceae > Acacia > Acacia pycnantha. Next base: position 370,649 of record JAMWYP010000277.1, read on the forward strand.
TGACTTGGGGGGCACCTTGGATTTGGAGATTTTTTTAAAAAAATTAATATATATTTGAATGATTGTTCACCCTTAAATTAAGTGTCCACCCTTAATACATCAAGACGCACTTCGTAATCGGATGAAGATGAATAGTTGAATGATTGTTTAGTGCCTTATATTGAAAAAAAATGTATTTTCTAGCATTGATAATAAGATAATTATGATGAAATCCAAAAAATAAGGCCTAGAAGGATGACATTGTAATTATTTTTATTGTAATATACTTTTGTTATTAAAATATATGTACTTGAACTTACTGAGTGCCCACCCTTCATCGTAATTTATGTAGGTGCATTTCTAACAGCACTTAGCCTTACTTTTCTAAATGACAAGTTTGTAAAATAATTACTTTTTTTATTACATCATCAGTATCCAATTGATTTCATGAATATTTTTTTGATATTCTTCTCTTTTCTTGTTTATATTCTTTTAATTTTTTTTAATGCATTTAAAACTTTCCTTAAAAAAAAAAATTCGGGGGCGTTGCCCCTAAATCCCCCACCAATTGTGCCCCCTTCTATAATTTTCTGGGTCGGCCCTTGTTTACCATGGCTAAGACATGAAACATAGTTATAATGCAGTACTGGAATACCTATCGCTTACAAGAACTTGCATTTAAGCAAAATAACACTTGTACAGGCCATTTAAATGTCATTCTGAAAGAAGACTTGGATCAATCACACACGACATACTCCATCACCCTCCGCTTCCAAAAAGTTATTAACCTTTACCACTACGCCATATGTGTGTGCATATGTATATTCAAACAATAACTATGCCCTTTTAAGTTTCAACATAGAGTTGAACAATCTTAATCCAACCAAATTCCTCCTCTTCACATTTTTACAAACACCTTGTGTGCATTAACATTCAAACAAGTTCATCATCAAAGTTCATTTCCAAAAAAGTATAGAATTACTTTTGTAATTAAAAAGGAATTACTACCCTTTCCAAATTTAATTAATCACCAAGATTCAGTTCAAACCCAAGAAAACAGAACCTAAATCAATCTTCCTATTACAACAACCAAAACAATTAGAACAAAATTTCCTATCCAAATAAGCTCCTAAAACTTCAAATTCAGTTTGTCTAAACTTTCATCTTCTCTCCTATATCACGCACAAGTCAAAGAACAACACCAGGAAAATAAGCACACGGCAGCTACACAGAAGCAAGGAAGGAGAGAAGTTTTCGAACATACCTACACAAACAGAGCACTGAAGAACAGAGTTGAAAGAGTCAAGGTTGGTATGTGCTGAAGAAGATAAAGAGGATGAAGGTGTCTCAGGCATACCCATGAGACGACGTCGTGTGAAGCAGCAGAAGAAGAAGCTTAGCTGACCAGAAAAGGAGGCAGCCTCTGATTTCTCAAATAACGAGAAATATCTTCTTAACACATTTTTTACGCATAACCACTAACCAGCTCCCAAATTATGTTCTCTTTTTAGTGGACGGTGTTTTTTTTAAATTTTTGGTAGCGACTCTTTTATCATTTTATTTTCCATATTTAAAAATTCGAAATTTTAACACCACACACCTATTTGATTGTACGATTTATTTTATTTAAAAATATAAACAAATTAAAGAGTTAAAATATAGGGTTAATGTGCATTTTTGCCAACAAACTATTACAGAAAGAGCATCCAACACAAATATTAATTAAGCGTATCTTAAATACCAACAAACAATTAAAAATGTGAAGATTAGCCAACGAACTTTTAAAAAGGTGCAGTCAGCACAACGCCGTCAGAAAAAAGATAATGTCCGTTATCTAAGGTGCATATTGGCCAACAAACTTTTATTCCAGGAGCACCGAGCACAAAAAAATTTTACCCCGGAGCTCCCAGCACAAAATTCTTAATTTCACTAAATTAAATATTCTTAATTTCACTAAATTAAATATTCAAAACTACTCGTATAGATATCTATGGACAAAAATTACTCATTTGCTAAAATAAACAAAATTTTTTTATTAAAAATATAATTATATGATTTAAATAAAACGCAAGGTGTTTTATAATTTATTATATATGTTAAACAAACAAAAAAATTATATCATTTATTTTTATTTTAGAAGAAATTTATGTGAGTTAATAAATTCATTTAATGTTAATAAAATTTAAAAAATCTATTATATCCGGAAAGAAATGAAATGAGTTTAATTTTTATTTTTATAAAAAGAGTTTAATGGATATCAACGTTGACACTTAATAATATAAATCTGCCAACTTGATAATATTTTGGTTAATTAAATTATCTATTGATTATATCAATATGGGACTTGTTGAAAAAAAAAATTGTCATTAATTAAGTATCTTGGAATAGCCTCAGCAAATTATTTATGGGACTTTTTAAAAAACAATTTCAACAAGTCTCATATTCATATAATGGATAGATCATTTAATTAACAAAAATATCATCAAGTTGCCGGATTTATATTATTAAGTGTCAATATTGATATCCATTAAGCTCTTTTTTATAAAAATAAAAATTAAACTCATTTCATTTCTTTCCGGATATAATATATTTTTATTTTTAAAATTTTTTAAATTTTATTAACATTAAATGAAGTTATTAGCTCACATAAATTTCTTCTAAAATAAAAATAAATCATATAATTTTGTTTTGTTTAACATATTTAACAAATTATAAAACACCTTGAATTTTATTTAAATCATATAATTATATTTTTAATTAAAACTTTTGTTTATTTTAGCAAATGAGTAATTTTTTTCCATAGATATCTATACAAGTAGTTTTGACTAATGATAATAGACAAAAAGTTATTTAATTTAGTGAAATTAAGAATTTTGTCTTGGGAGCTCCCGAGTAAAACTTTTTTTGTGCCGAGTGCTCCCGGAATAAAAGTTCGTTGGTCAATCTGCACCTTAGATAACGAACATTATCTTTTTCTAACTGGCAGCAGTTGATCGCACCTTTTTGAAAGTTCGTTGACTAATCTACACATTTTTAATTGTTTGTTGGTATTTAAGATACGCTTAATTACTATTTGTGTTGGATGCTCTTTCTGTAATAGTTTGTTGGCAAAAATGCACCTTAACCCTAAAATATATTTAAGTACGTTTATTGAATCACATTACATTAAATGAGACAAACGGTGTTAACATTAAGGACTAAAACTGCATTTTATAAATTTCAGAGACTAAATTAAAACGGAATGAAAAATTAAAGGACCAAGTCTGTACTTGAGCATTTAAGTAATAAACTATTAAGAAAAGTTCTGGTGACATTTCTGTACTCTGTAAGATTGATAATGAATAGTGGGTCATCTATTTTTAGGTGTGAGATTCTTTAGATATGATGACTCATTCTCATAAAAGATGGTGGATGTTAAGATATATGTTTTTTGCAATAGTAAAACAGAGGTAAACCAAGTAATGCTATAAGATCATGTGTTTTTTACATTAACAATGAAATAATAATATTATGTTGTGATGAAAATATTCATCGATTAAGTGCAAGTAAATAGGTTAAATTTTGAAACAACACTTAACCACTAATTTTAATTTTGAAGAGTTGTGTATAAAAGACACATGATTTTGATATCATGGGACATTTTGTGCCTTTTGATATTGTCAATTTCGTAATGCTTGTGTTCATTTAGGCTTTGTTTGGGAGTTCCATTTTGGAGGGAAATGAAAGGGAAGGGAGGGTTTTGATAGTCCCTTCCCTTGTTTGCAAGTTTTAAAAATAGGAGGGGAGGGAATCAGAGATTTTTACAAATCCCCCAAAACCCTCATTCTTCTAAAAAATAAAGTTCCCCCAATATGGGGGGTTTTAAGAGGGGAAATAGAATAATTACTTTGTTACCCTTATTCACCACTACCCCACTACCGCCACTGTCGGCGCCACCACTCCACCACCGCCACCGCCGCCCCCACCACCACCGCCACTGTCGCCACCACCACCCCACCACCGCCACCGCCACCGCCGCCGCCACCACGATCGCCCCGCCGCCACCGCCACCGCCACCGCCGCCACCACCGCCACCACCACCGCCACCGCCACCGCCACCGTAATACTCCTAAAATCTATATTATAATTTGGTAAAATTATACCTATAGAAAGTAGTTGAATATGGGGTATCAAATGTTAAGATATAATTATCTTATTTTCTAAGGAAAAATCTCTTGGAAATTAGAGAATTTGAGGGCCAAAGTGCCAAATGACCAAAATGCCTCTAAGGGACATAAATGATTTAGGAAAAATTGTGAAAAATCCTAAAAGTCAGTGAAATAATTATTTGAATAATGAAAGTATGTTATCTCTAATTAGGGTAATTTAATAAATTACAAACTTGGAGAAATTGAATAAAGATATTCAAAAGTATTGTAATGACTATAATGCCCTTACAAATTCTAAAATACTGAGAACACATGAAAACAGAAATGTCGGTGTTATAATTATGAGGTAGTGGGACATTCTAATTAAGAAAATTATCAAATAATGATAATAAATTGATTAAGTAATTTCTAGCTAATTACTTAAGTCTCGAGCAAAGAAAATTATGAAATAATTATGTAAAACTCAAAAATTAGTGGTAATTGGCTTAAAATTAGTAAAAATATATTTACTAATTAATTGGAAATTATTGTGAAAAATAGTTGAGTTTAGGTATTTTTAAGCCTAAATACAAGAATGGACCAATTAGGTAATTTTGTGAAATTTTTGGAAAAATTAAATAAATAAATGATTTAAATAATTAATTAAATAAATATTTATTAATTATTATTTTGGTCAGCCGAAATTTTGCTTGCAAAAGGAAGATTGGAACAAGCAAAGAATATCTAAGATTTTTATAGCAAGTTGCAAATATAATAATAATAAAATTAAATTAAAGTAAAAATGATGAATAGTGATTTAGAAATTAAGAAACGGATCCTATCTAGAGATCTAGGAATGAGAATTCCAAAGTCAAGGTAGAATATTGATCAGTGGAATTTTATCTTCCGTTAAACTCTTGCGGAAGTTAATTCTGAAGCCGTTTGTGCTTTTTCCTAATAAGACGAAATAGGGAAAAATGCAGATAGGCATATTTTTGGATCTGAAGAAAATAAATTCTAACTCAACATCTAGGAATGAGTTTGAATTTATCTGGACATATTTGGAATCAGTGAATTTTTTCAAGAAGTTGATGTTTCCGAAATACGTTTCGACACCGGACGCATTGGACACGTTTTCGAGAAAACTTCAACTGGATCGTTGGAGCCCTATATGGAATCAAAATTTAGGTTAACTTGGACATTTCTAGTAAGAGAGAATATGTCTCCAAAGTTGTAAATCCAGAATTTTGAGATTTCTCCGAAATCACGCGAATCTGAGTGCCGATCGGGAAATCGGCTGACCAGGGCATAAAGTGGCAATTGTCATCAAATTTTGGACCACTCCCTTGCTGCCACATCACTCCCCTTATGTCGACCAGCACTCTTTCATGGACAAGAAATTTACAACATTTTGGTCTTATTTTCCATGGTTATAAATCAAAGGGAAAATTACAACTTTGGGCACAAAGTGGTTTGAGAAATTGCACAACTTGCCCACTTCTTGCCTATTTAAAGGCATGCCTCTCTTCACAAAATCTCACACCATTTTCCCTTGTTTGGCCGAGCCTAGAGGGAGAAAGAAGAGAGAGAAACTCTGGAAAAAATTCTGCAGAAGTCTTCAACGGGTAAGTCTTCCGGTCTTTAGTCTTTAGTTCGGTAGTTAGTAGAATTGTTAGTTAGATTTAGGAAGTAGGTGACAAGATTCCTATCCTTGTTTTAAGCCTTGTTTGCGTTGAAAAAATATGCAGAGGTGTAAACATAGTAGGGATCGAGTCGCCGAAAAGTTGAAGCTTTGCAGCTTTTCAAAAGTAAGGGTAGAATTTGTTAGAATAGCCTTTAAATTTCAAGTATGATTGGATATCATATGGGAGGGCTATTTTAGTCTTTATTTTCGAAAACCCAAATGGCGTCGAAGTTCAGCGAAATTTCGGAAGAAAATTTATAAGAGTAACAAGTGTCAAGCGAAATTCCGCCAATTAGGGGCATAGGGGCAAAATGGTAATTTTTACCTAAAATGCCAGTTATTGTGTCAAATCACTAATGGAAGTGATATTACTTTTATAGGACATCAGAAACTCTGATTTGCTACCATTACGCTGTCCGACGAGCATTGTTAGACGTTTCGCCGTTTTTCGTAAACGTGCCATTTAGTTAAAAGTATCAAGTACCATCAAACGAAGGTACGTTCGCGTCTTGGTAACCTTAACGCTGATGTTTATCGTATGCATGTATGTGTTAGGTGTAGTGTATGTGGTAACTTATGGCTCGATGGTATGTCTATGTTTGTTTATATGTTTACGTTTGCTATGGGCGATATATCTACATGCTGTTGGGCGATATATGTATAGATGTTTTTGGGTGATATATGTATGCATGCTTTTGGGCGATGAATGCACATATATTGTTGTTAATATAATTGTCTGTAGTCCATATGTTGTGTATGTAAATATGAGGTTAACCGTTACCTGGGGTTCGATGCATGGACTCCGGCGCTTAACTTAGCTTCGGTTCGGAAGGACCAAGGACCAAGGAGAGAGGAAGCGGCACGCTTAGAGACCCGGCGGAAGATTTCTTTTCATTCGTCCGAAGCCTTTCTTTTGGTGTTGTTATCTACTTTTGAACCACCGGTTTTAATACATTGTTGTAACCACTGGACTTACGGCATTTTGGAATCTAAATATCAGTTACTCTTTGCTCCGTTGCTCTACTCTAACAATTTGAAATGATGTTTCATGAAAAAAAAAATTATACTGCTTTTAAAAAGTTGGGATGTTACAGCCACCGCCACCACCACCACCGCCACCGCCACCACCCCATAAATAATTTTTTGAATATAAAAATTACATAAATAAATTTTTTAGAAAATTTAAATTTAAATTTATTTGAAAAATATAATAATTATATTAATTATTAAAGAAAATGACAAAATGGTAAAAATAACTCATTAATCCTCCATCTTCCTCCCTTACTATTTTTTTAACTCCCAAACAAGGGAATGAGATATCCTCCATTTCCCTTCCATCCCCTCCCCTCCATTCTCCTTGCATTCCTTTCCTTCCCCTTCCTTCCAAACTCCCAAACAAAGCCTTAGGCTTTGTTTGGGAGTTCCATTTTGGAGGGAAAGGAAAGGGAATGGAGGGTTTTGGTAGTCCCTTCCCTTGTTTGCAAGTTTTAAAACTAAGAGGGGAGGGAATCAGGGATTGTTACAAATCCCCCAAAACCCTCATTCTTCTAAAAAATAAAGTTTCTCCAATATGGGGGGTTTTAAGAGAGGAAATAGATTAATTACTTTGTTACCCTAATTCACCACCACCCCACCATCGCCCCCACCGCCACCACCACCGCCACCACCCCACCACCACCACCAACACCCCCGCCACCACCCCGCCACCACCACCACCCCACTGCCACCGCCACCGCCGCCACCACCCCACCACTACCACCCTGCCACCGCAACCCCACCATCCCCACCCCACCGCCGCCGCGCCGCCACCGCCACCACCACCACCCCACCGCCGCCACCCCTACCGCCGCCACCACATAAATAATTTTTTGAATGTAAAAATTACATAAATAATTTTTTTAGAAAATTTAAATTTAAATTTATTTGTAAAGTATAATAATTATATTAATTATTAAAGAAAAGGACAAAATGGTAAAAATAACTCATTAATCCTCCATCTTCCTCCCTTACCATTTTTTTAACTCTCAAACAAGTGGAGGAAATATCCTCCATTTCCCTTCCATCCCCTCCCTCCATTCTCCTTGCATTCCTTTCCTTCCCCTTCCTTCCAAACTCCCAAACAAAGCCTTAGGACCCGTTTGTTACGCGGAAAGATAGCGGTGGAAAGGGAAAATAAGAGACTTCCCACCCAAAAATCGTGTTTGCTTGTCTCATCTTCCGTCGAGTACCTTTCCCGCCACTTCGAATCTTCCATCATTCATTGGAATGTGCTTTCCCTCCTTCAGCCGCGGGAATGTTAAAATGTTGCTGGGAGAGTGAAAATGTCGGACAAAAAGGCCCCTTGAAAACACTGTACCTATTTATAAAATCACGGCAAAGGCGCGAGCTGGAGCTGGACGAAGCTGTCGGTGAAGAAGCTTGTAGAAACAGGGTGTGTTTTTCGGCGAAGGAGAAGTTTAACCCAGAGAACAGAGCTGCATTTGAGGTCAGTATACATATTTAAAATAAATGTGTGATTTACCGGTAGGTTTAGGAGATTTGGGTTTTCCTGTTCATTCGACCTGGGGCGAGACACACGCAGTTTTGAATGCAAGCAATTTTAGGTAGACACGGTTTATATTTGTCGACGTTAGGGATAGAGACAAAGACTAGTGTAATGTTCTTTATATTCCTGGGTATAAATGAGATGCAGACACTATTTTAAACAATTTTCACAGTGTTGAATGAAATTGCAATGAATGAAAATATGTTGTTTGTTTGTGTACAATGTGTTGTTGTTCTGTGAATGATGAAATTTGGGGAAAAAAGCAAATGAACATTACGTTCGAACCAGTCAGCCCAGCTCGAACGTTTTATGGGGTACGTTAATTCAGTGAGTGTCATGTTGGGGTATATAAGTAGTTGTTTTAATATAGCTGATGTGATGAAAGATACAAATTGTTGACTGTTAAACAGTGATAGTTTGTAAAGAGGAGTAGTGGATTACTATACAAAAAGGAAATTGGTGTGGTTGAAATAGGTATGGAGCCATGCAGACGGGAAATGGTTGGATTGTTGGCTGGGTCCTTAGCTTTGCTACTAGCAGTGAGGACCATGGTTGTGACGATGATAGTAGCTGTGGGAGCAGGTAGACCAAGGAACTTACCAGATAAGACGTTTAGACTAGATTTCCATGCCGAGAGAGCGAATTTGAGGGCGATGATATATAGTAGTGAAACCACTTGCTTCAACCAAATTAGGATGTACCGGGCAACGTTTGATAAATTGTGTCACATGTTAGACACAATTGGCGGATTGAGAGCAACTAAGCATATGCTTGTTGATGAGCAAGTGGCTATGTTCCTTCACATATTGGCCCATCATGTGAAGAACAGAGTTATTTAGTTTGAGTTTGGAAGGTCAGGAGAAACCATAAGTAGATACTTCAAATTAGTGCTCAATGCAACCATTAGACTTCAATCATTGCTATTGAAGAAACCAGAGCCAATTCGGAGGACTCAAATGATCATCGTTGGAAGTGGTTCAAGGTATGTACATGATGTTCATGTGTGAGTAGTTTAACTTATTTTAGTATTCAAGTATGGTTTGACCTTAATGGTGAAAGTTTTTTCCTATTTCGGGGTTGCCTCGGTGCATTGGATGGTACGCACATACGTGTTCAAGTCCCCGCAGACACAAGGGGAGGTACCGAAATAGAAAAGGAGAGGTAACAACCAATGTCCTTGGGGTATGCTCACCGGATGGGCAATTTATATTTGTTTTGCCCGGGTGGGAAGGCTCAGCTGCGGATGGGAGGGTTCTGAGGGATGCTATGAGGAAACCACTTGGGCTAAGAGTACCGCTAGGTACCGATGTGAGGGTGCGTTAGTTGGTTTAAATTTTTTCTACTTTTATTCGTTAACTTTTATTTGTTTGTGTAGGGAACTACTACTTGGTGGATGCAGGGTACAGTAATTGCCAAGGTTTTTTGGCTCCGTATAGAGGTCAAAGATACCACCTTAATGACTGGCGACAAGGACATCAACCACAAACTGCGCATGAATGTTTCAACATGCGACATTCTGCAGCCCGAAATGTCATAGAAATGTGCTTTGGCGTACTAAAGCTACGGTGGGCAATATTGAGGAGCCCATCTTTTTATCCAGTTAGGCTGCAAAACAGATACATCGTTGCTTGTTGTTTGCTCCATAATCTTATTCGTCGGGAGAGTGTTCAAGATCCCCTTGATGAGCAGCTTGAGTCCTTTGACATTGAACCTGCAACGGTTGATGACGCGCCTGTAGTTCCTATGGAAACTAGTGATGTCTGGAATAATTATAGGGAACAAGTTGGAAATGAGATGTTTGCTGCCTTTCTCGCACAGAGATAACTGATAATGTAGTACACAAGTATTGATAGGAGTATTAACATTTTATCCCATATGTTTATGTTACAAACTACATCCGTTTGGTTTCCATGTGAATCTGAATTTCAATTAACTTTATCTTTTCCTATGTCCGTGTTGTGGTGTGGTTTGTTGCTACTTCATTGTTATGTTAACATTAACAATACTTGCAATATTTTATCTTAATCAGTGTTTTGTTTAGATGGATCCATCTCAACAAGCATGTGGTTCGAGGATGAAAATGTGGAGTGCCGTTGAGGATAGGGTCTTGGTCGAATGCCTTGTTGGGTTGAAGTTGGACCAAAAGTTCATGGCCGACAACGGGTTCAAATCCAGATATGCGAATGCTTTGCGAGACCATGATGGAGGCCAAGCTACCTGGATGTGGCATAAAAGCAACTCCCCACATCACCTCCAGACTGAAGACATTGAAGCGCCTATGGCAGACGGCCTATGACATCATTTATGGGCCTAACACCTCTGGATTTGGCTGGGATCCGGAGACAAAACTTGTCACTGCAGATGACGATGTTTGGGAAAAGTATCTGAAGGTATGTGATGCCACAACTGTGTTGGAATTGTCACTTTACTTATGAATTACTAATCAGTGTCTTGAATTTCATAAACTCATCTACTTCTTAAACTGCAGGATCATTCTAAGCACAAGGAATTCCGAACCAAACCTTTGCCAAACTTTGACTCTCTATGCATGGTTTGGGGAAAGGACAGGGCAATTGGTGATGAAGGAGAGTGCCCCACATGTTGTTCCTGATGAATCTGAGTTGTCACAAACAAATAACGAAACTGTGATCACTCCAATAAATCCAACTGATGCATCATTGGGTCCAAAGAAGAAGCGCAAACTGAACAATGCAGAAGTCATAGGCGAAGCCTTGTGAGATACTGGTGACACAATTAGACAAGACCATAGGTACTGCTTTTGACAAGCTAGACAACTTCATGTCAACACAGGATAGGGAAGCAGAACTTGCTGCCAAAGAAGATGCCCTGTTCATGGAGCTACTCCAAGTTGAGGAGTTGACTTGGAATGAGAGAAACATTGCCCACATGAAGATCCTTGCTTCTGACAAACTTCTGAAGGCACTTGGAACGATTCCTACGAGTTCAAGCCGTCATGGATCCGCACCTTGCTTAATCGTAGACCATATGCATACCTAAATAGTAGTGTTGTGTAACGGTGTTGAGTACATAGCTGGGTTTTTTTTTGTCACAACTGTTTTTGATTGGCCGGGGGTAACTCGAGGTGTCACTAATTTTTGGACAACGATCACGTGTTTTGTAAATGCACTACCCCTACAGTTCACATGTTATGACAGATACTTAACTACTGCAGGTATGATTTACAGGCTGTGGTGGGAGTTTGAACTTTGTTGTTGAAGACTGATGCTTATGTTACTTTCTGTCCTAGTTTTGCGTGCCTCATGCAGGTTGTAAAAAATTGGTCAATTATTTGTTAGACAACATTTAAAAGAAGGCCAATTCCCTTCATTTTATTTCGTAGGACCAAAGAGTTATCATGGTGTCATTTTATGGTCAGTTATCTGACTCTGCCTCATGTTGCTGTTATGTCCACGATCCTGTTTGCTGTTATGCACCATTTGCAAAGGCCAATTTGGTTCATTTATTTTCGTTTTCTGCTTTGGCTTATGCTGCTGTCATGTCTTGGTTCAAGTTTATTGTTTCGCATAGCTCTTTACAAGTCTAGTTCCCATTTTTGTTCTTCATGTCGTTCTTATGCAGCATTTCAGAAAGCGAAATTTGTTTATTTTAGTTGGTTTCACTTCACTTAACATTATTTAAAATTTGCGATGGGATGTGTCTGTGCTTTGGATTGGTTCAATTGTACACTCCATTTGACAGCAACCAATGATCCTGTAAGGCCCATTGCATACCTGTCATTGTCTTCTTCTTCATCCTCACTACTGCAATTTTTCTTACCCTGTTTAACAGTTGTCATTTTCATTATTGTCATGTGGCTGGTTCATTGTGCTGATTATTTTATAGTCACATGAACAATGCCATATTTTCCTCACTCCTTCACCGACACCTCTGTTTCCCAAACCCAACAAACTCCTTTTGAGCGACTTCAAACAGGTTTAGGGGTTTAGCAGCCATTTTTTTCAAAATCATTGTTCAGTTCTTTTACCATCGCCTGGGTTCCATGTTCAGATCTAATCTTCCTTGTTTGTCTTTATATACTCATCTCTGCAGCTCCTTTCATATAATTTCCTGGTTTCCCGGGCTAATTCCTTCCATCTCCGTTGTCGTTCAATTCCTTCCATCTCCGTTGTCGTTCTAGCCACCGGAAGCCAGTCGTCGACGCTATTTCACACCCCATCACCATCTACTTTAATCATCATTGCACTTTGGTTATAGGGTTCGTTCATGTCTCGCCGTAGCAGTTCGAAATGGTCATCGAGCAACTTTTTTTTCCCATTTTTGTTCAGGGACAATTTCGGAATTTCACCCAATCTTCCCACTCAACAAACACCCAATTCTTCATACCAAACATTTTATTTTCCCTCAACTAACTTCATTTCCTTAGTCTACCAAACAGCTCACATTTTTAAAGTTCCCTCCTAATCTTCCTTTCCTTTCCTTTCCCTCCCCAAGCTTTCTTTATAACAAACGGGTCCTTAGACATCGACATAACTTAATATAGGCTGGTAGAAGTTTTCTCTCTTAGTTTTGGGTTTGCTTGAAGGGTATTAATAGACCTTGGGAAAATGGCTTCAAGGATATTATATTGAAAAATAAAAAATAAGAGGGAAAAATGAAAAAACAAAAACAAAATAATTTATCATTTGCAGATATAGTCTCTTGAGTCGATCTAATTCAGCTGGACAATGAATGAATAAAAACATATATACAAAAAAAATATATATGAATTTGTATATTATACGAATTCTTAACAATACTTATTTTGTTAATTATATACTCTCTCCATTACATAAAAGTGTTTTAATTTTTTTTTTCACATGTATCAAGGAAATTATTAAATAATCTAAGTTTTAATGAAATCAATCTATTACGTACTTTCTTGACAAACACTTAGTGCTTTTTAAATATTATTTGGCCACTAATAGTGCATTTATAAGCATGATTTTGAAATCCGGACCGGATACACCAGTTCAAATCGAAAACCACAGAACCAGCCACTTGTCTGGTCTAGTTCGTGAGCTGAGTTGAAAGATTAACAACTCGGTGTGGACCGTCCTAACTCGGTGTGAATCAATCATGACCGCCCTAAATAAGGTTTTACGAATTACTGGGTCAAAAAAAAAATGTTTTAGTTCAACATCTCGTCTCACTCACCAGATCCTCATCGTTGCTGTCATTCTCCTCCGTTGGTCTTCCTTCGTCGCTATTCTCTGCTGATTCTTTCCCTCTTCCATTCTAGAAGGTTCTCCCTCCCCAATGTCATAGATGCTTCAAGAAAATAGATTTGTACATCGACGTTGCTGGAAGTTCAAGCCAACGGGGGCTACACATGGAAGGCAATATGGAAGACATTTAAATTTCAAACAAGCAAAATAAGTGAAGACGAAAGAAGAAAGAGTGAGGAAGTCAAAAGTTCATTGTTTGTCTTTAACATATTTTATTTTTTAACTTTTAATTTTTTTAAAAACTGATTTTGATTGGTAGAAAATCTAAAGTAAAGATAATATCTTAACTAATATTTTTTTAAAAAATAATTTTTTTATTCAAAAATCACCAGTTTCAACAAATAAAATCTAAATAGAGCGGGACTGAAACAGGTTCCTAAAGACAAGAGAGGTTAAAGATTAAGAAGCTAGAAAAGAAAATAAAAGAAAAGAATAGAGGGGTAAACCGAGACGAAGTCAGAAGTTCAATGTTTGTCTTTAACATATTTTATTTTTAACTTTCAATTTTTTTAAAAAATTGATTTTAATTGGTAGAAAATCTAAAATAAAGATAATATATTAACTAATATTTTTTTAAAAAATAATTTTTATTAAAAAATCACCAATTTTAAAAAATAAAATCTAAATAGAGCGGGACTGAAAGAGGTTCCTAAAGACAAGAGAGGTTAAAGATTAAGAAGCTAGAAAAGAAAATAAAAGAAAAGAATAGAGGGGTAAACCGAGACGAAGTCAGAAGTTCAATGTTTGTCTTTAACATATTTTATTTTTTAACTTTCAATTTTTTAAAAAAATTGATTTTAATTGGTAGAAAATCTAAAATAAAGATAATATCTTAACTAATATTTTTTTAAAAAATAATTTTTATTAAAAAATCACCAATTTTAAAAAATAAAATCTAAATAGAGCGGGACTGAAAGAGGTTCCTAAAGACAAGAGAGGTTAAAGATTAAGAAGCTAGAAAAGAAAATAAAAGAAAAGAATAGAGGGGTAAACCGAGACGAAGTCAGAAGTTCAATGTTTGTCTTTAACATATTTTATTTTTAACTTTCAATTTTTTAAAAAAATTGATTTTAATTGGTAGAAAATCTAAAATAAAGATAATATCTTAACTAATATTTTTTTAAAAAATAATTTTTATTAAAAAATCACCAATTTTAAAAATAAAATCTAAATAGAGCGGACTGAATGAGTTCCTAAAGACAAGAGAGGTTAAAGATTAAGAAGCTAGAAAAGAAAATAAAAGAAAAGAATAGAGGGGTAAACCGAGACGAAGTTAAAAGTTCAATGTTTGTCTTTAACATATTTTATTTTTTAACTTTCAATTTTTTAAAAAAATTGATTTTAATTGATAGAAAATCTAAAATAAAGATAATATCTTAACTAATATTTTTTAAAAAATAATTTTTATTAAAAAATCACCAATTTTAAAAAATAAAATCTAAATAGAGCGGCACTAAAACAGGTTCCTAAAGACAAGAGAGGTTAAAGATTAAGAAGTGGAAAAGAAAATAAAAGAAAAGAATAGAGGGGTGTAACATCCCATGTTTGAAATGCGGAATTTTTTTTTTTTTTCAAATAAGCAATCAGAGTGGAGCAATAGAGCGTAAGAGTAATTGGATTCCTAGCCAAAACATCAACCATTGTGTAACATTATATAGATTACAGTAGTCCTAAGGTTTAGAAAGGAAATAGCGTAATAACAAAATACGATAAGATAGAGGTAGTCTTCAGTTGCACGCCTACTCCGGGTACTTGCCTCGATCCATGAACCGTGGTCCTCCTGACCCTGAAGCTACAGCTGAGATTCAATTCATCATATTGAATCTCAGGTAACGGTTAACCTCATACCAAACAACACAAGTCTGACCAACAAGATATTCCAGAGCTAATACAACAGTATATCATAAGCATACTTAGAGATGCATGATCATTATGCCGACAAAACATAAGCACGAGCAATATGTAAAGCCCCATAAGGTAAATAACAACAACAGCTTGCACTATTCACAGTGCCACGATAAACACTCGTGTCCTCGCCGCTAGGAAAACATAACGGCATTCCAAACATAACCCGTTTAAAACTGTCGTATAACGGTCTACGACATATCCCGACATATATGCATTTAAGAAGCACAAGATTAGTGTTACAAGACGCGTCCGTACCTTCGTTTGCGACGTTAGGTACCACTTGCGGAAAACGTACTTTACTTTAAAACGTGAACTTCAAACGGCGGTTCGTCGGGCGTGACGGCAAAGAAATCGTAGATTCGATATCCTATAAGAATAATATCACCCTTATTAGTGATTTGACACTATAAGCGGCATTTTAGGTAAAAATTACCATTTTGCCCTTCTACCCCTAATCGGCGAGAATTCGTGAAGACTTCGTTACACTGACAAATTTTCTTCCCGAAATTTTGCCAGAACTTCGACGCAACTATGATTTTCGAAAATAATGACTAAAATAGCCCTCCCATATGATACCCAATCATACTTGAAATTTAAAGGCTATTCTAACAAATTCTACCATTACTTTTGAAAAGCTGAAAGCTTCAACTTTTCGGCGACTCGATCCCTACTATGTTTACACCTCTGCATATTTTTCAACGCAAACAAGGCTTAAAACAAGAATAGGAATCTCGTCCCTTCTTCCTAAATCTAACTAACAATTCTACTAACTACCGAACTAAAGACTAAAGACCGAAGGACTTACCCGTTGAAGATTTCTGCAGAACTTCCCCCAGAGCTTCTCTCTCTTCTTTCTCTCCCTAGAATTTCGGCCAAAGGAGCAAGACATGGTGTGAAGAATTGTGATGGAGGGGGGGTATTTATAGGATTTTGAAGGGACAAGGTGGGAATTTTAAAATTGTTCACTTTATGCAGGTCCACTAGATTTTCCCGATCGGTCCCAGTTTCGTAATCTCGGAAAATCTCAAAATTCTAAATCCATAACTTTGAAGATCTTCTATTTCTCATCAACCACATCTAATTTAACTTAGATTTCGGTCTCTTCTGAGGTTCCAACAAATCGATCCAAGTTCCTCGAAAACGTGTCCGTACGGTCCGATTCTGAAACCCGTTTTTAGAAACATCAATCTCTTCAGAAAAATTCACCGATTCCAAATATGTCTAAATAAATTCAAACTCATTCCTAGATATTGAGTTAGAATTTATTTTCTTCATTTCCAAAAATATGCCTATATGCATTTTTCCCTATTTTGTTTTATTAGGAAAATGCACAAACGGCCTCAGAATTAACTTCCGGAAGATTCTAACGGAAGATACAATTCCACTGATCAATAATCTATGAATACCGCAGGTGCATTTGTCAATCCGAAGGGCATCACAAGGAATTCATAATGCCCATATCTGGTTCTGAAAGCTGTCTTGGGAACATCGCCATCCTTAACTCGCAACTGATGGTATCCCGAACGCAAGTCAATTTTCGAAAAGACTGCGGAACCAGACAGCTGATCCAAAAGATCATCAATCCGGGGAAGTGGGTACTTATTTTTGACGGTTACTTTGTTGAGCTCGCGGTAATCGATGCAGAGTCGGAAACTTCCATCTTTCTTCTTTACAAAAAGTACTGGGGCTCCCACGGTGAAACGCTAGGTCGAACGAACCCCTTCTTCAAAAGCTCTTCCAAGCGCTTCTTCAACTCCCGCATCTCGTTAGGAGCCATTCGATACGGCGCCTTTGATATTGATCTCCGTGCCGGGCATCAAGTCAATATTGAACTCCACTTCTCGGATAGGAGGTAACTCGGTGAGATCCTTCGAAATACATCGGAAAATTCATTCACCACGGGGATATCACGGAGTGAAAGGTCACTCGCTTTGACGAGGAAAAGAATACCATGAAAGCATGACATCCTTGCTTCACGCACCGTCGCCTTACGTAGCGGAGAGAAAGTTGAGCTCACTTCAACCTTGTCTCCCGGCAAATGATATCTCCTTTTGCCACAATCAATCATTGCGCCGTTGGCCGTTAACCGATTGGACCGAATATGACGTCAATGCCGTGAAGAGGTAGACGGATAAGATCCACTTTAGAAATTCGTCCATCCACGTTAGCGGTACAGTTCATACACGCATCAGAAGCTAAAGACTTTACACCCAACGGTGTAGATACAACAAGATCAAATGGTAATCTACGGGCATGCAATCCTAAACGACTTGCACAATCATAGGAAATAAACGAGTGACTAGCACCCGAGTCATACAATGCTTCAAGTAGATTTTTATTGAGATAGATGGTACCTTGAACCATCTCTGGGGACTTCTTGGCCTCTGTGTTTGTCAATGCAAAGATTCGGCCAGCGCTTTGAGGTCTCGCCTCTGCAGCCTTCTCGGGGCAATCCCGGCTAATGTGTCCAGGCTTCTGACATCTGAAGCAGACTTGTTTCCCATCACAGTTGGCTCTTGGATGGTACTTCTTACATTTCTGACACGTCTGGGATCCCGGTTGTCTCTGATTATACGGTTGGTAGGGTTTCTTGTTTTCACCTCGGTTGTTGCTCCAAGGTGCCTTCCTCTTCTGGGAGGGACCTCCGCGGTTGGATCCACCTCGACTAACGTTGTTACCTTCAGGGTTTCGGGATTTGCGCAGTTCCTTCAAGTTGCGCTCAGTCATTCTGCAGGATTCCACTGCTTGGGCCATTCTAGGGAACTGTTGTGATACCAGTCTTGACCTTATGTCATATTTCAGCCCATTCACCAATCGATTCGCCTTCCAGCTCTCGTTCACATTGCTCTTCAGATATGAAGAGTATCGGGACAGGTTGGTGAACCGAGCGAAGTAGTCGTCGAATGATTCTTCATTGCCTTGCTGGACCTGCAGAAATTATTCTTCCTTAATTACCTGTATCGAGGGAGGAAAGTATTGTTCGTTGAACTGCTCTAAAAACATCTCCCAAGTAACAGGGCTCAAGAGGTTGTGGAAACACTCTTCCACCATCTGTGGGCATCGCCCTCCGGCTTGTAAATAGCCAGCGAGTGCCTTCCGATTTCCGGGCACTCGATAACTTCAAAAATCTTTTCCAAGCTTAGCGGCCAATCTTCAGCTAATTCATTCTTTCCCCGGAAACCGGGTGGCTTCAGCTTGTAGAACTGGTTGACCCAGCTCTCAGTGGTCCTCTCTCTTTGTCCGTGCCTGGGTGGTGATTGGGATCTGTCAGACCCCTCAGGTTCTTCATCATTTTCGTTGTCATCATTGTCATCATATTCTTCTTCATCATTGTTGTTGTTATCTTCTTCATTTTCTCGTTCATCCTCTTCATGTTGACGTGCTTCCAATTGTCTTTGTGCCTCCTGGTCCTGTTGATTCTGTCTTGCCGGAAGAGCATCAATCGAACTCTTTGTTCTTGTAGAGTTCTACGCATTTCTTCAATTTCGTCACGTCCGGTTGATTTGGTCCATCGTTTCGTTCATCCCGAGGCATGCTCGCCTCTCCTCTACCTCGGCCTCGACCTCGGCCTCGGCCTCTTGGTGCACCGGCACCTCTTAGTATCGCCATTTTTATCTCTCTCCTTTAATTAAATAACAGATATATGTGTCAGAAAATAACACAACACGTGGCATCAAAACTTATATGTTTTCATATTAGATGTAATGTACATGCTAACGTATATTACATCATCCAGCTGGTTTATGACCAGCGGTTAAAATCCTTCGCGTTCGTAATTCATAACTTCATATCAGAAGTACGCTCTTCTAATAGTCTTGCTGCGTTGTTCCGCCATCCAATGCTTTGATCGTATAGTGCTTATCAGCGTTCGTTCGTAGCTAGAACTTGTCTAGGATGTTAAGTTCAAAGAAAGATTCACTCTCGAATCGTCTTGACAAATTAACAAACTGAAATACTTACGATTGTCATCATCGATGAATGATCGATCGACAGGTTTCTCCGGCTCTAAAGGCGTACTAGCCATTATCTCTGTCCATCTTTACACATTTACACCAATGGTCGTATCAATACTCGTTTTCAAAAATGTGCTCAAAGTTAAAAGGCTTAAGAACCTAACTCCGTTATCCGAACAGAATGGCCAGGTAAGTGTCTACCATGGGGGCCTCACCGGATTAGCAGTGACTTATGGCACACCCACGTAGACTAGCCTTGCCTTCGGCACCAAACTGTCCGTGGTAACATAGTTAAATACTTGCCAGAATTTCTTGCTCTCATACCATCATGTATGCCACCTGCACCGTCTTTCTACTAAGAGCATCAACAACAACGTTTGCTTTACCCGGATGGTACTTGATCTCCAGGGTGTAATCTTTAATCAGCTCCATCCAACGACGTTGTCTCATGTTGAGTTCTCGTTGATCGAACAAGTATTTCAAACTCTTGTGGTCACAATGGCATCACTGTAGACAACATAGGTCTCATCTGGATCGGGAATAATCAATACCGGTGCTGTAGTCAACCTCTCCCTCAGATTCTGAAAGCTCTCCTCACAATCGTCTCCCCATATAAAGGGTTGATTCTTCCTCGTAAGCTTTGTCAATGGTAGGGCAAGACGCGAGAAATCCCGTATAAATCTGCGGTAGTATCGCCAGACCAAGAAAACTACGGATCTTCGTCACAGTCTCTGGCCGTTTCCAGTCCAGAACTGCTTCTACTTTGCTTGGATCAACTGCAACTCCGCCGCTAGATATAACATGGCCCAGAAATTTAACTTCCGGCAGCCAAAATTCGCATTTGCTCAGCTTAGCATAAAGTTGCTTCTCCCTGAGTATGCCTAGCACCTTTCGCAGATGTTCTTCGTGCTCTTCTTTGCTCTTAGAATATATCAAAATGTCGTCGATGAACACCACCACAAATTGGTCTAGGTGTTGTCGGAAGATACGGTTCATATAATCCATTATTGTCCGCTTCAATTCATCAACTGGCGGTATGTAGATTCGCTGCTTATACCTGACCAAACCACTAAGTGATAGGTCATAGTCTTGGGTCTCACCTCGAGTGATCTTCTCACGTATCTCTTTTGCCCAATCATCTTGCTTCTGAGCTTTCTCCACTTCATCTCTCAGATCATACTCCCCTTGACTCGCAAGAAGTGTAGCAAGATAGGCATCAGCTGGTGCGTGCAGACCCATGCAGATTTGATTGGATAGATTCAGGTCTCTGAAATCTTCCAGCAGTTTCTGCTCCTGTATCATCATAATGGTGACTGACACTTCCGCCCATACAATGCCTCGAATGAGGCCATTTGTATACTAGCATGATAACTGTTGTTATATGCAAACTCAGCTAGCGAAAGATGTTGATCCCAACTTCCTTTGAAATCCAAGGCACATGCTCGCAGCATATCCTCCAAGCGTACGTATGGTTCTCTCGGATTGGCCTGGTCGATGCGTGGGTGATAAGCCGAATTGAACTTCAACTTAGTCCCCATACCTTCATGTAACGCTTGCCAGAAACGGGATTTGAATCATGTATCACGATCAGACAATGCTCTTAGGAACACCATGTAATCTCACTATCTCTTTGATATAAATCTCCGCCAATCGTTCAGGAGAGTAGTGGATACTGATGGGAATAAAGTGTCTTTGACTTGGTTAATCTGTCAACAACTACCCAAATTGTATCATGATTTCGATTTTAGGCAGACCTACCACAAAATCCATGGTTATGTTCTCCCATTTCCATTTCGGCGACTCTAGTCCTTGCAAAAGACCGGGGGTCGACGGTGTTCAATCTTTACTTTACGACGAGGTCAAGCATTTGGCCACGTGATACACTACGTCTTTCTTCATTCCGGGCCACCACAGTTCGGATTTCATACTCTGGTACATCTTGACCATGCCTGGATGTAGAGTGTACTTACTCTTATGAGCCTCATCCATTTTATTCATAATATTCCAGATAATAAAATCCGGGTATTACAAGGGGTAAACCGAGACGAAGTCAGAAGATCACGTGGGAGATATAATAACAACATAGAAAAGGAAAAAAAATAAAGAACAAAAAAGGAAGAATTTTATGCACACACACAAAGAGTCTTTCACCAGTTATGTAAAATAAAATTAATTGTTATTTTTTGATAACCAAAGTATGAATAAATTTACATATTTTAATTAAATTAAATTATTTGATTTATTCCTAGTATAACTCCGAGTTGACTGCGGTCTGACCCTCTGACCTTTGATCCACTATCTCAGTCAGTTCAATGCGCGGTCCAAGTTTCATAAGTCGGAACCTTGTTAATAAGGTGCAAAATATGAAACAAATCATTTAATATATGTTTTTGAAATATAAGAATGGCACTTATTATGAAACATGTAAAAGAAGTATTTGTGAAATTCATTTGAAACCGAGGGACTAACTCAGTAGCATAAAAGTGCTACTTAGAACACTATTTTGAGTGCTGAATCCAATACAATGTAATATGTTTCCTATGCAATGTATATACCGTATGGGCTTAATAGCTTTAAGGCCCAATGATATTGTCCTAAACCAATAACCTCATCTATTAGGTAACTACACCTATTATTATCAACAAAAAAAAAAAACCACACTTATGTACATAACTAATCTACTACTAAAATACGTACAACAATTGATAAGCTCAATGGCGCGGGGGACTAGGAAGGCCGGATGGGGAGGGGTAATCAGGAACCATAATGGGGAGTGGCTGGTGGGGTTTAGTCAGATGTTGGGGTTAACTGGGGTGAATGAGGCGGAAGAATGGGCTATTTTAATGGACTTGCGATTGGCTTGGGAGGAAGGCTACAAGAAGGTTATGGTGGAATCTGACTCCAAAAACCTTATTGACAGAATTTTGATTGGAAAGGACAGTAACACAAGTAGTTTGGTCTTTGTTCAGATTAGATCGATGCTGTCTTGGTATTGGGAGGTGAAAGTAAGTTATGTTTGTAGAGCTCAAAATTCTTTGGCTGATGCGATGGCTAAAGAAGGTATTTCCATTTCTTCTGTTTCTAGTGTTTGTCCTCATTTTGTGAGGCCTTTGTTGTTAAACGATTGTATGGGACTGGATCCCCTTTCCTTTTCTACTTAATATATGGCTTATGCCTCTCCTTTATCAAAAAAAAATTGATAAGCTCAATACAACTCCTTCTCACTGTCCTATTCTGGCTTGTGGATTTTAATCCAAGTGAAGCAAAGTGATTTTGTAGTTCTCATTCCATCAACTATTTAATTCCTATATCCCTTATAACTTTCTCAACATTAAATTATACTTAAATCATCCTTTCCAAATTTTCTAAAAGATTGGACAACATTTCCCCTTGACTTTCTTGCTTCCTAAAGTTACAAAAATCCAAGAACAGTGCAGTCCATCATCAACAACAACATCCATAGTCTCATTACAACACCCAAAATCATCACTTACCTAAGCCTTAACTTGATTGCCTTGAAATTCCTCTCTCGATGAACCCTTGGCTTCAACTTCTCCTTGCTAAAAACACACCATAAAGAAAAGTTTTAGAGACCATATATAGATTATCTTGGATGGAAAAACTAGAAGAGATGATGAATTTGGAACAAGTTCTTATCTATTATCACTTGCCCTTCCTCCTTCCCTCTCCTCTCTCTCTTTCTGCACTTTCGTTTTTCTCTTCAATTCCTTGTGGCTGCAGAGTTTCGAAGGTGAATGGTAGAAAAGAGTGTTCATGTGGTCTCAAACTCATCTCTTAAATTGATAAAAATTTATGTCCACCTCCTTCAAAATTATTATTTTATTGCTCCATTTAGATCTAATGGTAAACATTTCATCCAGATTTCTTCCCACTTTAAAATCTCACGACCTGTATACTTTTGAAGGAGCATGAATTGCATCTTCGAACACTACTAGAAAAGAGGAAATCTGCGATGGAAAAAATTCCATCGTAAATATTTTAATATTTGCGACAGAAGAAAATATTCTGTCGCAAAAAAAAAAAAAAAATTTGTGACGGAAAAATAAATTCCGTCGCAAAAATAATGGATTTTGCAATAGACATTGAAGCGATTGCAAATCCCAGAGGAGAAAATAAAAGAAAAATTGATTTTCAAATATTTTTTGCAATGGAAAGAGAATTCTGTCGCAAAATCAAGTGATTTTGTGATGGAAATAATGTTCCGTCGCAAAAAATGAGGAGACGGGTGGAAAAATTGCCGCCAGTTTACGACAAAAGGGGGATCCGTCACAACCTCCAACTAGGGTTGCGACGGATTTAGTATCCGTCGCAACCCCCAGCTACTGAATCTGTCACAACCCCCAGCTGGGGGTGGCGATCCCCCAGCTGGGGGTTGCGACAGGCATTTGTCCGTCGCAGACTGGTGGCAATTTTGTCGCCGGTCTGCCCCTGATTTGAGACGGAACAAGAGTTCCATCACAAAATCACTTGATTTTGCGAGGGAATCTTGTTCCGTTGCAAAAAAATTTCAAAAACCCACCCCTCCTCCATTTTCATTTCACGTTCTTCCTCCCCCACGCCTCTGCTCCTCCCTTGGCCGTTCGACGCCTCTCCTCCTCCCCTTGACGCCCACGGTCCGTTTCCAGCGTCAATCCCTCTCCAGTCGACGCTCAGGCCGCCTCCCTCCCGCTTTTGGGTCGCCACCTTCTCTTCTATTTCCGGTAACCTCTGTAATACCCTAAAAATCGTATTTATATATGATAAATATCATAAATTAGGAAATAATACCTATTGAAAAAAGGTGAATATGTGGTTTCAAAAAAATTAAAAAGTATTCCGGGATCATTATTGACCCCATGATTTTTAATATTTTATGTAAAGCATAAAATAATAATGTAAGTCCAATAGTTGTGAGAAAATGAGTTATTCTAATTAGTAAAATTATCGATAATTAGTGGGTAATTAATTAAATAATTATTGGCTAATTATTTGGACTTAAACAAAGGAAAATCCAAAGATAATTATGTAAAATCCTATAATTAGTGGTTTATGGCTAAAATTAGCATAAAATATATTTTCTAATTAATTGGAAAATATGAAGAAAAATTGGTGAGATTAAGTAATTTTGAGCCTAAATCAAAGTATGGACCAATAGGAAATTTTGTAAAAAAATTGTGTAAAAAAATTATTAAATAATTAAAAAATATA
This sequence comes from Acacia pycnantha, assembly GCA_025563575.1. Taxonomy (NCBI): domain Eukaryota; kingdom Viridiplantae; phylum Streptophyta; class Magnoliopsida; order Fabales; family Fabaceae; genus Acacia; species Acacia pycnantha. The sequence goes on from JAMWYP010000277.1 coordinate 395,299, forward strand.
ATATTAATTAAATAATTAATTTAAAAACAAAATAAAAATATATAAATATATATGTGTGGCAGCCGAAATTTTTGGATGGGAATGGATAAGAATTAGTCAAAAAAAATATCATGATACTTTGCATTATAATATTAATATAAATTGTGATATTCTGTGAAAAGAAAATAGGATAAATGACCACCGATAGAGATTAAATCCTATCTAGAAAACCATGAACAAGGTTTCTAAGGTCAGAGTATTTTATAGACAAGTGAATTTTTATCTCGGAGTGGGCTGTCTCCGAAGTCATTTCCGAAACCGACGGAACAATAAGGGAATAAGACGAAAAGGACAAAGGAGCAGTTGAGGAAATGAAAACCTATAGAAAATAAATCCTAACTCAATATCTGGGGATGAGTTGATAAACAACTGGACGTTTTAGAACACCGACGGGGACTTTATCGGTATAAAACTTCTTGAAGGAGTAAGTGACATCATCGGGATGACTTCACTTTTGGAAAAGATGACATAGGGGGACGTTTTTGTGGTGGAGAAAAGAGGAGAATGAGTGATGTACAAAGAGGCCACATCTACCTCCTCTGAGCCGTCGATACGAAAGAAGATCTAACGGTTGAAATGCCATGACTTCTCCTATAAATAGCCCCTTCATGCTCTTCATTCTTCACACCAATTGCCTAGCAATTTCGAAATCTTGGAGATCTTGGAGAGGAGGAGGAGTCGGAGGAAGAAGCAACGAAGCTCGGGTAATTTTCGGTTAGAGTCTTAAGTTCTAGTCTTCGATTCGGTAGTTATAGTAGAAATGTTGTTTTGATCTTTAATCTTCCAAGTATGATTAGATATCATGTTGGAGGAAGAGTTATGGCAAAATTTTGGAAGATTAGGGTCAAAGTAACGAAGTGCTGGCGAAATTCTGCCGATTAGGGGGTCAGGGGTAAAATGGTCATTTTGACTAAAAATGTCCGTCGTAATGATAGATCCTTAACAAGTACGTTGTTATATTGATACGATATCTCTGATAAGGTTCTGACCTACTGTCGTACCGTATTCCGCTAGAAATACCGACGACTGTCAACGAAGGTACGTTCGCATACTGTAACACCAACTCTGATGTTTATGGTATGCATATATGTGGTATGTGTGTTGTATAGATGTTATACTTGGGAAATATGTCTGTATCTTTGGGGCAATCTGTTTGTATCTTTGGGGCAATATGCGCATCTTTGGGGCAATACATATGCATGGGTTGTGATAGAGTGATTGTATGTGCTGATGATATTGTGGATGTCTGTTGTTTGTATGTGTATACATAAACATGAGGTTAACCGTTACCTGAGATCCGGTGCGCTGGATCTCAGCCCTTAACATAGCGTCAGGTTCCGGAGGACCGAGGAGAGAGACAAGCAGCCCGCGTAGAAGTTCCTGTTGTAAATAGCCAGCCAGACTTACGGCACTTTATATATACATATCAGTTACTCAATTGCTCCGTTGCTCTACTCTGATGATTTTGAAATGATGTTTGATGAAAAAAAAAATATACTGCTTTTGAAAATGGGATGTTACAATTTTGGTATCAGAGCAGTAGTCCTGGCATGAATTTAACGAAGTTATTACGGACAGTTTGGTGCCGAAGGCAAGGCTAGTCTACGTGGGTGTGCCAATCAGTCGCCGTGAACTCGGTGAGGCCCCCATGGTAGACACTTACCTGGCCATTCTGTTCGGTTAACGGAGTTAGGTTCAAAGCCTTTTCAAAAACATGGAGCATATTTTGAAAATAAGTATAGATATAAGCCTAGGTTGGTGTACCACTTCATCTCGGTATACTAGCCTGAGACGGTATACTATCTTGGACCGGTGTGCCACCCTTTGTTTGTGCATCACTTCAACCCCGAGCCGGTGAATCCATCACCTGTGCTTGTATCGGTATCAGTCCCTGATAATCCTGATAACCCTGATAATGTCGCCTACTGACGACAACTTCGACTACCCGAAGATCATAGATCTTGAAATCAGTCCTGACGCAAATTCTGAAAATCTCCAGTTTATACTGGGAGGTGAATCTGTCTTAGTACATGCAGTATTTGACTCATGTAGAACTTCCGAGACGTATTTCTGTACCCGTTTTCGAATATAGAGAACCAACGAGAATCTGACGAAGAAAATGTTGCGGGTGTTTGTTCGTTTGCGGTGTGAATACTAAGTACGATAGAGTTTATTTGTAGTGAGTGCGATAAAGGCTGGGAGCAGTGTGAATACTAGAGTGATAAAAGCTGGGAGCAGTGTAAATACTAAGCGCGATAGAGTCTAGAGACTAGTGTGATAAAGTCTGCGTTATGCGAAATGTCTTCCCTGTATCTAACGTTTCCCTTAATAAAGGAATAAGAACGCGACATGGCGAATGTAAGAGGAGCTGGAGATTCCAGAGGCCGAGGTCGAGGCAGAGGCCGAGGCAGGGGACGAGGAAGACAACCTCGGATGATTCCAGTTGTAGATCCAGAACAGCCAGTTGAAGAACCAACTCAACAGACTGTTTTTCAAGAGGCACTGGCTGTAATACATGGACAAGGAGAGATGCTAGATGAACAAAGAGCGATGATAGAGGAACTTCGGGCAGAAAGGCAAGCTGAGAGGCAGGCCAGACATGAGGAAGAGGAATAAAACACTGAGGATGAAGAAGAAAGAGACGAAGATGATAGACAAACCGAGGAAGCTAAGAGATCCGAAAGATCCCAGTCACCACTACCTCGACCACCCAGAGATGCCAATACGTCACAATATTAGGTTACTCAGTTCTGTAAGCTGAAACCTCCGGCTTTCCAAGGTAAGCTGGAAGCGGCTGAGGATTGGTTAATGAAGTTAGAGAAGATTTTTGAAGTAATGGAGTGCCCGGAAAATCGCAAAGCTCAATTGGCGATATACAAGCTCGAAGGAGATGCGGACTGTTGGTGGAGAGTCATGGCAGAAACTACGAACACGCTACTGTCCCGTTACCTGGGATAAATTTCTGGAGAAGTTCAACGAGCAGTACTTTCCTCCCTCGATATAGGTGACCAAGGAGGCAGAATTCCTTCGCATCCGTCAGGATCACGAGGAGACTTTTGATGATTACTTTGCCCGTTTACCAATTTATCGCGTTATTCATCACACCCGAGGCGTAATGGTGATGAAAGCGGTATGGCAAACATACGATACACGGGCTGAAGTACGAGATACGGGAAAAGCTGATATCTCAATGGTTTACGGAGTTGATTAAAGCCGTAGAATCATGCCGGCTAATTGAACGAAATCTGAAGGAGCTGCGTAGATCCCGAAAACCCGACAGTAGCAGTACAGATCGTGACATGGTCAGCCGTGGAAATCCCTCGCGGAAGAGAGAAGCTTCATGGAGTGACTCTCAAAGGGACAGTAAAAGGTCATTTCAGATGGGGCAACAGAGCAACCAAAGAATGCTGGAATCCCGACCGTGTCCTGACTGCGGGAAGTACCATTCTGGTAGCTGTAGTGGTAGACGGGTTTGCTACGGATGCCGAAAGACAGGACACATTATTTCAAACTGTCCCGATAAAACTACAGAGAGACGGGTCTACTACAGATGTGGGAAGCCTGGACACATCAGTGTCAACTGTCTGAGGTAGCTGCAAAGTCAAGGCCACAGAACTCGGGCCAAATGTACGCACTGACCAGTGCAATGGACAGAGAACTTCCAGAGAGGGTCCAAGGTACTATCTCTCTTAGACGGAATCTTCTCTAGACGATATATGAATTAGATGTTAAACACGTGTTCCACGTTTCTTAGATATTACGATTCAACCGTGATCATGTCATTGAGTAGGAGGTATCTTGTGTTACCATGGTGTATGGGAACCATGGAGACATTTTGGTATCTCATTTTGGTATTTGTGGTGTTGACCGCGGTGTATGGGAACCACGGGAAACACTATATATCAAGGTACGATATGACAAGATCTTTATGGTCAAACCAAAGCGAATTCTCAATCACCAAGAGGAGCGATTGGCAGACAAAGTAAAAATCCGACGCGTGGAGTCCAAAGTCTGAATAGGACGGAGTTTAGATAGTACGAATTTTAGATGGTAGAGTGAAAATTTCGAGGATGAAATTTTTTTTAACGGGGGGAGAAATGTAATACCCTAAAAATCGTATTTATATAGAATAAATATCATAAATTAGGAAATAATACCTATTGAAAATAGGTGAATATGTGGTTTCAAAAAGAATGTTAAATTTATCTTATTTTCTAAAGGAAAATTTCTTAGAAATTAGGAAAAAATTAATAATGTATCAGAAATGACCAAAATGCCCTTGTGGAGCATAAAATGACTTAAGGAAATTATGGAAAAATCCTTAGAGGCAATAAAATAATTATTAAAAATTAGAGAGTATGTTGTCTCTAATTTAGACAATTTTTGGGATTTATTTCCTTGGAAAATAGTGAGGGAAAAATTAAAAAGTATTCCGGGATCATTATTGACCCCATGATTTTTAATATTTTATGTAAAGCATAAAATAACAATGTAAGTCCAATAGTTGTGAGAAAATGAGTTATTCTAATTAGGAAAATTATCGATAATTAGTGGGTAATTAATTAAATAATTATTGGCTAATTATTTGGACTTAAACAAAGGAAAATCCAAAGATAATTATGTAAAACCCTATAATTAGTGATTTATGGCTAAAATTTGCATAAAATATATTTGCTAATTAATTGGAAAATATGAAGAAAAATTGGTGAGATTAAGTAATTTTGAGCCTAAATCAAAGTATGGACCAATAGGAAATTTTGTAAAAAAATTGTGTAAAAAAATTATTAAATAATTAAAAATATAATATTAATTAAATAATTAATTAAAAAACAAAATAAAAATATATATAAATATATATGTGTGGCAGCCGAAATTTTGGATGGGAATGCATAAGAATTAATCAAAAAATATCATGATACTTTGGATTATTATATTAATATAAATTGTGATATTTTGTGAAAAAGCAAATAGGATAAATGACCACCGATAGAGATTAAATCCTATCTAGAAAACCATGAGCAAGGTTTCTAAGGTCAGAGTATTTTATAGACAAGTGAGTTTTTATCTCGGAGTGGGCTGTCTCCGAAGTCATTTCTGAAACCGACGGAACAATAAGGGAATAAGACGAAAAGGACAAAGGAGCAGTTGAGGAAATGAAAACCTATAGACAATAAATCCTAACTCAATATTTGGGGATGAGTTGATAAACAACTGGACATTTTATGAATCAGTGAACTTTTGTCCAGAAGTTGACGTTACCGACAGAAAAATGTATTTTTTCCATCGCAAAAATGGTTTTCGAGGCCAATATTTGCAACGGACTGTTTTCTATTGCAAATTTCGTCGGAAAACAATTTTACGACGGAAAATGCTTGTTTTGTGACAGAAAAGTTCCGCCTCAAAATAGGGGTTTTTTTTTTTTTTGTAGTGTGTATGTCGAAGCAAATTCACTAGTTCTTTCCAGTATTGTTAAAACGTAGAGTCTACGTAGAAACGGTAAGGGTGAGCAAAAACATAAAATCGTAAAACGTAAACGAAACGTAAGAGTTTACTACGTACTAAAAAAAAAATCGAATATATATAAAATCAAAACACATCAATACATTAAAGCCATCACAAATTTAAGTCTAGACACTCAAGGAAATAATTAAGTTCAAACTCAGTCATCATAATATATATTAAAATCAAAACACCAAGGCAATAAAATTATAAAAGAGATCTACATCTCTAATTTAAGTCATTGGAGTCAAAGTCAATATCTCTAATTTCTGAGAATATTTGATGTTAGATTAATTATTTTAGATTGTAGATGGTTGAAAAGATTAGATCAAATTTGAAAATAAAAGTTTGAACCCAAGTGTTTAAGCCATCTACTGTTCATCCACTCACAAAACATTGTTTTTTTTTTTAACAGTGTTAGCTACATATGCCAAGCTGTTTGATTTTTTGGGCTCCGCTTGAGGAGGTGGAGGTGGGAGGAATTCATCTGTATAATATGTACCCACTGCAGGTTTCATATTTATTAGGGAAAAAAAACGTATGTTCAATTTTAGAGTCATTAATTGCTGACTGAGGTGTCTCATTGCTTTCACGCTTCCCAACAACAATATCACCCATTGATTTACGAAATTGCCCATCTCTATTTACTCCATCAGTGCCTGCCGACAGTGATTTACCCTCCATTCACGAAATGCCCCTTACCCTCTGCCAGCTATACCCTCAGCTCAGCACCCAAAATGCTTTTCCGATCTGCATTTGTGCATTAAAGTCTCTCTCTCTTCACCGTCACCGACACCGACAGCCATATCCATCTTCTACGAGCTTCGACCCTGCATCCTTCTTTTCCTTCTTCTTCTTTCTCTCTCACCAGCGGCGTCATTCACCACCATTGGCCACCGGCGAGCATCATTCCAGAGGCCACGTCTCCTTCATCTTCTAGGACCGGAACCCAAAAGACAGAAAAAGAGTGCCGCGAGACCTGGGAGCATCCCGATGGCAATGTCTCCTACATTTTTTTTCAATGACTCGGGAACTCGCCGAGTTTACCGAGTTGACACGGCGTTTCAGCCGTTTCTACTTCAATCCCGTTCCTGCATCCGTTTCGACTCGATTTTCGGTCAAAAAACGTAGAAACGGACGTTTCTACACGACGTTTTTACAACACTGGTTCTATCACATACCCTCAATTGTGTTCAGTTTTTCTATATTTTGAGCTCACTTTCTTCAGCTAAACAATAACTTCATATTTCAAAATTTAATTAATTTTTCCATCAGCAGTGAACATTTAGAAAGAAAAAGAGTGTGCTTTTTAGTTTGTATTTGTTGTGCTCTACTCCCGTATTATTTTTTTCAATGTTTAATAAACTCAGCTTTTCAGTGATTAAGTTTATTAAAAATATATAACATTAATCAGATTATGTAGAAATACTTATGATATTTTTTTGCTAGAAATATATGATATTTATGATTATAAGAGTAAAAAGAACAAAAAGAATAAATAATATAAACAAAAGAAAGAGAAAAATGTGAGATAAAAAAGAAGATATGGGGTCGCATTGTGATAAGCACCTAATTTTTCATTACTTAAAACCATTCAAATTTAATATTTTTAATTTGTGATTTCTTAAATGATAAATTCATTTTTAAAAGAAGTGATATTTATAAAACTATCTTTATTTTAAATTTTATAATATGAAAATAAAAATATTAGTTAAAATATAATAAAATAAAGTAGATCTAGATGGTCCAAAATACCACTATACCCATCAAAATTCAAAAGGATGAGCACAAAATGTGCTCTTGTTTTACAATAATGTTCAATTTATGTATTGGTAACACATCAGTGGAACATAAGCATGACAGCATTGCCAATAAAAAGTTTAACTTGAAAGTACACATCAAACTTTGGTTCATTTTATAATAATACCGATGGAAGCTTTAAAAGCCCTTTTCAATTGTGATTTAAAATGCACAAGGTAAATATGTGAGAAATGATTTGTATCGTGAATAAATATTTTTGGAGTGTTTAAAAGTGATCCCTAACAAGCATAAATTGAATTTTTAAAATCACTGACTATAAAATTAACAAGTTATTGGTTAAGAGGTGGTTAGAGGCTTCACCTCATAAAAAAAAGAAAACAAAAAAAGAACACAAGTCGAGAAGCATATTTGTTGTAAGATGTGAGCAAAAACCCATGATGATTTTTTTTTTTTTTAAAAAGCCAAGCATAAAATCATTAAGAAACATATACAAAGATAGCAAATGTAGAAGCCCACATTACAAACATATATACAAAACTACCAACACACCAGAAACTATCAAATGATCAAACCTATCAGAAACACTCTGATCTACAAAAAGACGATCTAATAACATAGCATCATCACCTAAGCAAGTAGAATCTCCTCCTATTTGGCCCATTAACTGCACCTTTCGCCTGAGAAGAAGACGACGATTGTTGATATGTTTCACCGGAATGATCCACGATGACAACCTCGAATTCCTCTGTTTCGGGTTTCTTTGCAGATTCCATGGCGGATTCTTCTCGCAAAGGCTCCGCGGGAATGCTAGCAGGTGAAAGACCCACTACTCCCAACAGGCTTCGAAGTCGCTCTGATGATTGGGAATCCTTAGTGGTATCATACTCTGCGAATTTCTTCTCAATCCATTATTGTAGTTCAACGTTGCGATTTCCTTGGGAGAGAAATTGAATTACGTGACGATCACGAACCTCAGATCCAAAAGTGTTCACGGCGGAGATCAAGCTTTGTTTTGTCAAGGCGAATAGGGCAACATTTTCAGCACCGCATTTAGCAAGGTAACAGGACCAAAGTCTCCGGTTAAAATTAGCCAGAGGTAGATCGGAGAAGAAACTAGCAGGAGACAAATCGTTCTTCATGTATTGAAGCTCTTCATTCATTCACGCAGGTTCAACAATCAACACATAGTTTCTGCTCAAGTTTGCGTATAGTAGCTTCAGGATTCTAGCAAATCTCTGAGAACCGATTATCAGGTAGGGCCCGTTGGATCTCAAACATCCTAAGCCAACCGATCTCTTGAGGAGAGAAAGCGGTACAAGCCTTACGAGATAACTTCTCGTAGGTGAGAATCTCCTGCCATGCTTGTTGACCTTGAGGAGTCTTGAGGAACTCAAGGAAATCATAGAATTGGCTAGGCTGTGCGGTTCGAATTTCTGAGAAGAAACCATGGCTGAAGCCTATCAGCAAGGCACATTATATTCGCGCTTGACAGCGGAGTCCAGTGGCCGTAAACGGTGGAGGAGCTTAGCTAAAATGGAGGTTGTGCAGCCGAATTGTAGCTTGGTTTGTGGATCAAGACAGGTTTCAGGGAGGCCACACTTCATGAACAGAGGAATAACCTCATCTATCAAACGCTGATGCTTATCATCATCGTCACTTTGAGAAGGAGGCTGCGCCATATTGATGAACAAAAGCACAAACATAGAATCAGAACTGAAGAATGAAAGGAAATGAAGTTAAATCATTGTGTGTGTATATTCTACGTGTATGTATAATCGATTTGAATTCTCCTTGTGGTTCTCTTCGGCTGCCCCTAATAACGATGCGACTGTGGGATTGATCCCGATGTTGCATATCATGCAGGATGTGATGTGGGGTTCTTAAGATACAATCTGGGCCGTTGATGGTATGAGGCGGTTAGGATCTATGGAATGTCTAAAGTTGGCAGAAGTGAGAGATTTCTACGGTTTGATTGTTGATTGTTGAGACAAAGGAGATAGCGCCACGTTGTTCACTGTGCTAGTCATGTTCAAATGTTATATATACTCCTCTAAGCAATTGAAAGACACTCATCATGACTCGCCATCATAAGTGTGATATTGATTACATTTTTTAAATTTACTCCTATTTATTTCTCTTTTGTGTTTTTTCTAAAAATGTAATTCTTAATTTTAAATAGCGATAATTTTGGATTTTTTTTTTAACAAAAAAAAAAATCAGCTTTTGTTGTTGATTTATAATATACTATATAATTTTATTTTTTATATTTTTATAAAACCAGCTTTTGTTGATTGGTTGGAGGTAAATTATAGTATGATTGTATAGTTTTTATCATTTTATGATATAATTGATCTTCTTATTAAAAAAGGCTCAAGCGGGGGATTGAATAATAATTGGTACGTAATTGAAACAAAGGAATGCAACACATAGCAAGGATAATGGAGTATAGTGGGGCATTAATCTGAACAAAATAAACATTGGAAGAGGGGTAGAAAAGGCCAGGTTGCATGGAGTTGGTTTTCATTAGGGGGTTAAAAAGACATTGTTAGTACTAATTTGTTTTATTGGATTTTGCAATTGGTAATCAGATATATGCATGACCATTGGAATTAGCGGTAGAACTAGGATTTTTTGTTTGTGCTCGCATAATTAGTGGGGGGTTGCCCCCAAATTTTTTTAAAAGAAAGTTTTAAATGCATTAAGAAACAAAAAAAAAAATATAAACAAGAAAAAAAAAAAGAAAACTTCAACTTAACTTAGAAAAATAATAATCAAGAGTCAACTAAGCTATTACAACAGAACGACTACAAAAGCATTTTTTGATTCTTCATTCCTTGAAAATATTGCATTATATATTCATCATCAATTTTATCAAACATATCACGTTCAACATAAGTGTGTCAAGAGTTCTCTAAGATCATGCAAGGTGAGTTTGAAATGTCTACAATAGGAGAATTAAATTTCTTCTTAGGACTTCAAATCAAGCAAAACAAGAATGAAATATTTATTTCCCAAACCAAATACTTGCGAGAGCTTCTTAAGAAATATGGAATTGACTCTCTTTCTCTCTCTCCAGTGTGTGTGTCTCTCTCTCTCGCTTCAATGTGTGTGTGTGTGTTAAGCAAGAAGGAGAACGGTTTTGAGAGCATTAGGGCAGAGCAATGGCCGGGTTACACAACCCGAGGCCAAACCCATAGCCCACCCATTCAACTTTTAATGGGTACGGGTTAACCCGTACCCCTACCTCAACCCATTTAAACCATTGTAAACGGGTTAGCACATAAATGGGCAGGTTAATCGGGTTTTTGGTAACTCATTTACATTTGACTTATTTATTTTTTTATTTTTTGAAAAAAAAAACACAAGCATTAAGCATTCATCCAAAACTACTACAAAAAACATGTTTAACGTCCTAAATAAGGCCCAATTAACGTCCCTTTTTAGAGTGACGTCTTATGAGGGGACGCAAAAAAATTATTACTTTTGGCGTCCTAACTGTATTTAGGATGCCTTATTTAAGACATCCTTAAATTCATTCAAGACGCCTACGAAATTAAGGACGCCAATAATCATTAAATAGGGGGGAATTGGCGTGATTTTTGGCATCCTGAAATACTTTTTAGGATGCCAAAAATCACTTTGTCATGGTTATAGTTCATAATTTTTGGCGTCTTGAAATTATAATCAAGACGCCAAAAATCACTTTTCAATAGTTCATGATGGATTTTAGCGTCCTGAAATTTGAATCAGGACGCTAGAAATTACTTATTTGGCGTCCTAAATTAACTTTTAGGATGGCATCCTAAATGTTATTTTAGGACGCCGTATATGATTTTTTTTTGGTATTACCTACTACATATTTTTTCACTGCCCATTTAAATTGCAACAACAAACACAGTACAACAGCAAACACATGTGCTTCTGCAAATACAATCAAATTACATTTTTTAACTGCTCCCTAAACCTAAATTACAACAGCAAACAAAATTTCAGTCCCATAAATTGAATCAGAACATCAATTTTCAATGAACAAACAACAAACATTTGCGTCTGCTTCCTTAGCTTCTAGATCGACCTTTTCACCATCTTTGTTAGTAAGCAATAACAATACATGCAACACTAAAAAAAGCAATATTTAAGCAGTTCCCACACACACAACAACTTAATCACTCAAAGCAAAAGGCAAAAAAATATTTGATTGTATATCAACAAGCTTCAACAAATAACTATCAATGTGCGAATACATAGTAATGCAACTTGATGATGATGATTCTGACCTATATTCCAACTTGATGACAAAGAACCTATTACTAAATACATAGTAATGCAACACCTAGTTCACTTAATAGACATATGCAATATAAATGCCACCATCATAGTTCTAGAAGAATCTCAAGAAGCATTCATCTATCAAAAGATTTACATAAAAAAGATGATCACCTGATCCAACCAAAAAATGCGAAGAAATTTTTATACTATATGTGTTGTAGGAGATGTCCAGCCAAAACGTCTCGAACCGTATCGATGTCTTCCTCCGAGTACGAATCCACATTACCAAAAAACTGTAAATTGGAAAACAAGGTATAAGATAAATCAATGAAGTGAATGAAATAATTAACAACTCAAGTAAAACATCAAAAATATTATCATTTGAGAATCACGGAGCAATTACGTACGTGTTCAAAACCTATAAATCGTCCACTTTTAATGATGGAACACATATAAGGATAATGTAGTATCCGCACTCAGAGTTCCCTGGTTGGCGAGGGAACTATAAATCAAAAGCAAATTGTTAAAACGAATAAAGGCATATCGAAAGGTACTGTGTCAATGAAATTACTTGAAAGGAAACTACTTACTTTCGGACAAACCCACTTCGGTTGCCCCTCTCATACTCCAGCAAGCATTCTAACCTTCTTGAGTGCACTATCATTAAAATGAAAATTAACAGACATAAAAACAATTCATTTACATGAAGAATCAATGATTTAGACAAAAACTTACTTACGTGGTAAACATGGATTTGATTTCTTCATTTGGCTTGCCACCTAAAGGATCCAACCAATAAAGAACGTTCTTGGAAGGACAAGCAACACACAGGGTCCAATAACCACTATAACATATACATATTAATATTAAATTAAGATAAGAAAGCAATTTATTCTTAAAAATCTTAAATAGACAAAACTAAAATACGTACTCTTCAATTATTGGGGCTAGATAACAAGGCAATTCAGACTCGCCCATTGTACTACCAGCATAAAGCGTCCTTCTGGATAACTTATTATGATTCTTTGCGTGTTTGCAGGACATAAGAATCCATATGAATCCGTTCGGCCATTCTGGACGCATATGTTGTGGCAGACACTATGATCGAAATAAAATGATAAATGTTGTTGAATATATAAAACAAAAAAGATCAATGCAATAATTAAAGGGAAAAAAACTTACATGATTGCAAGTTGAAGAATAACTATATCTAAACACTCCAAATGCATAAATTGTTGTAGATCTTTCTTGTCAATTGTAAAGGGATATGACTTTTCTGCGCCGACAATGCCTGCACCTATCTGCAAGGAGATATAGCTGACGTCCCTATACAACTCTCGCAGTTGTACAAAGAAGGGAAATCTGCTCACAGCTTCTTCTTTCTATAAAAACATAAAAAAACAAATTATGACATGTTACCAATGAAAATCAAGTTCTAGTAATGTATTTCCTACCATTAGAGGTGTCATCACCATCTGAATAAGATGATTTGGCCAAAGGATGAACGATGTTATGGCCTTGCCTAGCGTGGGAACCTCCTTATCATGAATGGGGATGGCTGTATTTTCTTCCCCTTCTTGAACACATTTCACAGTCACCTTACGTTGATCTTTTGGAATTTCCTTATTATGGTGGGCCGTTTATTCTGTGTAAACAAGAGCATCGGCAACAATACGCCGGTGTGGGACATCCAAATATAGAGTGCAAGATACTCCTCCCTATAGAGAGTGAGAAGGTTCGCCAAGAAGTACATCCCGAGGGTTAAAACTTTCTTTGTTGCTGGGGAAGGCCGGGGATTCGTAGTTTGTATGTTCCGTATTTTCCTTCTCTTGTATCATAGATCTCACTTCACCACGTACTTGTTTCATGATATCATCTAGGAGGGATGCTCAAATTTTGGCTACAAGCTGGGAACTAGGGTTGTCATCGTCATGCGAACAACATGAACGTCGTCCAAAATATTTTGCGGCACTAACTCCCCTTGTCTCCCCTCGAACATGATCAAGGTAATCTGGCTTCCCAATCGTCGTTTACAAAATGTCTATTCGTGTACCTGGCGTAAAGGAACCTTGGCTACTTTACTCCTCAAGTGCATCTTGTATCATAAAAGTTTTCATAAATAATAACTAAACTCTTATAATATGAAACAATTGAGGCTATTTAATACTTCTAATTTAACTACTTACATTTTTTGAGGCAACATCTGCATTTTTGTATTTGTGACCCTTCATTCTTGCAGCTTTCCATTTTTTGTGATGAGGAGGACGAGCAGGGGCCTGGACAATAATGGAAGGATTGGATTGGGCAGCTTCCTTCATTATCTCTAACTCTTCTTCCATCATCCTCCGCTCAAGCTTTTTATACCCACCTCGAGACATGAAATGCAGATACTTATTTCCCGCTTGCCTCTCTTTATTGGCTTGACTTATTTCCTGTGACACGAAAACAAATAAAATTGAGCCTACGATTGTAAGTAGATTCAAATAAAAGATAAGATATGAAAGAAATTTTATAAGAAATTCAGGATTTTGCCGTGACACCACAAACTCCCTCTAGTCCTCTGAAGAAATGTATGAATATTTCTTACATGGATCCTCATTCCTCATTTCCCCTCGAATATACTTTCTAGTGAGCTTGTTCTTAAAATCTTTCCATGTAGATGCACTTCCCCCATCCAATACTTGTTCATCGCCATATTGTTAGAGACATCGTACGTTTGCTGCAAGGTAAAAGAGAAGATACTTTCATTTCAAGTAATAAGACTAAAGATACAAATGTAGATATATCGAAAGTGAAAAACCAAAATTTGTGCCCAAATCAAATCCTTCGTTTTCTGAGGAGCCAACTTCCAATGAGAGTATACAATGCGAACTTTGCTTCGAGCCAGATAGCCTAAATAGCTAATGAAATTGTCTTCCTTTGGACAATTGCATTCATATTGGCATCGAAGTCCACATGCAGCCTCTTTATTTGACCTTCACGATGTGCCACTAGCGCACCCATCTTTGTGCTACCTCTACCCCTTCTCACAACGAGTTCATCAACTCTATCACCTGCTGACTCGTCAGAGCTGGACATATTCATGTTCATCAAAGACACATCAATGTTAGATAGGTTATTAAGTAGTAAACAAATTAATAAAATGAACTAACATGTTAAACCACCACAAAAAGAACATAGTACTATTTCATAACTTAAGATGTTACTTTATATGGTTTCCCATATTCCTTCACAATGATCAATTCTTACAGCATATTCTTCATTATCTACCAATTCTACTTTGTGTTGTAGGTGGATTTGTTGTGAAAGGGGGTCTATCATCAAGGTTGAAGGATTCTTCACCATACTTTTGTTTTTTACATTGAAGTACAATAGGCATTTTTTTATTTGCAGGGTCTGTAACATAAAACACTTGTTTTGCCTGACTTGCTAGAATGAATGACTTATCTCTATGACCAAGTCTTTGAAGATCAACTGAGACAAATCCAAATTGTGGATCTATTACAACAACATTATTGCTAACTCACTTACAGTTCAATAAAGCAACTTTGAACTTATTGTAGGTCATCTCCCACTTACATTTCAATAAAGCAACTTTGAACTTATTCTGGTCGATAAGGATTTTTAGAATATTCTTTTAATATCTTCATGTATCGCTCGAGAGCTTACATTCACCTTAGGTAAACTAGACCTCAGAGCCTTACCTCCCTTACTAAGTGCACTATCAGATGCACCATTATATCAAAAAATGTAGGAGGAAAATGCATCTCTAGTTGGGGCAAAATAATATAACCCTCATTTTCCAATACATCCAACTTTTCAATGTCAATGACTTTGTTACAGATAGCATTAAAGAAAATACTCAATTTTGTTATAGTCTTTCACACTTCATCTTTCATAATACCTCTAATAGCTACTGGAAATTGTTGTTGCATCAACACATGATAATCATGGGACTTCATTCCCACTAACTTCAAATCGTCCATTGAAACACACCTTCTCAAATTAGAAGAATATCCTTGTGGAACCTTAATGTCATATAAACACCCACGCAAATTTTTTTCTCTGCTTTTGATAGTGTATGAGCTGTTGGCTCCATGTATGCCCTCTTACCATCTTCTTTTACTTGTGGATGTAACTGTTCTCTTATTCCCATATCAACCAGGTCTAGTATCGCACTAATTTCATCCTTAGTCTTCCCTGGTATGTGCAAAAGAGTACTGACAAGGCTATCACAAACGTTTTTCTCCACATGCATCACATCAAGACTGTGTCTCACATCAAGGCTACGCCAATATGGAAGATCAAAGAAAATTGATCTCTTCTTCCATATATTCTTCTCACCCGCAATCCTTTGCTGCTTACCCAAATGACATTGATATGTTTCACCCGACTATAAACTTCCTCTCTAGTTAATGCCTTTGGAGCTGTTCTATGCTCCAGTAAGCTGTTAAAATTCTTTCTTAACTTACGATATGGGTGGAACTGATAAAGAAACCTCATGTGACCGAGGTAGACCATTTTTTTTCATGCTTTAGTTGCTAGAAGTTTGTGTCTGCTTCACATATTAGACATGCTTTATGCCCCTTCACACTGTACCCTGACAAATTTCCGTATGCAGGAAAGTCATTATTCATGGTAAAAATCATTGCACGCAACTTGAAGGACTCCTTCTTATATGCATCAAACACATCTACACCTTCCTCCCACTACTTCTTCAAATCCTCAACTAAAGGCGCCAAGTATACATTGATATTGTTCCCGGGCCGTTTTTGTCCAAAAATCATCATAGAAAGCATGACATACTTGCGTTTCATACATAGCCAGGGAGGTAAGTTGTATATTACAAGGAGAATCGGCCATGTACTATAGGTGCTACTAAGAGTTCCATACGAATTGAAGTCATCTGTACAAAGCCCCAACTGAAGGTTTCTTGGCTCACTGCCAAATTGAGAGAATATTTCGTCTATTTTCTTCCATTGCGGAGAGTCAGCTGGGTGCCGAAGATATTTTCCATAAGATATTCTCTCATCAGAATGCCATCTCAACTTCTTCGCTGTTGTTTCACTAGTAGACATACGCTTAAACCACGATATTATTGGAAGATACCACAATGCCTTCAAAGGTTTCCCTTTTGCTGTCTGATCTCCATAACCACCACCTTTCTTCACTTTGTATTGTGAAGTTTTACACTTCCGACAATTACTAAGGCCTTCATACTCATTTCTGTACAATATGTAGTCATTAGGGCAACTGTGTATCTTTTTATACTCCATACCCATCGTAGACAACATTTTCTTGGCCTCATACATAGGATTTGAAAGTACATTATCATCAGGCAACATATCACTCAACAATTCAAGCAGCGACGCGAAACTACTATCGGTCCACCCACAAGTTGCCTTTAAGTTGATCAAATGTAAGGTCTCAGTCAACCGTGTATACTTAGTACACCCAGGGAACAAAGGTGTCTCTGCATCACTCTGCACGCTATCATATTCACCCAATTGTGCAAAAGATTCTACCTCAACATCCTGAATCATTCTCTCCATTCCATCATCATCTACCTCAACTTCATTTTCATGGGACGCACTAGTACTTGTTTCCTCACCATGCCATATCCATGTTATGTATCGAAGGTTTATTCCATTACAAAGTAGGTGATCCCTTATATTAACAATATCCCTTCGACTCCCATTTAAACAATTAACACATGGACAATAATACATCCCATTTTTTGTAGCCACATTCCTTCTAGCAAATTAAATAAAGAGTAAATACCCTTTTTGGTCCCTGAAATAACACGCGCTAGCCATTTTGGTCCCTGAGTAAAAAAAAAATGTCATTTTTAGTCCTTAAACAGTAAAAAAAAGGTCCCTTTTAGTCCTTTTAGTCATTTTTTGTGAGCATTTTAATCCCTCACAAATTCCCAAAAAATCATTTTTAATCCCTAAAAAGGACCGAAATGACATTTTTTTTACTCAGGGACCAAAATGGGTAGAACATGTTTTTCCAGGGACCTAAAAGGGTATTTACTCTTAAATAAACTCTTCCACCCTATTCTCATATTCTTCACTAGTTCTCAAAGCATTCATCCAACTATGACCCATTTTATTATACCACCTAAGACATTTCAAACAACAGTCAAGTTCATAACAAGTTCAAGAATGACATGCTTTTTCTCAATCTTGTAAAAAAAATTAGGCAGCATTTTCCCTTAAAAGTAAGACATCCCAAAATTTCAATAACAAACAATTTCATCTTAATTCAACATAACTTACTAAGGCAATTCAGAACAATGTCAGCTATTAAATCCATACAAAATATAAAAATACAGCTAAGTTGTCTAAGTCATAAACTATAAATAACGGACTTCTAAGCATCATGATTCATACTACAAAGTTTACCTAGTTCAATGCACATCAACAAAAAAAACAACAATATTTAACTATAATTACCTCAACTTTAAATTCTGATGCTTGAAATTTATTTGCTCTATTCAACCTAAAGACAACAATAATAAATACAACATTAGAATTATTCAAACTAACATATGGGAGAGGGAATAATTGTATGACAAAAGGAACATTATTATAAGTACCTGCCATAGGACCAACAACATGTTTGGATTGATAAAATAAGAAGAAGAAAATCAATTGTAGGTAAAATTAATCTTCTTTCCTATAATTTTCTCAATCTAAACACTATCTCAGGCATGCAAGGAAAAATGTTTATATATGATATGAGAAATTTATTGAGTGCATGGTTCAGTGTTTGAAATATGAAAACATCTTAAATTCATGGTGACAAGTAAACGTGATAATGTCGGCTGACTGATTCATAGTATAATGAGAAATAAAAGTGCACAGACTCTGGGAAAACATGAATTTGAGAATGGAGGAAATTTTGATATAAAGACTTGATACCGGGGGAAAAGTCTACAAGCAAGAAAGATAAAAAAAGTTACCGACCTAATAAATTGTAGCTTTTCAGTTGATTGATTTTGAAAGGTTGGACAAGTGGTTGATTTTGAACCTTAAAAGTGTTGCTCTCAATCTCGTGGCCTCAGTTGTGTTTAACAGATTATCCTGCATCATTTTTAATTACAATCTTAGTTAGCATTTGTATAGATAAAATAATCACAAGAAAACACACACAAAACTAATAATCTACCCTTTACTTCTAATATCTGAATCTAACAACAAAAACATGAAATTTTGTTACTACTTCCTTCAGTTTTATATATATATATATATATATATATATATATATATATATAAGCCACCAAAAAAGTTGGTTAAAATTAGTTAATGCAATAAATGTATGTTTTTAAAATATACCTTTATTTGTGGAGAGGGTGAGTGAGGGAGAGAATGATTGACAAAATTGAAGAGAAAGAATAAGCTAAGTGGAAACAAGACAGGAGAAACGTAACACGTAATTATTTGATAGCAAAAATAAGAAAAAATGTGAATGAAATTTTTAAACAAATGCTTACAAAGGATGTATATCAAATTAACGGGGGAGAATTGTAACATCCCAAATTTTTGAACCGGAAGGTTGGAAATAAAACTAAGATAAGAAGGCTTCTAACCAGTAGAATCCAAAAGTCTCAAGCTTATTACGAGAAAAAACTTAAGATAATTATTAAATTATTTTGGACTATGGAAATTTGGGAAGATTACGAAATAATATTTCGAGGATATAGAAATATTATGATAAAATTAATTATGGAAAATTTGACCTTAATTATTTTACTATTAAGTAATTGTAATTTAAAGGCAATTTGGGTTTCATTAGATTATGAATTTTGGCCCAATGAGCCACGGCCCAAAGGTGTAAAAAGGAGCCCAACACACACACAACCCTCTCCCTCATTTTCCCTCCAAAATCAGCCCTTCCTTTCCACACACACATACTTGGTTATTCACACACATTAGGCCCATACATTGACATAACACTCAAACCCATGGATCTCCACTCAACACTCCAACACACACACATAATCCTTCATCCATCCCTCTCACATTCGGTTTCAACGCGCACACACACAAACATCCATGATACTCCCTCCATTCATTAATTCTTTTCGGCCCATTATGTTTTCTTTGGCCCAATAACAAAACCCAGTCCGTGCCTTCTCATTCCTCTCTTTATTTAACCTGTAAACCCCTCCACGGCAGCAAAAATCCAAAACACACACACACACTTAACACTTTCTTTCTTTCTTTTTTTTTTAATTCACTTGGCACAAGGCCAGTTATCATACCACTGCACTACCCAAGGTGCTGGTACACTTAACACCTTCTATATATTCATTAATGCCTACTGCAAGTCTGCAACACGTTAAGCACAGTGTCAGCGTATCACTTTCCCACGCAAGTGCAGACCAGCAGCACCCATGCCTCTTGTATCAGCATAGCAGTGGCGGAACTCTTCAATGATCAGCTGGGGCCAAGGCCCCAGCTGGCCTTCTAAAATCTTCTAAATTTTTTTAAAATATATGTATATATTATATGATATTTTATTTTGACCAATAATGTGGCCTCAGCTAATTTCTTATCAAGGCCCCAGCTAGTGGCGGAGCCATGTTATGGCCAGCTGGTCTTCTCTTATCTTATGTATTTATATATATGTGTTATATAATATTTTATTTTGGCCAATAATTTGGCCCAACTAATATATTATCTTTTCTATAATTATACTCTTTTTTTTATTAGGACAATGTTTAATTCATTACTCATTGGATTGTGAGAGAAAAGTAAAATTCTTGTTTGAGATACCGACTGAAAAGGTTAATATCATCTTATATCCGATGCTATTCATCTTCATTTTAAGGACTAAATAAGTACTTAAAATCACTTCTTTTCACCTAACTCCTTTTATGAAAGTTATTCTATGTATTTTTCTCTTTCTAATGAGGTTAATATTGTGCTAATTAGTGAAAATTTTGGGAGAGTCTTGAGTTTTGACAATAGATGACTATATATATGTAGAGGAGGATTAATAGCTAATTTTAATCGGTTTGGATTTATTATTTGGTTCTTATGATTTTATAATGAATTTCTCTTTAAAAAATAGATTATTATAGGTTATTTGCTTAGCTGAAATTGAATCAGATTTGCATGTTTTTTTAAAAACTATTTTTTGGGGTTCATATTATTTTTTTTTTCCTCCAATTATTTTGTTTTGAGGTAGGTAGAATGCACATTTAAGTGTTAGTTTTGTGGAATGAGTAGTACTATAATAATTAATGTTTAGTGACAGAAGATACTAATTAACACTTACAACAACATATATTATGGGTCACCAAATTTGTTGTAGGTTGAAAAAGATGAGTAAGGAAAAACAGAAAAACATAGATGTATGTTCTTTAAGAAGAAAATAACTTCAAAAAGTGATATTTCTAAAAAAATAATTTCTAAAAGTGATGCACCTTGTAATGAGTCTCCTTCAAAGGCTATAGAATTTTTGTTTACTATATTATCTTTTGATTTATAATTGTCGGTTATTATTTATTTGTATTTTCAATGTTATGCGATGTTATTTAGTAAATAGTTCAATATATTTATTTTTTGGCCCGGGTTAAAATAATTTCCTGGTTCCGCCACTGATTAGCAACATAGACCCCTCCACCATACCTCTTGATCCAAACGCCACCTAGCTTGTTTGGGTAAAGAAAAAAATTACTTTTTAAAATACTTTTCCGTTAATTGAAATAAAATTTCTTTTATGTAGTTATCTCATAAATTGTAAAAGAAAAATGAGTCATTAAAATGGTTGGAAAATGGTAGCCAAGAGAGTGAAAGGAATCAAGTCACAATACGATATTGAAATTTACCATGCATGTCAATCACAATACCGTATACAAATCATATTCCTCCATCACTTTAATTTGCTCATCCAAACAAAGTCATACCACTCTTCCTTCTTGCAGCAACCAAGAAAGGAAGAAACCGAAAACAGCCAAGGGAGAGTGAGAGCGTGAGAGAAATTGGAAGGGAGAAGGACCAGACGCGTGCAAGCTTCAGGAATCCATCTAGGTGAGTTCCTTAAGCCCTTTCCTTCTTATTTTCATGTCTTTAGTCTGCTGCTAGCTGTCTGGTTAGAAGGAAAAACGTAGAGAATATGAACAGGCCCTGTTTTCATACCAGAAAAACAGAGAAGGTTGTGAGCATCTGTTCTATGGGTAAACGTTTGAGTTTTTACATGAAACTTTTAGAGTAGATATTATACTCAATAAGGCTTGAAACTAGCCAAAGCACACTCAAAACGGACTTGTAGATTGAGAGATATGATTTTTTGAAGTTGAGCTAAAAATCTGTAAGCTTTTCGGAATAGTTCAGGAGCAGCAAAATAACGTTGCATTTAGGATGCAATAAACATTTGATTTTTCACATGATATTTTTACAGTAAATAGTAGACATCTCAAAATTTTCAACGAGCCAAAGAACACCTAAAACGGATTTGTAGAAAGGGAGATATGATTTTCCAAAGATCAGCCAAAAACCTGGAACGTTTTCTGCACTTCCGGTGAGCAGCAATTTTTGGGCTTGGTTTTGAAATGGAAAAAGTTTTTTTTTTCTCCATAAAATGTTTACAGTAAATATTAGACATCTCAAGCTTTCCAAAAATCCAAAGAACAGCTAAAACGGATTTGTAGAAAGGGAGATATGATTTTCCAAAGTTTAGCCAAAATCTAGAAGATTTTCTGCACTTCCGGTGAACAGTGATTTTTGAGCCTTATTTTGAAATGGAAAATCTTTGGTTTTTTCCTTGAAAATTTTACAGTAATTAGTAGACACAATAAGGTTTAAAAATAGCTTTGTATCACTGCAAACGGAGGTCTGTAGCTCGATATATAAGTTTTGGAAGTTGAGTCATACTTTCGGGAAGTTATCTGAACAATGATAACGTTTTTGAAAACTGGGAATGTTATAGTGTGTTATGGCTATTGGTATTGTTTTTCTGTGAAACTAGACATGCTAAGGAACACGTTGTTTTTGGAAGCACCTTATTTGGATTTTTGTAGAATTAATTATAAATTTTCAAATTTTAATCAGAAAATTCTGGAGATTGTTTGTATTTTTCGAAAGTTGGAAATTTTCCCAGCCATAAATCAACTTGGTGACTTTAATTTATGAAAATAGACTTATCAAGGTTTAAGTAGAAATTGGAATCACTCCATTTGGAGTTGTATCGGTCAATTTATGAATTTTCTAAATTCTCAGAAAAGTTAAAGGCTGAATTTTTTATAAATCTTAAAATAGTCATGTAAGTTGTTAATAGTATATAACCTTCAAAGTAAATGTTCTTCTTTTGGATAACTTTTCTATTAAGGGTTATAATGACTCTAAAGTGACAAGGACAAACCTTCTTAACATTTTTAAAGGACATGACTCTTAATAAAATAGATAAATAAATAATAATAAATATTATTATTATTTATTAAGAAGGGTATTTTTAGGAAGGGAATTTTTAGGGGTTAATATATTTTTAATCTTCTAAAAATAATTCACGTAGTTAGTTACTTTGCGACGCTAGAAGTGATTAATGACAATGATAAACATTTATAGGCATACCTTGATACCTCTACTGATCCCAGCACCTTCGGACGAGTTAAGGATTCAAGTTTGAGGTAGGTAATTGTTATCTTGTTAGCTTGTATGTATGTATTCATGTATGACTGATCATGGTTGCTAGATAATTTGCATGTATGTATCCTAGCTATGGATTGAGGCTGTGTGTCTCATAGGGCTGCAGTCCTTGGCCGTTAGCTGCGGTTAACGGTGCGACTTCTTTTATCTAGATAAATGTATCCGAGCTATGGATTGGGGCTGCGTGTCCCGAAGGGCTGTGGTCCTTGGCTGTTAGTTGCGGTTAACAGTGCGACTTGTTTATTGTGAATTACTCTATGCTTATACATGTGTTATACTATGATTTATATTTCATACCTGCATATGAGATTAACTGTTACCCCTGGGGTTCATTCATTTGAACTCCAGACCGCATGAAAGAAACGGGTAAGTGGATCAGGATCAAAAGAAAAGATGCAGCTGTAAGGGTTACAGCGGAAGGAACCTTTTGGAAAATATAGGTAGTTGGATTGTATTTTATCATTTATCATTTGTCTATTATGGAATAATGTATTAACATCCCACTATGGGATGGATTCGAATCGCGAAAAATCCATCCTCATGTTTTCAAACTAAGTTATTTTGTTAAAGTTTTATTCCGCAATTAAGTCGTCCAAATCATTTCGATGCCTGTGCGCTATAACTCTGATAAATAAGGGCGTCAAAAGGACGGGCGTTACAATAAGTGCCGCATGACATAAACAATATATGAAGATATCACGTCAAAATATCCTTTTCAAGAAAATTCCCCCCAAACTGCAAATTCCCTCCAAATTGAATATATATGTGTGTGTGCACGTATAGGTTATTCACAAGTTCATAAGTGCTAGTGGGATTCATAGGGTAAAGTATTTCCCAAAGAAAATACAATTTCACTATATCAAATGTATTAATGTGAACCTAAGCAGAAAAATCAATTCAGCCGCAACACTACCTGAAGAACTAAGTAACTCTTGAGTTTAGCACATGAAATTGAATTCCAATTGTCCACCAACATATTTTATGTAGGAAACAATTGAGATAGGCTCAAGACAAGTGTAAAGATGAGTATACTATCATTCAGAAGAAAACAATAAGCTTAGAAGCAAATTCCAAGCCCCCAAAAAAAAAAGTGCCCAACTCTAAACAAGAAGTAACTAAACAGAGAGTAGAGAAATGTGTTCATTTTACTTTCTGTAGGAAAAGAAATGATTCAGAGAAAAAATGACCCACACAAAGCAGAACAAAAGCCCTTATTTCATTTTTTTTTCTATGTTAAAAATATAGGTGCAAGAGTGTAATTATGCATTACATATCCGTTCTTTCTTTTTAGCAGAATTTTTCTAATGTAGACTTTATCACCAAATTTTTTCAGTTCTTAGGCAGAACCTAGCAGGATATAAGCGTTTGCACAAGCTTATTTCAACTTAACCTATTGAATTCGTACATGCACCACAAAATTACCAAACTCTTAGCCAAGCAATTTTTTTTTTAAAACAAAATAAAAATAAAAAATAAAAGCAATCAGAAGAAAGGAATCTTATTGGTGATAGATTGTCTTCCCCGCACTAATGTATTAGAATTTGGACTACAATATTTTTACTTTCAATTTTAGAGATAAAAAGTTATACAACAAGCATAATGTTAAAGGAATATACTCCTCATAAACAACAACATCCAACAGCTTATTCTTAATAAAAAGAGTTATAGACTAATGCTACTTGGTAAATTGAACCCCTGGCTAATGGATGGATATCATACTAAATATTAGGAAGTTGTTGTATTTATTTATTTTTTGTAATATATCAGTATTTTTATATTTTCAAAAGAAACTAGATACTACATTTAGATGATGTTTTTCATTAAGAGTATCACAAGTCGTGCAATAGCCAAGCCATGGACTTTACATAAGAATAGCATAAAACATCTCTGCCTACTCTTTATGTTCCAAAAACCAATAAATCTACAGTATGAGAAATTCATAAATCAAAGAATTCATGTAGAATCATTTTCAAGCAAAATAATTCATCGAGAAACCAATTCAAACATGTCATAAACCACTCTTGAGAACACCTAAACAACCCCAAACTCATCAAGAAATCAACCATTTGTGCGATATAGGATATGAACTTCCTATAAGGTTTTCAACGGCACTTCATCTTTATTTAGTTCTTACTAAGCACTTGGAATCTTAGGCATCTTTTCAATCAAAAGAAGGTATAAGCAGCATTATGCTCAACATAATTTCTATTATGAAAGAGGACATATCAATTAAGGAAACTAAGGCAAAACATCAGGTTGAGTCATACTCAATCAAAATCCTTTACACTATGATTCTTCAAATTTGCACTCGTCCACTTATTAACATCCAGACTATACAAGGAAACCCAAGAAATGCTCAGCCTAATATATAGATGAGACATGTTTGACAAGAAGGAAGACACCATATGACAATCTAGCAAAGCCAGTCATTCTCACAGTCATCGGAGTAACAAGGAATTAGACCTAGACACAGTATGAAGATTACTGTGTCCGCTCTACTTTTTTTTTGTTTTTTGAAAAAAAGAAAGAAATTCCAATGCCCCAATAATCAAACACCGACTAAATTGTCAATCACTCATTCAAATCAAGCCAAGCAATCCTATATCAGAAGCCTTAGAATCTAAAAAAAGATTTGTCCACAAAAGAAGATAAAGGAGTCAAAGAGGCATTACACATGCAATATAAATGGTAGAAGATCGATCAAAAACTAGGGCTTGTACCTATGTGCTTCGTTAGAGATCGGAGAAGGTGGGGGACGCGTCGGAAATAGAGCACGAGAGCCGACGGACGCCGCAAAGAGGGAAGACGGAGGAGATGGACCACTGTTGCGCACAATGTGAGGTTGGGGAAAGTGAGGGTGAGCGATTAGGGCTTGGTTAGGGTTGTTTGACATGAATGAGAGTGTAATACCCTAAAAATCCGTATCAAAATATACCTATTGAAAATAGGTGAATATGAGGTTTCAAATAATAAGTTATAATTATCTTATTTTAAAGGTAATTTCTAGTGAAATTGGAAGAAATAGAGTGTTAAAAGGCCCTAAATGAATCTAGGAGCCACAAAATACTGTGATAAATCCTGAGAGACAATAAAATAATTATTAAAAATAGGAGAATATGTTGTCTCTAATTTAGATAATTTTTGGGATTATTTCCCTTGAAAAATAAGGAGGGGAAAATCAAAAAGTATTGTGGGGCCATAATTGACCCCATGATTTTTAATATTTTATGTGAGGCATAAAATACCAATGTAAGTCTAATAGTTGTGAGAAAATAATTAATCCTACTTAATAAAATTGTCAACAATTAGTAAGGGATTAATTAAGTAATTTTTGGTTAATTGTTAAGCTTGGGTTAAGGGAAAATCCAAGGATAATTATGTAAAACCCTATAATTAGTGGTTTATGGCTAAAATTAGCATAAAATATATTTTCTAATTAATGGGAAAATATGAAGAAAAATTGGTGAGATTAAGTAATTTTAAGCCTAAATCAAAGTATGGACCAATAGGAAACATTGTGGAAAAATTATGAAAAATAATTATTAAATAATTAAAAATATATATTATTAATTAAATAATTTATTAAAAAACGAAAAAAAAAAAGAGCAGCCGAATTTTGAGGGGGAAATAGGATAAGAATGAAGAGAAAAATATCATGATATTTTTGTGTGCAAGTTGTATTAAAATAATAATATAATTTGTGAAAAAGCAAATAGGATAAATGACCACCGATAGAAATTAAATTATATCTAGAAAACCATGAACAAGGTTTCTAAGGTCAGAGTATATTATGGACGAGTGTAATTTTATCTCGGAATGGGCTGTCTCCGAAGTCATTTCGGAAACCGACGGAACAATAAGAGAATAAGACGAAAATGACAAAGGAGCAGTTGTGGAAATGAAAACCAATGGAAAATAAATCATAACTCAATATCTGGGGATGAGTTGATAAACAACTGGACGTTTTATGAATCAGTGAATTTTTGTCCAGAAGTTGACGTCACCGAAGCGATTTTCAGAGCAGAAGGCGATATCCGAAAATCTTCACGGAACCAATGACATCTGAATGGGATCAAAAATTTAGTTGACCCAAGTATTTTGAAAGAGAAAAAAGAGATCTTCGTGGCTATGTTCCGAATTTTGAGATTTTACAAGATTACGCGATTAGGACACCGAACAGGGACTTTATCGGTACAAAACTTCTTGAGGAAGTAAGTGACATCATCAAAGTACATGGGTGACATCATTGGCATGACATCATGGCCTTGAATGATGATATAAGGAGGTGGGTTGGATGGCCAAGATTGTGCCATCTCAATGAAGTGCGATCCGACGGTCCAGAATTCGTCTGATAAAGTATGAATAGTACCCAACTTTTGCCTATAAATAGAAGGCACCTCCAAGCACAATTCTCACACCAAAAACCACCAAGCATTTCAAAAATCTTGGAGCAGCAAGGAGGAGGAGGAGTCCGGGGAAATTTGCAGCGAAGCTCTGAGTAAGTTATTCGGTCCTTAGTCTTAAGCTTCGGTAGTTCTTTCGGTAGTTAGAGTAGAAATGCAAGTTTGATCTTTAATCTTCCAAGTATGATTAGATATCATGTTTTAGGGGTAATTAAGGTATTAATTTCGAAAATAATGTTGGTGGAAGAGTTATGACAAAATTTTGGAAGATTAGAGTCAAAGTAACGAAGTGCTGGCGAAACTCCGCCGATTAGGGGCTCAGGGGTAAAGTGGTCATTTATGACTAAAATGTCCGTCGTAATGATAGATCCTTAACAAGTACATTGTTATCTTGATAGGATATCTCTGAATACGTTCTGACCAACTGTCGTACCGTATTCCGCCAGAAATACCGTATATCGTCAACGAAGGTACGTTCGCGTACTGTAACACTAATCTGATGTTTAATGTATGCGTATATGTGCTATGTGTATGGTATGCTTTCATGAAGTAGCTGATAGCTCTGTGATATGTTCAT
Source organism: Acacia pycnantha (assembly GCA_025563575.1). Lineage (NCBI taxonomy): Eukaryota > Viridiplantae > Streptophyta > Magnoliopsida > Fabales > Fabaceae > Acacia > Acacia pycnantha. The sequence goes on from JAMWYP010000277.1 coordinate 423,504, forward strand.
GTACTGTTGTTATGCTTGCGGGGTATTGGGATACGATTGCTAGGTGTGAAATGCTAGGTGTGAAACGACTGCTAGGTGTGACACGATAGCTAAGTGTGACACATGTACTAGGGGTTATGTGCTGTTGGGATATGCTTGTTTGTTGTATGATTATCTGTAATGCACATGTTGTGTATGTAAATATGAGGTTAACCGTTACCTGAGATCTGGTGCGGATCTCAGCTCTTAACATAGCGTCAGGGTCAGGAGGACCGAGGACCGAGGAGAGAGGGAAACAACAAGCTTAGAGGTTCGACTGAAGACTATCGTTTGCTGTCACGGCGTAGGAATCAAAGAAACACTTCTGTGGGCATTTTGAATATATATATCAGTTACTCTTCCGCTCCGATGCTCTACTCTGATGAAAAAAAAATATACTGCTTTTGAAAAACGAGATGTTACATTTTGGTATCAGAGCTAGTTAAGCTGATGGCAAATTCGACTCATGATCGGGGGTTCTCACAGTGTGATCTGTGGCGAAGCATTGGCTCTTACCCCGACATGGCCAGATGGCTAGCCACCAGCCTGGTTGCACTGTATGTGCCAGCGCGGACGCTGGGTCCTTCCTGGGAGGGGCGAAAATTCTCCCACATCAGCCGAGAGGCGGTGCGTAAAACTGGAGTCTGAGGTATCTTTTGTTGCCACGGCGTGGAATCGCCAGGGAAACATTTTTGGTATCAGAGCTAGTTTTTCTGATGGAAAATTCGATTCATGATCGGGGGTTCTCACAGTGTGATCTGTGGCGAAGCATTGGCTCTTACCCCGACATGGCCAGACGGCTAGCCACCGTTTTGGTTGCATCTGTCGTGAGGCGGTGCGTAAAAATAGCGGCTGAGGTACATTTTTTTGCCACGGCGTGTGATCGCCAGTGAGACATTTTGGTATCAGAGCAGTTGTCCTGGCATAGATCTAACTATGTTATATACAAACCATTGGTGCCGAAGGCAATGCTAGTCTATGTGGGTAAGCCAATTAGTCACCGTGAACTCGGTGAGGCCCCCATGATAGGCACTTACCTGACCAATTGGTTTGAGTAACGGAGTTAGGCTCTACGCCTTTTTATAGAACATGTTTCTAAAATGAGTACTGATATAAGTCTAGGTCGGTGTACCAACTTACTTCGATATACCATTCTGAACCGGTATACCATTCTGAACCGGTGTACCACTCTCTATCGGTACATCAATTCTGATAACCCTGATATCAGTCTCTGATAACTCTGATAATCGCCAGTTTGTACTGGACGGTGATTCTACCCTAGCAGAAAGCTTATATGTGTGGCTGGGCCACGCCGGATGAAACTCCGAGAACAGTAAAGATACATACATGCAGTATTTGACTCATGTAGAGAAACTTCTGATACGTACTTCCGTACCCGTTTCTGAGTAGAACGAACCAACGAAATTCTAAACAAGGGAAATATTGTGAGTGTCCGTTCGTTTGTAGCGTAAAACTAGGTGCGATAAAGTCTTGGTGCCATACAAATACTAAGTGCGATAAAGTCTATGTGCGGTATAGATACTAAGTGTGATAAAAATCTGTGATATACTAATCGACGTTTTCCTTGTATATCTGACGTTTTCCCTAACAAAGGAAAAAGAACGAGACATGGCGAATGTAAGAGGAGCCGGAGCTCCCAGAGGCCGAGGTAGGGGCCGAGGCGGAGGACGAGGTAGACAACCTCGGGTGAATCCAGTACCAAACCAACCGGAGCAGAATGAGATGCAGGAGATGAGGAGAACCCTGCAAGAGCAGAGGGCACTAATAGATGCACTTCTGGAAAGGCAGAATAGACAAGATCGAGAAGCTGAGAGACAATTACAAGAACGGCAAAATGAGGAAGAACATAATGATGAAGAAGAAGAAGAAGAAAACGAGCAAAGTGACGAGCACAATGAGGAAGCTAAGGGATCTGATAGGTCCCAGTCACCTCCACAAAGAAGGAGAGTTGTGCAGGCCACACAAAATTGGGTCACCCAGTTTTGCAAGCTCAAGCCACCTGCTTTCCATGGGAAGAACGAATTGGCTGAGGATTGGCTTATGAGCCTAGACAAGATCTTTGAAGTTATGGAATGCCCGGAGGACCGGAAAGCTCAGCTGGCAATTTACAAACTCGAAGGTGATGCGCACAGATGGTGGAAAAGTGTCGCTACAGCGTTGCAGACACGTTTTTGCCCTGTCACTTGGGAGAAATTCATAGAACAGTTCAATGAACAATATTTTCCTCCCTCAACACAAGTGATTAAGGAGGAGGAGTTCCTTCATATTCAACAAGGTTCCAAGGAAACCTTTGACGATTACTTTGCCCGGTTCACCAATCTGTCCCGATATTCGTCGTACCTGGGGAGTAATGACAACCAAAGTCTGGAAGGCAAACAGTTGATTTTCCTGAAATGGCTCAAGCGGTAGAGTCCTGCCGGATGACTGAGCGCAACCTGAAGGAGTTACGTAAATCACGGAATCACAATGGTAGCCGTGTCGATCGTAGCGAAAGCAACCGTGGAAACTCCTCACGAAAGAGAGAGGCACCCTGGAGTGACGACCAGAGAGAAAGAAAGAGGCCATTCCAAACTGAGCAGCGAAACAACCCAAGGATGCCGGAGACCCGACCATGTCCAAGATGCGGGAACTACCATCCTGGTGTTGGCGTGATAGGAGGCGGATTTGCTACAGATGTCGGAAGCCAGGACACTTTATCGCAGACTGTCCTGAGAAACCTGCGGGGTTCAGGACACAGAACCCAGGCCGAATGTACGCACTGACCGATACAATGGACAGAGAACTTCCGGAGAGGGTCCAAGGTACCATCTCTCTTAAAAGAAATCTTTTCTAGGTGTTATATGAACTAGGTGTTAGCTATTCGATTGACTCATACGATACGAGAACCACCTCCGTGACGTACATGTTTCTTAGATATATTCGACCGTGATCATGTCATTGAGTAGGAGGTATCTTATGTTGCCATGGTGTGTGGGCGCCATGGAAACGTTTGAAGTATCTTGTGTTGCCATGGTATACCATGGAGACATTTTGGTATCTGTAGTGTTGACCGCGGTGTTTGGGAGCCACGGGAAACACTATATATCAAAGTACGATATGACAAGATCATTGCGGTAAAACCAAAGTGAATTCTCGATCACCAAGAGGAGCGGCTGGCAGACAAAGTAAAGATTTGACGCGTATAGTCAGAAGTCTAGATAGTACGGAGTTTAGATGGTAGAGTGCAAATTTCGAGGACGAAATTTTGTTTAACGGGGGGAGAAATGTAATACCCTAAAAATCCGTATCAAAATATACCTATTGAAAATAGGTGAATATGAGGTTTTAAATAATAAGTTATAATTATCTTATTTTTAAGGTAATTTCTAGTGAAATTGGAAGAAATAGAGTGTTAAAAGGCCCTAAATGAATCTAGGAGCCACAAAATACTGTGATAAATCCTGAGAGACAATAAAATAATTATTAAAAATAGGAGAATATGTTGTCTCTAATTTAGATAATTTTTGGGATTATTTCCCTTGAAAAATAAGGAGGGGAAAATCAAAAAGTATTGTGGGGCCATAATTGACCCCATGATTTTGAATATTTTATGTGAGGCATAAAATACCAATGTAAGTCCAATAGTTGTGAGAAAATAATTAATCCTAATTAATAAAATTGTCAACAATTAGTAAGGGATTAATTAAGTAATTTTTGGTTAATTGTTAAGCTTGGATTAAGGGAAAATCCAAGGATAATTATGTAAAACCCTATAATTAGTGGTTAAAGGCTAAAATTAGCATAAAATATATTTTCTAATTAATGGAAAAATATGAAGAAAAATTGGTGAGATTAAGTAATTTTAAGCCTAAATCAAAGTATGGACCAATAGGAAACTTTGTGGAAAAATTATGAAAAATAATTATTAAATAATTAAAAATATATATTATTAATTAAATAATTAATTAAAAAACGAAAAAAAAGAGCAGCCGAATTTTGAGGGGGAAATAGGATAAGAATGAAGAGAAAAATATCATGATATTTTTGTGTGCAAGTTGTATTAAAATAATAATATAATTTGTGAAAAAGCAAATAGGATAAATGACCACCGATAGAAATTAAATTATATCTAGAAAACCATGAACAAGGTTTCTAAGGTCAGAGTATATTATGGACGAGTGTAATTTTATCTCGGAATGGGTTTGTCTCCGAAGTCATTTCCGAAACCGACGGAACAATAAGAGAATAAGACGAAAATGACAAAGGAGCAGTTGAGGAAATGAAAACCAATGGAAAATAAATCATAACTCAATATCTGGGGATGAGTTGATAAACAACTGGACGTTTATGAATCGGTGAATTTTTGTCCAGTTGACGTTACGAAGCGATTTTCGAATCAAGGCGATATCCGAAAATCTTCAGCAGAACCGATGACACCCTGAATTTAGTTGACCCAAGTATTTTGAAAGAGGAAAAAGAGATCTTCAGGGCTATGTTCCCGGAATTTTGAGATTTTACAAGATTACGCGATTAGGACACCGAACAGGGACTTTATCGGTATAAAACTTCTTGAGGAAGTAAGTGACATCATCAAAGTACATTGGTGACATCATTGGCATGACATCATGGCCTTTAATGATGATGTAAGGAGGTGGGTGGATGGCCAAGATTGTGCCATCTCAATGAAGTGCGATCCGACGGTCCAGAATTCGTCTGATAAAGCATGAATAGTACCCAACTTTTGCCTATAAATAGAATGCACCTCCAAGCACAATTCTCACACCAAAAACCACCAAGAATTTCGAAAATCTTGGAGCAGTCCGGGGAAATTTGCAGCGAAGCTCTGAGAAAGTTCTTCGGTCCTTAGTCTTAAGCTTCGGTAGTTCTTTCGGTTGTTAGAGTAGAAATGCTAGTTTGATCTTTAATCTTCCAAGTATGATTAGATATCATGTTTTAGGGGTAATTAAGGTATTAATTTCAAAAATAATGTTGGAGGAAGAGTTTTGGCAAAATTTTGGAAGATTAGAGTCAAAGTAACGAAGTGCTGGTGAAATTCCGCCGATTAGGGGCTCAGGGGTAAAGTGGTCATTTATGACTAAAATGTCCATCGTAATGATAGATCCTTAAAAAGTACGTTGTTCTCTTGATAGGATATCTCTGAATACGTTCTGACCAACTGTCGTACCGTATTCCGCCAGAAATACCGTATATCGTCAACGAAGGTACGTTCGCGTACTGTAACACTAATCTGATGTTTAATGTATGCGTATATGTGCTATGTGTATGGTATGCTTTCATGAAGTAGCTGATAGCTCTGTGATATGTTCATGTACTGTATTATGCTTGCGGGGTGATGATTGAATATTATTACACTTATTTGTATCTCTTGGTGAATAAATTTAGGAATGTTTGATTGATAAATCATGGATTTTGTTACTTAATTGGGCTTTGAGCTTTTAATTCGATTGAACTCATTTATTATGATTAAATTCCATATTTACAATGATTTAGTATTTTCGCCATAACTTTTGATCTAGATATCCGATTAGCCTGATTCTTCTTTCCTTTTTTAGATTATTCAAAGATCTACAATTGTTATGAAGACTTAGAAAACTGATTCGAACAATAAGATGGATGAAATTGGAGCTAAAGACAGATGCATTTTTCTGGATTTTTATTTTGCCCGGATTTTGTAATAAAAGACCAATCTTTAGAGATTTCCTATTTATTAAAGGTTTCCTATTTGTTAGAGGTTTCCTATTTTTTAGAGATTTCTTATTTATTAGAGGTTTCCTATTATTAGGGGATTCCTATTTTTGTTTAGTCATCTCTCCTATATAAGGAGGTTAGATGGTGGCTACAAAGACATTCTCACATATTGTAAATATTCTATATTCTACATTATGTCTTTTATGATTTTTAGATTAAATTATAAGCTTTTTATTTTCTTTGAGTTGTTCATCATGTTCTTCTTCATCTTTTCTTCTGCGTTTTTCCTAGCCATGCTTGGCTAAGCTTTTGTGGTTGACCCATGGATTGAGGATTACGTGAATCCGAGAGGGCCCGCACTTCAATCGATAACGTAATTTGTTTCGTTTATTTTAATCGGATCCGATTATGATTGCGAACAGTATTAGATTTAATACCCAGATTGATATCCCAAGGACATAAGTCGGACCGGGTTACAGAGAGCGTTGTGCGATCGCACAGCGAGTTCGCCATGAGTTCGATCAAATGCTAGGCGATCGTCTAGTCGAGGGAGTTTTAGGATAAATGCAGAGATTTCGGTTTGTCCAGAATCAATCACAAATTCGATTATTATGTTTTTGCCCAATGAAGGTTATGGAATCTCAATTCTGGGTTAATCGTTTTTAATCTTATTAATCTCATTTTCTTATATTCTATTTTATCTTTGCTTCATTTAAATTACATTTCTATTTTAGTTTATTAATTTAAAAATCAAAAACCCAATCCCCCCTTGTTTTCATTTCATTTGCATGACACTTAGATTACTTAGGATTCAATAAAAGGCTCCTCGAAAAGAGAGAACGATCCTAGGTTTGCCTATACGCAATCCTTGGTTAATTGTTGATTGTGGACCCCAAGGCTAATGACAAAAGGTCTTCATCAAATGGCGCCGTTGTCGGGGAGCTAAGTAATTGACTCCCTAGGTGATTTAATTGTCAAATTCACTTTTGACAAGGGGTTTCTCTTGTGAAGCTTGTTAGATTTGCATTTTTGATTTTTCATTGCATATAGTTTAGGATTTTTGCATTTAAGCAGCTTGCATAGCATTCATTGCACTATTGCGTTGTCTTGACTTGGTAGCTTCTGTGTGGTGTGTTTGTATCAAATTCGATATGATTTTGAGCTTATTTGTTTGATTTCACCATGTCTCCAAGTTAATTCATAGCTTTGACCCAAAAAAAAAATTAATTCATAGCATAATTGCATATTTTATCATTTTTGAAAAAAAAATTCTCCTTTTCTTTTTCACTTGCATTTGTATTTTCTTAGATTCCTTTTCTTAATTTTTATTGTTAGAAAGTTATCTTGTGAACCATTGGGAATTAATTTTATTGAACTTTTATGGCTTGGTTTTATGGTAATCATGATCTACCTTTCAATTCTCACTCTTTTGTAGGCAATCAAGAATGTGATGGCTCATTCCACCACCAATACCATGAACCATACCAACAACCTCCATTCCAACAATATCATCAACCCTCTCACTTACCATACCATCCTTCATTTCATCCCATTTCCATACCATGCCATCCATCTCATGAATCCCTACACCCATTTGAGCCACCTTATGGACCTCATTTTCAACCATGTGTGCCCAACCAAGAACCTTCCATTTGTGAAGTCATTGGAGATTTCCAAAATCAAACAACTTGGGCTATAAATGAAGAGTGGTCACATAAGGAAAGCTTTCATCAACAAATGGACTCTATGCTTAAAATTATGGAACAACAAGTGAAATCATCTGAGAGATTAGGAAAGGAAATTAAGCAGCAAGCACAAATTTTGAAAATGAATTTTCCTTCTATCATGGTCACACATGCACAAGAAGTGAAGCAAGTACAAAAGCACATTGAAGAGTCTTCTCTCCCATTTGGTAATGATCCTATACTTTTAGAAGTAGACTCTCCTATTACTTTGACTACTGAAGCAATTCATGATTTGAGTAATAATGAGGTGGACGAGGAAATCATTGTTGAATCCCCTCCATTGTTTGGAAATATAATTGCTCAACCAATTGGCTTTAGCAGTAGTGATTCGATTGTACTTGTTGATGAGTGTGTTCCTATTTCTTCATGTGATGCTTTAACTAATGAAAAGGCTTCTCTTCATAGTACTATGGATGAATGCGATAAATTGAATGACATATTTTCATGCTCTTGTGAGGAATATCAAATGTGTGTGGATTGTTATCATGAAAAATGTCATTTACTTGTTGAGCTTCAAAAGAAAGTATTTAGTGAAGTAGTTGATTCTACCATTGATCATAATGCACCCTCTTGTTCTATTGATGATAGTAAGCATGTCAAATTTGAAATGGTTGAGTCAAGCATGAATGCCAATGTTTGCACTAATTTGGTTAATGCTGCATTATTTGGTGATTTTGAATTGCTTAGTGATTCTGCATTACTTGTGGATTCTGTTGTTGATGTGAGTGAGAACAGTCATAGCCTGGAATGTAAGATGCATAAAATTCCCATTGGATTACCTCCTTGTAGTCTTGTTGGTGACAAAGATTCTGAAATTTTAATTGATAAAGTCCTGCATGTTGATGAATCTTTCCAACAAGTACTTTCTTGTGATTTTCCACCTGATTTAGAAAAACAAGATGATTGTTTTGAATCTTTACACATTCCAAGTGGTAATGATTTGAAAAATTCTCTTCATTCTTCCACTCTTTTCCCTTCCCTCTCTTGTGATTGCAACGATGATGTGGTATACTCCAACACTAAGTTGGATTCCATACCTTCCATTTTTCAAGCACAAGAGAATTTTCACAATATAATCGGTTCCTTGACTCCTACTGATGGGAGTATCATTGATTTCCTTGGATGTGATAATTACTTGGAGAGTTTGGAACTTAACATGCCCTTAATTCACTTGAAATCTCTCCATCTTGCTATTTTTGGATGGGATGCTGCTATTTGCTTGTCTTCTTTGCAGGCACATTGTTGGAAGGATCGTCAGGAGAGTCAATCTCTACCGTACATTCTTGAACCTCTTCCAATAGATCCTGAACCACCTCCACCAAGGAAATTCAATAGAGGAGAAGATATTTTTAAAGACCAATGCATGATTCTCAATGGTGATGAGAACTTCTCCTTCAAGCGACTCAAGATACTCTAACAAAGGTTGTCTCTTTCCTCACTTATTTTCTTCCTAATTCATATGATTACTTGGGTTTAATTGTTGTATGAGGAAGATAAGTGCGGGGGAGGGACACAATTCAGTAGAAAAGTAGAAATAATGTAGTTTAGTAGGTAGAATAAAAAAAAATTATGAATAACTCACTCTCTTTCTATGATTGCTCTACCTCTTGTGAACTTTGATATCTTGGTTTTGATGGATCCTTCTGTCTGGGGCTGAATTTCTGGACTCTTGGATTATAATTCTTGGTAGTTAATTTTGGGATGCTGGTTGCATGATTTGGTATTGACCTTTGTGAGATTTTGAGCCTGCATGAATGGAATTCATCTTTTACCATTCTTTCTTTCATGTGTGCATCTGCTCATTATTTGTGTTCTCTAGAACTTGCTCCTTTTCTTTTTGAAGCTACATTTTTCAATTGCGTGCATAAGTATGATGAAAGCTTGTTTTCTTTCTTTCATTTTCTCACTTTGGCCAAATAGTCTTTCCCCTTACATTCAATTTCCTTTGCTAGCCCCTTTGTGCCTTGTTGACTCATTCTTTTCTAAACCACATTACAAGCCTAAGCGTAAAACCATTTTATTCCGCACTTTGAAAATTTATTGAGCATTGGTTTCACCTTGGTTTTGTGTTTAAGTGTGAGGGTTGCTCTGGAGTGCAACAGTTTAAGTGTGGGGGAGATATTTGATTCTGTGCCATTCATCGTTTGACATTGATTTTCGTTTGATGTTGGTCATTGTAAAAAAAACAAAACAAAAACAAAAACAAAAAGAAAGAAAAGAAAGAAAAGAAAAGAAAGAAAGAGAGAGAGAGGAAGCAATGTAAAGAATGAGAAATAAAAAGAAATGATATTGAGGTAATTTACTATTATTAACTGATGTTCTTTGAATTTCTTGGGTGCTTAGCCTATCATATCCATACTTATTCACACCTTTACCCTAGCCCCATTACAACCTTCAATAACAAGCTCTCTTGATTTTTGCATGCATGTGTTATAAATAGTGGAGAGGTAGAAATTGAGCAAGCCTATGGTAGGACTATTTTCTTGAGTAGAATTTGAGCGATACACTTATTAACCCTATACACTTGAGAGATTGATTGAGGGCATCCCTTGAGAGACCATCTTGTGTGATTAGCATCATTGATTGAGATTGCTAGGATTTGTAATTTGAAATGAAAGAAATTCAGTCTTGATTGGTTGATCTTGAGAAGCTTTGTGACCTTTATTCAATTTTTAAAGTTTGGCAATTGTTAGAGAGAAGAAGTTTTTCTTTTAGTTTTTTTTTTCTTTTAATTTTGCTCAGGAGTGCAAAAGGATAAGTGTGGGGGAATTTGATGATTGAATATTATTACACTTATTTGTATCTCTTGGTGAATAAATTTAGGAATGTTTGATTGATAAATCATGGATTTTGTTACTTAATTGGGCTTTGAGCTTTTAATTGGATTGAACTCATTTATTATGATTAAATTCCATATTTACAATGATTTAGTATTTTCGCCATAACTTTTGATTTAGATATCCGATTAGCCTGATTCTTCTTTCCTTTTTTACATGATTCAAAGATCTACAATTGTTATGAAGACTTGGAAGACTGATTCGGACAAGAAGATGGACGAAATTGGAGCTAAAGACAGATGCATTTTTCTGGATTTTTATTTTGTCCGAATTTTGTAATAAAAGACCAATCTTTAGAGATTTCCTATTTATTAGAGGTTTCATATTTTTTAGAGGTTTCATATTTGTTAGAGGTTTCCTATTTATTAGAGGTTTCCTATTATTAGGGGATTCCTATTTTTGTTTAGTCATCTCTCCTATATAAGGAGGTTAGATGGTGGCTACAAAGACATTCTCACATATTGTAAATATTCTATATTCTACATTATGTCTTTTATGATTTTTAGATTAAATTAGAAGCTTTTTATTTTCTTTGAGTTGTTCATCATGTTCTTCTTCATCTTTTCTTCTGAGTTTTTCCTAGCCATGCTTGGCTAAGCTTTTGTGGTTGAACCATGGATTGAGGATTCTGTGAATCCGAGAGGGCCCGCACTTCAATCGATAACGTAATTTGTTTCTGTTTATTTTAATCGGATCCGATTATGATTGCGGAATGAGTATTAGATTTAATACCTAGATTGATATCCCAAGGACATAAGTCGGACCGAGTTACAGAGAGCGTTGTGCGATCACACGCGAGTTCGCCATGAGTTCGATCAAATGCTAGGCGATCGTCTAGTCGAGGGAGTTTTGGATAAATGCAGAGATTTCGGTTTGTCCGTAATCAATCACAAATTTGATTATTATGTTTTTGCCCGATGAAGGTTATGGAATCCCAATTCAGGTTAATCGCTTTTAATCGTTAATCTCATTTTCTATATTATTTTATCTTTGCTTCATTTAAATTACATTTCTATTTTAGTTTATTAATTTAAAAATCAAAACCCAATCCCCCTTGTTTTCATTTCATTTGCATGACACTTAGATTACTTAGGATTCAATAAAAGGCTCCTCGAAAAGAGAGAACGATCCTAGGTTTGCCTATACGCAATCCTTGGTTAATTGTTGATTGTGGACCCCAAGGCTAATGACAAAAGGTCTTCATCACGGGGTATTGGGATACGATTGCTAGGTGTGAAATGCTAGGTTTGAAACGATTGCTAGGTGTGAAACGACTGCTAGGTGTGACACGATAGCTAAGTGTGACACATATACTAGGGGTTATGTGCTGTTGGGATATGCTTGTTTGTTGTATGATTATCTGTAATGCATATGTCGTGTATGTAAATATGAGGTTAACCGTTACCTGAGATCTGGTGCGGATCTCAGCTCTTAACATAGCGTTAGGGTCAAGAGGACCGAGGACCGAGGAGAGAGGGAAACAACAAGCTTAGAGGTTCGGCTGAAGACTATCGCTTTCATTGTCACGGAGTAGGAATCAAAGAAACACTTCATTGTTGTTTACTTTAAAAACTCTCGATGCATCGTACCGCTTCTGTAATTAGCCAGTGGGCATTTTGAATATATATATCAGTTACTCTTCCGCTCCGATGCTCTACTCTGATGAAAAAAAATATATACTGCTTTTGAAAAACGAGATGTTACATTTTGGTATCAGAGCTAGTTAAGCTGATGGAAAATTCGACTCATGATCGGGGGTTCTCACAGTGTGATCTGTGGCGAAGCATTGGCTCTTACCCCGACATGGCCAGATGGCTAGCCACTAGCCTGGGTTGCATCAGATGTGCCGAAAGGCCGCGGACGCCGGGTCCTTCCTGGGAGGGACGTAAATTCTCCCACATCAGCCGAGAGGCGGTGCGTAAAACTGGAGTCTGAGGTATCTTTTGTTGCCACGGCGTGGAATCGCCAGGGAAACATTTTTGGTATCAGAGCTAGTTTTTCTGATGGCAAATCTGATTCATGATCGGGTGTTCTCACAGTGTGATCTGTGGCGAAGCATTGGCTCTTACCCCGACATGGCCAGACGGCTAGCACCGTCTTGGTTGCATCCGTCGTGAGGCGGTGCGTAAAAATAGCGGCTGAGGTACTTTTTTTTTGCCACGGCGTGTGATCGCCAGTGAGACATTTTGGTATCAGAGCAGTTGTCCTGGCATAGATCTAACTATGTTATATACAAACCATTGGTGCCGAAGGCAAGGCTAGTCTATGTGGGTAAGCCAATTAGTCACCGTGAACTCGGTGAGGCCCCCATGATAAACACTTACCTGACCAATTGGTTTGAGTAATGGAGTTAGGCTCTACGCCTTTTTATAGAGCATGTTTTTAAAATGAGTACTGATATAAGCCTAGGTCGGTGTACCACTTTACTTCGATATACCATTCTGAACCGGTATACCATCTTGAACCGATATACCATTCTGAACCGGTGTACCTCTCTCTATCGGTACATCAATTCTAATAACCTTGATATCAGTCTATGATAACTCTAATAATCGCCAGTTTGTACTGGACGGTTGAGTAGAACGAACCAACGAAATTCTAAACAAGGGAAATATTGTGAGTGTCTGTTCGTTTGTAGCGTAAAACTAGGTGCGATAAAGTCTTGGTGCCATACAAATACTAAGTGCGATAGAGTCTATGTGCGGTATAGATACTAAGTGTGATAAAAATCCGTGATATACTAATCGACGTTTTCCTTGTATATCTGACGGTTTCCCTAACAAAGGAAAAAGAACGAGACATGGCGAATATAAGAGAGCCGAGCTCCTGCAGGCCGAGGCGATGAGGCCGAGGTAGGGGCCGAGGCGGAGGACGAGGTAGACAACCTCGGGTGAATCCAGTACTAAACCAACCAGAGCAGAATGAGATGCAGGAGATGAGGAGAACCCTGCAAGAGCATAGGGCACTAATAGATGCAATTCTGGAAAGGCAGAATAGACAAGATCGAGAAGCTGAGAGACAATTACAAGAACGGCAAAATGAGGAAGAACATAATGATGAAGAAGAAGAAGAAGAAGAAGAAGAAAACGAAAGTGAGAAGCACGATGAGGAAGCTAAGGGATCTGATAGGTCCCAGTCACCTCCACAAAGAGGGAGAGTTGTCCAGACCACACAAAATTGGGTCGCCCAGTTTTGCAAGCTCAAGCCACCTGCTTTCCATGGGAAGAACGAATTGGCTGAGGATTGGCTTATGAGCCTAGACAAGATCTTTGAAGTTATGGAATGCTCGGAGGACCGGAAAGCTCAGCTGGCAATTTACAAACTCGAAGGTGATGTGCACAGATGGTGGAAAAGTGTCGCTACAGCGTTGCGGACACGTTTTTGCCCTGTCACTTGGGAGAAATTCATAGAACAGTTCAATGAACAGTATTTTCCTCCCTCAACACAAGTGATTAAGGAGGAGGAGTTCCTTCATATTCAACAAGGTTCCAAGGAAACCTTTGACGATTACTTTGCCCGGTTCACCAATCTGTCCCGATATTCGTCGTACCTGGGGAGTAATGACAACCAAAGCTAGAAGGCAAACAGGTTGATCTGCGGGCTGAAGTACGATATCAGAGCAAGGCCGGTATCCCGGCTTTTTCTGAAATGGCTCAAGCGGTAGAGTCCGCCGGGAGTCGAGCGCAACTGAAGGAGTTACGTAAATCACGGAATCACAATGCTAGCCGTGTCGATCGTAGCGAAAGCAACCGTGGAAACTCCTCACGAAAGAGAGGCACCTGGAGTGACGACCAGAGAGAAAGCAAGAGGCCATTCCAAACTGAGCAGCGAACAACCCAAGGATGCCGGAGACCCGACCATGTCCAAGATGCGGGAACTACCATCCTGGTGTTGACTGTGATAGGAGGCGGATTTGCTACAGATGTCGGAAGCCATCGCAGTATCGTCCCGAGAAACTGCGGGGTTCGAGCCACGTAACCCAGTGCCGAATGTAATGACCGATCGATACAATGGATGTGAGAACTTCCGGAGAGGGTCCAAGGTACCATCTCTCTTAAAAGAAATCTTTTCTAGGTGTTATATGAACTAGGTGTTAGCTATTCGATTGACTCATACGATACGAGAACCACCTCCGTGACGTATTCCATGTTTCTTAGATATATTCGACCGTGATCATGTCATTGAGTAGGAGGTATCTTATGTTGCCATGGTGTGTGGGCGCCATGGAAACGTTTGAAGTATCTTGTTTTGCCATGGTATAGCCATCGAGACATTTTGGTATCTATAGTGTTGACCGCGGTGTTTGGGAGCCACGGGAAACACTATATATCAAAGTACGAAAGACCCAATAAAAAGGGAAATAAAAACTTAGGGATCTAATTCAAAACTAATGAAAAATATAAGGACCTACAAATGTATTTTCCATAAAAAAATAATAAACAAATCCACAACTAATATAATCAACTCAGAAAATTTCAAATTTTTAATACTTTATATATTATTACATCATCTATAAAATCGCTCAAATTTACAAGATTACTTGGAAAAAATCACAAGGCTAAAGAAATAGTAGCTTAAATTTGATTTAACAATTATTCAACTAGTGGTGTCTCAAGCATTTTCTGTAAACAAAGACTTGATTTTTCTCAATGATGCTACAACATCAATCATAGTAAGTCGTGCCTCTGATAATTCAGTGGAGCAATGTAATGCTAACTCAAAAATTGATGACATATAAGGTAGTATATTATCAGTATTTTGATTTCCTCTGTGTAGCAAATTGACATCCAAAATATTCATGATGGAATGTGGTGTGGAGTTGCTCACCCAATCTTTCAAACTTAGTCCTTGAACAAACATTTCATCCGTTGGCTTTTTCCTTGTAAATACTTCCATTAGCAAAATCCCAAAACTAAACACATCTCCTTTAGCTGAAACAACTCCTTTCGATCCAAACTCTATATGTCATATGGAATTATTAGTAGAAAAATCATTATATGAATAAGGTAAGCTAGTCTTCTTTTGTATCATCAATTCAAATCTTTACGCATGAAGATGGTAAATATTTGTTAGAAGTTGAATAATATATAATTATACTATTTTATAGAGCCTAGCAAACAAAATAATATATATATATATATATATATATATATATATATATATATATATTCAAAATTTTATTATTAAATCATTACCTGGTGCCATATAGCCAATTGTTGCCAAAGTTTTCGTATAAATTTCCAACTGTTGTTCACCAAACAATTTAGCAATACCAAAATCACCAAGATGAGCCACCATATCTTCGTCCAACAAAACATTGCTTGGTTTCACATCACAATGAACAACTAGTGTAGAAGAACCATGGTGAAGATACTCCAAAGCAGTTGCTACATCAATCATTATGTTCAACCTTTGCAAGACATGTAAATAATAGTTATGAGAGTATAGCCATTTGTCAAGACTCCCATTTGCCATGAATTCCATTATTAGAGATTTGAAATGATCATTTGAGCAACTACTGATGATCTTGATGAGATTGCGATGGCGTAAATGGCACATGGCAGAACACTCAACATCAAAACTTCTTGATGATTGTTCCATATCTAAGTTAAACACTTTGACAGCAACTATCTCTTCATTTGGAAGAACTGCTTTGTATACTGATCCAAAACTCCCAGAACCAATAAGATTACTCTCATCAAATCCATTTGTTCCTCGTAGAAGCTCATAATAGGATATCCTTGTTGGTGTATCCAAAGTTATTAAATCCCTCTTTGTTGAATTTTTATCATCATCTCTCTTATTCTTTAGAACCACAATGGCTAAAACAATCAACATGGCAACAATGGTAGGCAATAAGCATTTTATCATCAGCATCACTTTATTTGATATGTGCTTGTTTCCTTTCCTACATGGTCGGACTTGTAGTTGGGATTTCCCACAAAGATCTTTATTCATCATAAAAGATTTAGCAGTAAAATTTTGAAAAGCACCACCATTTGGAATTTCTCCATGCAGTAAATTGTAGGAAAGATTGATGTATTTAAGATAGAGTAATGACTCTAAGGACTTTGGAATCACGCCAGACAAATAATTATGGGAAAGATCAAGCGACTCCATGCTTACCATGCCACCAAGTGATTTAGGAATAGGCCCTTCTAATTTGTTTTCAGCCAAAGATAGGGTTTGCAAAGTTTGCAAGTCACCCATAGTTGTAGGGATGCTTCCTGAAATTTGATTTCTTGACAAGTTCAACACTATAATTGCCCTCAAGTTTGATACCTCTGCTGAAATTATTCCATTCAATACATTGGAGGATATGTCTAAAATCAATATATCTTGAAGACTCCAAATAGAATAGGGTATTTGAGAAACCAATTTGTTAGAGTTAAAATCCAACTTTTGTAAAGAAGTATTCCCGAGACATTCTGGAACCACTCCTGAAAACATGTTGTTGTCAAGATACAACTCACTTAGACTTTTAAGTTGGCAAAGTTCATTTATAATGAACCCTTGCAATCTATTGTTGCTAAGACTTAAACGTTGAAGGCTATGTAATGTGTTAACTGTATCAGGAATCAAGCCACTCAAATGGTTCTCACCCAAATCTAGTTCTATCAAGTTTGTTAAATTTCCAAGTACATGGGGTATAGCTCCATTAAATTTATTCAAATTCAAAGTTAATGTAATGAGTTTAGAAGCATTTGATATGCTGCTTGGAATTTGTCCAGTTATTCCACTTTCCCCTAGTTTTAACATCTTCAAGTTGGGAAGGCCAATTCCTAAATATGATGGGAGAACGCCAGAGAAGGAATTACCACCAAGGCACAAGATTTTCAATGTTGAAATGTTGAATATGTTGGAAGGAATAGGTCCTCTCAGATGATTAACGCACAATGCTAAGTGATTAAGTTTATCAAGTTTTCCTATGCCTTGGGGTACAAAACCTGGACAGAAAAAAAAAAAAGTTAAAGGAAACCACAAATTTCAAATGCAAAGAATATATACAAATAAACTTATTTCTATTATTTTTTGAAGTCTTTGTAAAATTTTTTAAGCAAAAATGTTAGAGAAATCATAAACTACCCGTGAGATGCCATGGTTATTGAAGACTTCTTTTTTTTTTTGAAAATGTAAAGTTTTTTATGTTGTAATTTTTGAATAACTATTTAATAGGAAACTAATACATTTATAAACCATATGGCGGATAAAAGAAAAGAGTCTAACTTGACAGAATATCCAAATGTGTGTATAAAAAGTGGGCACATTATATAGATGTTGCGCTATTTGGTTGAACAGGGCATAACTGATATGATGCAGAGTACTTAAAAAATTATTTTCCAACATTTAAATATCATGTGTGATCCTATCTTTCTGTCATTTTAGTTTTACCAACAATTCATGATATCTTTCGATATTTTGGGATTGTAAATTAGTAGCTATATTTAAAAACTATGATTAATGAAATGATGAAAAACAAAATCTCATTTTAAATTCATTTTCTATTAATAACAAAATCTAAATTCAGGCCTACACTTTTAATTTTAATAAGTTTCTAATAGAGTTAAGAGGCCTCACTAGGGAATAAGATTTGGTGGAGTTGATTTTGGTTTTGATTCTTTTAGCTACATTTAATTAGAATTCTCTCTTTGTTTTTAACTTGTTTATTTGTTTCTCTTTTAATACATATTTATTGTTTTGTTTTATGTGTATGTTTTTTGTTTATCTATGCTTGCCAATTACTTTTCAGAATCAAGTTGTGACTAATTTTAAGAGTCTTAAGTAAGTTATGTAGCAGAAACACCTATCATTATGTCAGTGAACATCTCCAATTCTCTTCTCCTTCTCTCTAACATCCAAAATTTTAAGTTTTGAATTAATAGTTTATAGAGTGTCGAGGAGGCTGAAGGAATTAATTAAACATTATTATTTTTGTTCAGATGTTATTAAATATTATTATTATTAAATAATTAAAGGAATTATTATTAAATATATGAAGGCCAAAAGTAATCAAGCAAAAGTTAAAAAATAATTTTAATAAATCTCACACTATAGAAATAAAGAAGGGGAAGGAATGGGTAGGAAGGAGAAATGCAGATCCACTCTCTTCTCCTCCTCAAAATCCTTAGGCCCTGTTTGGTACGAATCACTATGTTAGGTATGATTAGTTTTGATGATGTCAAATATAGATGCCTAATATTAAAAGCAAAAAGTTTGCATAGTATATTTATCTCTTTGACTAATTCCTATATTTATTGTAGATTCAAAGATTAGAATATATGAAGTTCATTTATAAAGAATGATCAAGAAGAAGATAAATATAGAAGTTATTGAATTGGAATGATCAAGAGAAGAGAAGAAAGAAGGAAAAAACTTGCAAATGATTAGTCCAAGTTGATTTATGGAGAATAATCTAGAGAAAGGAGTTTGAAGAAGGAAGAAAATGTTTAATGGAATGATAATATCATTATACAAGTTCTTAGATTGATATTAGAAGTCTCCACGATCAAATGGAAGTTGGAATGACTCAATTCGGAGTTAAAACAAGCAAATATGAGGTTCAAGATGAGTAAACTCAAGTCATTAAGTTTAAATTCAAGTTTACTACCTTACTGCAGTGATTTGCTTCTTGGATACGAGAAAACTCGAGTTTAGGACTCCAAACTCGAGTCAACCATCATAAACTCAAGTCAATAAATGTCTTCAATGGCTAAGTTCCCAAAAATTATTTGGATACGAGCAAACTCAAGTTTAAAACTATTATTTGGAATTTAAAGGCTAAGTTCCCGAAAATTTCGAGAAGAAATAGTATATGGGTCATTTTGGTTTAGAAATTTTAGAATTAATATTCTATGGTATGGATAAATTAATGGAAAAAGAAGAATCTGTATATGAAATTAATGATTAATTTCTAACCTCGTCTGAAAATGACACTTCACACATTCTCTTCCTTAAGTCTGCCACGTACCTCTCCCTGAATTCTTCAATTTATCCTGTTCGTCCAATACACATACTTCCTCCTTATTTATTTCTTCCAACCTGAACCCAAAAACAGAAAAGAGGGACGGAGAGAGAGCATGAGAGACAGAGGCAAAGACGAGAGATCGAGAGCGAGATTGAGACGGAGAGATCGAGAGGAATCGGAAGGAAAGGAGGAAGTCAGAGGTATATCATGAGAGACAGAGGCAGAGACGAGAGACCGAAAGCGAGATTGAGACGGAGAGATCAGGAGGAATTGGAACGGAGGGAGGAAGTCGGAGGAAGAGATCATTTTCGGCCAGCTCTCATACACCTATATTTCTCATCAATTCCCTTCGGCCTTCAACAGAAATAGAGCGTGAGAGTGAGAAAGAGTCCGAGAGAGCTGAGATCAAGAGGTGAGACGAAGAAGGAGAAAAGGAAGGAGGAGTTGAACAAATCCACGTGCAATCTTGGATTTGGGTTTAGGTAAGCCTCTTCATTCCCTTCCCATCACTGATTTTTTTATTGTTGTAGTTTGGGGATGATTGAGACCGATTGAAACTGAAGCTAAGGGAAGGGGAGTAATGATTAAGTAAAGAGAGTTGTAGATTGAGGATTTTTGAATCAAAATTTGTTAGGAAATGTGCTTGTAAGCTGTTGTATTTGACATTTCGATTGGTTTGGTCTTTCTATTTTGTATTGACCGAATTAAGGGCTTGCTGTTTTTGAGTATGTTTATGTTGTATGTGCGATTGGTGCTAGTTCAGGATTTTCAAAGATTATGTTTGGTATCTCTGGTATATGTGGCATCTGATTCGTTCAATAAGAGGTTTAGGATAGTATATACTTTCAGTAACTATGAAATTAGTGCGATAATGTTGTGCAGATATTTATCAAGTGATTGCATATTGTTTGGGTTATGAGGATGATGATTTTTATGGAATGGGAATATTTTTTAAAAGCATAACATGATGTTGTTTGAACCTCCTAAAGGCTAAAAGCTGATATTTGGGGTGTGTGAATTGATTTAAACTTAACTTTTTTAATGCCCCAAATATTAAACATGTATGTGAGATCATGGAAACATAAATTAAGACACTATATGATGGTTGGGATGATGCTTGTGAATCTGAAAAAATTTCCAGATTGAAATGGAATGTTATTCAACAACCATAATAAAAAGCATTGACTCACTATAAACATTAGTCTTGGATAATTGTATGTGGTTTATGGTCTTGTCTCGGTTATAACCGAACCTAAGCCCTGTTTTATTAAAATCTATATGGGTTCCTCTAATGAAAAGATAAGAGGAAGAATAGGTAAATTTCATAAGAGGTGTTGTCATATAGTCTGGAAATTGAATTTTTGCAATTGAGCACTGATTTTTGAGTAAGGAAAAACCAGAGTAAATGATCTCTTGTGACCCTGAGATTTTGTCGACATATAGTAAACATGTCAAGCTTTAAAAAGAGTCCTATATCATGATAAATGGATATCTAGAACTCAAGATGTGAATTTTCAAACTTGGACAGAAAAACTAGACAAAATTCTGATATTCCAGAATAGAAGTCCATATTCATGTACGCTTTGACTTGGCAAATGGTCCTTTTCTGTCTATGAAGTTTGATGTGTAAATAGTACACATGATAAGCTTCGAAAAAGACACGGGGAACGGGTTACCTACTCTTAACGGTCAAAGCGAACCCTTTCATTCCGAATTCTTAATTCGGAATGAATCAAATCTCCCCAAGTAGGATTCGAACCTACGACTAGTCAGTTAACAGCCGACCGCTCTACCATTGAGCTACTGAGGAACAACGGGAAATTAGATCTCATAGAGTTCAATTTCCGTTCTCAACCCATGACCAATATGAGCTCGAAGTTTCCTTTGTAACTCGCGGAACTTCTTCGTAATGGCTCCGTTCCATGCCTCATTTCATAAGGAACCTCAAAGTGGCTCTATTTCGTTATAGTCCATCCATATACTAATTCCATTAATTTAATATCCCTTTCTTGTTTTGCCAACTGAACTGCATGTACATACTCTCATATATACTGATATATCAAGGGGTATTATAGGAACATTGTCCAAATTAAGAGTGCTTGCTTATATATGAGGTAATGAAGTTTAGGACGACACAAATCTTATTGTTCTTGCTGTGGTATATATTATGTAACATCCCAACTTTTCAAAAGCAGTATAATTTTTTTTTTCAAACAAACATCATTTGAAAATATCAGAGTAGAGCAACAGAGCGATTGAGTAACTGATTGTATATATAAAATGCCGTAAGTCTGACGGATCTCGTGTAATGTTAACCTCATGTATACATACACACATATGGGTCACCAAACAACAACAAATAAACCACACCCAACCAATGCACATGTATCGCTCCCAAAGATTACGGATGTATCGCTTAAGGCATTATAAATGTATCGCTCCCAAGATTATAAATGTATCGCTCCCACCTTACAGAGATATATCGCTCCCAAAGATGCATACTGATTATCTTCTAACATAATATGCATCCCAACAACACCCCACATATACACACCATACACACATCACATACATACCATATACAACATACTATATCCACCAGAGTTAGTGTTACAGTACGCGAACGTACCTTCGTTGACGGTATTACGCACGTTTTACTAAAAGCATCGTTTTGATGAAAAGCAATAAACGTCTTGTCGGACAACAGTAACGACAAAGAAATCGAGTTTCGATATCCTATAAGGGTAATATCACTTTCATTAGTGATTTGGCATTATGACCGGCATTTTAGGTAAAAATTACCATTTTACCCTTCTACCCCTATTTGACGGAATTTCGCCAGCACTTCGTTACTCTGACTAATTTTCTTCCCAAAATTACGCCAGAACTTCGATGCCATTTTGATTTTCGAAAATAAAGACTAAAATAACCCTTCCATATGATATCCAATCATACTTGAAAAATTAAAGGCTATTCTAGCATTACAACCCCTACTTTTGAAAGAACTACAAAAGCTTCAACTTTTCGGAGACTCGATCCCTACTATGTTTTTACCTCTTCAGGCATATTTTTCAATGCAATGAGGCTTAAAACAAGAATAGGAATTTCATCCCCTACTTCCTAAATCTAACTAACAATTCTACCAACTACCGAACTAAAAACTAGGACTTAAAAGCTAAAGACCGAAAGACTTACCCGTTGAAGACTTCTGCACAATTTTTCTAGAGCTTCTCTCTCTTCTTTCTCCCTCTATGATTTCGGCCAAAGGAAGGAGTGAAATGGTGTGAAAATATATGAAGAGCACCTTGGCTATTTATAGAAAAACTTAGGGATATAATGGGAATTTTTCAAGTTGTTCTTAACCATGGAAAATCAAAGCAAAATTGTGTTTAATCCTTGTCCATGGAGAACTTGGTCGACATATATGGGCTGATGTGGCAGCAACCTATTGATCCAATGTGGTGACTTATGTTGCTTTATGGCCCTGATCCGATAGAATTTCCCGATCGAATTGATTCGCGTGATTTAGGAGAAAACTCAAACTTCTGGATTCATAACTTTGAAGATATTCTCTTCCTCATCAATAATATCTAATTTAACTTAGATTTTGGTCTCTTACAGGGTTCCAACAGTCCAGTTGAAGTTTTCTCGAAAAACGTGTCCGAACGCGTCTAGTTTCAGAACGCAATTCTGAAATCATCAACTTCTTCAGAAAAATTCACTGATTCCAAATATGTCTATATAATTATAAACTCATCCCTAGATGTTGAGTTATAATGTATTTACTTAATTTCCCAAAATGTGACTATTAGCATTTTTCCATATTTCGTCTTATTAGGAAAATGTGCTACAGGCCTCGGAATTGACTTCCGGAAAAGGTTACATGAAGGTAAAAACTCACTGATCAATATTTTACCTTGACTTTGGAATTCCTATTCCTGGTTCTCTAGATAGGATCTGTTTCCTATATATCAAATTACTATTCATCATAATCAATTATATTATATAATAATATAACATGTGCCTAATATCATGATATTATTTGATCAAATTTTTATCCATTCTTGACTCCTATTTTTCGGTCAAAATCTGATCCCTCTTTTATTATTTTCGTTTTTTTTTTATATTTTATTTAATATAAAATAATTATTTTATAATTATTTTATATAATTTCTTACATAATTTTCCTATTGGTCCATTCTTGCATTTAGGCTTAAAAATACCTAAACTCAACTATTTTTCTCAAAAATTTTCATTTAATTAGTAATTATATTTTTACTAATTTTCAACTATTTTCCACTAATTTTTAGCTTTACATAATTATCCCTTAATTTCCCTTGCTTAAGCTTAAGTAATTAGCCAAAAATTACTTAATTACTTTATTATCACTAGTTGATAATTTTCTTACTTAGAATACCCTATTACCTTCATACTCTTGCATTAACATTAGAATTTTCATGCCTCTTGCATTTTTTTTTTTAGAAATTACAAGGGTATTATGGTCTTTTCAATACTTTTGCACATTCTTATACAATTTCTCCAAGTTCACAATTTATTAAATTACCTCAATTAGAGATAATCTACTCTCTTTAATTTTAATAATTATTTCCCTTCCTTTTAGGATTTTTCACAATTTTCCTAAGTCATTTACCCTTCCCAGGGGTATTTTGGTCATTTTGGCACTTTGGCCCTTAAATTTCCTAAATCAAATTTCGGAGTATTACATATTACTTTACTTAAGTAAATACAAGTTAAGTTTACTTAAGTAAAATAGTAAATACAAGTTAAGACCTGTACCTTGTATGTATGTATGTATGTATGTATGTAGTAAAAAAACTGATTGAAAGTCTTATGTATGTTCACATGAGTTATTGTGGCTGTCATTGTTCATTGTTGGAGGCAAAAAATATGTATGTATGTTCACATGAGTTATTGTGGCTGTCATTGTTCAATGTTGGAGGCAAAAAATATGTATGTATGTTCACATGAGTTATTGTGGCTGTCATTGTTCAATGTTGGAGGCAAAAAAACTGATTGAAAGTCTTATGTATGTTCACATGAGTTATTGTGGCTGTCATTGTTCAATGTTGGAGGCAAAAAAACTGATTGAAAGTCTATATACTAAACACTTATTATAGGTGGTTAAGCCTTAGTTAGAGGCATTTAAATGTAGATTTAGTCTAGAAAGTCTATCGCTTAATGCCTCTATATACTAAACACTTATTATAGGTGGTTAAGCCTTAGTTAGAGGCATTTAAATGTAGATTTAGTCTATGTTTTAAATCTGGGAAATTCTGAGAAATTTCCAGAATATAACATTAAGTGGTTTAGCATATGAGAAAGGTGCAAAATGATGATGCTAATGTTCATATCAAGTTGGACATTATTAAAAGAAAAATTTCAGATGCTACCCGAGATGTTTAAAAGCTAAAACAATTCTTAAAAGTAATAATTACATATTGAATGATAGAGGCTTAACCTTGTGGTTGATTAAATAGGCAATTGGAATATTATAGCATAAGTTTGTGAACTTTAGCTATATTCCCTATTTGAATAGTACCATTTAGACGAGAAATAGTTGAACTATGCCATGAATGATACGCATGTTAACTATCTTGCATGTACATTCAAATGTTAGGATTTGATTTGTTGTGCCCTAATCCACCAAGAGGCCATCAGGAAAGAAGTTCAAATGTGAGAGAGCGTGATCAAAGTATCTTTAATCATTAATTTCATATATTATGTTTTGGTTGCAGGTTTGTTTGTGCCATTATTGCTGCAGTTAAACATAAGAACATGTAAACTCTTTACTTCTATTATTATCATGGCCATGTGTGATAAAAGTTTTATTTATTCAGTTTTACAGTAATAGTTTTGAAGTTATTATAAGGTATTGTTCTTTGTGATTTATTTCACATGCCCAGTTATTTACCATGTATTATATACTGAAATATGATTATTGGCTTATTGCTAATAAGATTCCCCAATCTCACCCCTCTCTATGTTTTAACCATAGAAACAAGTACATACTTGGGACAGGAGAAGCTGGTGAAAGCTTAGGTAAGGTGGATGGAAGAAAGCATGACATGTTTTTACATTAATTTTGCATTAGTGTGGCTTATTATAATTACTTGGCATGTAAGCTTAAAGTTTTTGTGTGGTTGTACATAACTCCATAAGGAGTAGTGGGTGAGAGTTGATATCCAAAGAGAGTTAGTGCCAGGAATTCAATCCGGCAAAATTATAAGTTATATCTAGTTTATATTTTTGCTAAAACATCAATCTTGTGATTGATGACTTTATACAGCCTAAAGTTTTATCGAAATCATGAATTTGGCATGAGAATAGTTACATCCTAAAATTTATAATAATTATTAATTTGTAATTTTTAGACATGTAGATAAAAAGATGTGACTTTTCTAATTTTGGTCATTATTATGAAATTGTTGCAAAAAAATCTTTTGTACAGTATGGTTTTTGGGTAAGTTGTGGACCAAATGGGATGCTGTTAAGCCCACATCTTCATTTTATCATAAAAAGCATTTTAACAGCTAAAGATAGAGTTTTGAACCACTATTTTTGAATATGAAACGATTTATTTATGAATTTTGAAATTTTAGAAAACTTTATTATATCATTACCCAAGGTTTTAGAAAAGTTTTAAGTAATTCGTCCATAGAAGGATACTGATTGAGCCACAAGTGTTTCTTAAGTGGCCAAACAATTTTGATAGGTAACTCTAAAATGAGGTGTGACATTCTCAATGCATAGTGTTAGTGAATCTCTTAAAAGTACCCTTCGCATAAACATATTAGTTGTTGGTTTTTGTTTATTTACAATAATAATTTAGATTTTTTTTTTTACATCTTACATGTCTTCTAATTACTTTTTAGAATCAATCACAATCAAATAACAAACAAATAAATAAACTACAAACAAAGTAAAATATAAATTTAATTGAAATAATTAAAACTGAAATGAGGCTTGCATCTACTTTAATTTTATTTTTTAATTATAGAGGGGCATTATGGCCTTTTAAATATATACTGAAAAGTCCCAATGGGAAATTGTTAAAAGAATAGGCCTGGATTTAATTTTTAGTATTTCATTTTCCCTTGATTTTTTACACAGATCTAAATAATTTCTTTTTATTATATATTTGTTAATTCCTAAATTTTAATTTTTTAAGAAAATAGTAAGTATAATTTAAATTTCAATTAAACAATATAGAATTTGAATTGTTACAAATTATACATATAATAGGTAAGAAGAAACAACTCTAAACATGTTGTATTTTAATATTATTATAATTACTTTAATATTCAGGGTATAGAAAAACATAAAATTAAAGTTATTAAGAGATAGATAATATCTTTGGGAAAAAAAAGTATTGGCATAACATATGGTGACCATTCTTTATGGTTTAAGGTTTTGATGGCATCGGATAGTTTATAAGAATTTCAATTATCTATGTTACAAATATCATGAGGTTCCATTGGTTCTTGATCTTCACTTTATTTGTTATTTCACATAAATGAAATGATAAAAACCATAATTCAATTTTAGAGAAAAATATTTAAAAAGAAAAGAAAACACACAAGTAAAGCACATACCTGTAAACGAGTTACCACCTAAATATAATTCTTTTAATGATGTGCAGTTGCTTATTGATTTTGGAATGCTTCCCTCTAATTGATTTTCAACAACAGAGAAGACTTCAAGTAAAGGGAGTTGACGACACATTTCTTCTGGCAAATTACCCTTTAAATGATTGCTGCCAAAGTCAAAATATCTCAAAGAAGGCATGTTCCAAAGAAAAGAAGGAATTCCACCTATGCAAAAAAAACACATAATATTTGTTTGTTGGTAGTAAGTCTAAGAATTTCCTTAATTGACACACAACCATATAAGTAATACATGGAATTTTGTTAATTAGAGGCTTAAAATAATGGACTGTAATCTAACTTTTGTTGGAAATCAATTTAAAAGGGACTCTTTCAATAATATCAATTACCAATTGGAAATTAAAACTCTTAAAAGATATGCTAAAGAGAGATTATGGAATATAAAATGAACAACCAAGTTATTTATATTTTATATTAAATATATTTATTCTTTACAAGGCTCTAATTTTGAAATCTGGCTATGAATTCATTATAGACTTAAAAGGCTAAAATTTTAGTTTTTATTTAAGGAATTTAAATACTTTTAGTTACACATTCTAGAGCTAATATAGTATACACAAAAATAAGATTTTTGTTAAAGCATATAATTCAGAGATGTGTAGAATGAACGTAGCTGTAAAAAAATTCCATAACAGTTCTAATACTTCCAACAACGTCTCATTACCAATTGATATTAGAATTTCACCTGTTTTGATTTACAAAGTGAACAAGATAAGTAAGCTAATATTTAAAAGGCTTTGGCATTCATCTTTAACATTACCATGCCACATCAAATATTGATAGGTCATGAAATTCTTTCAAACCGATTGTTTACAGGGTTCCATGTCATATTTAAGCACCCAAAATTATCTATTTTCTCTATTCGAGATTTTTTTAACTATGAACGCAATTAGACAAGCTCCTTATAGTTCTTTAAAATCAATGAAAATAATGAAAAGAAAAATCTATTTTTAAAATTATTTTCCACTTGATAGATTAAAACAAAAACACACAACGTATAATTAGTTCAATCATATAATTAAAAGCCTTGCCTTGAAAATTGTTGTCATCACGACATAGGAGTAAATAAAAAAAAAATAGTTTTCATGTTTTAAATCTCGCGTGGTCCCATCAATTGATAATCTTATCATTCTTTTATTTTGAGATTATAATAATCACAATCTATATGTAAGTACCATTTATGAATGAACAATATATGAATGAATGAAATGAAAAAACTAAAAGAAATGACAAAACAAAATCTCATTTTAGTTTTAAAGTGGTGGAGATAATTATATAAATATATTATAGAAAATCATAGAATAGCATCGATTCATGAATTTTTGTTGTTTTTGTGATTGAAAATTGCTAGCTTCATTCAACCCCATTGCTAATATGTACAATACTAATGAAAAGAAAAAAAAAAATCCAATTTTAAATTATTTTTACTATTGAAAATATTAATAGAAAAGAAAAGAATGATGATAAAAAAAAATTAATAGTCTCATGCTTGTAAAGAGTTCGGCATCGTATAATATAAAATTGATAGGTAAAATTATAAGAGCCAATTAACTAATTTGTAGAGATTAAAGAAACTAAATAAATGTATTTAATTATTGTATAAATTACTTGATCTATCTAAATGTTGGGTTTTGGGCTCCCTTTCCTATATGGAGAAAAGCCCATGTTTGAATTGCCCAAATTTTATATATTTCCTATTTTATGAAAAGAAAAGAAAGGAAAGGAAACTCTTTTAAAAAAATAGAAAATCTCTTTAAAAGATAGTTGAATTATTCAAATTATAAATTAGGTTGTTGAATTAAAATAAGATTTTAGAATTCAATAATTTGACTTTATTACCCCTCATTTAATTCTAACAAAAAATAATGCTATGTGTAACCGGCGGGGAAGCTCTCTACCGACCCTCTATCCATTTCCCTCCACTAAATCAAAACCACAAAGTTTTCTCCTCCACTTGATGTAGTGACGCCATTTTACAGAAAAAAAAAAAAACATTGAAGGCTTTTGGCACTGTTTCTCCCACTCATTCATAACCCTCTTGAATGCGCAGTTACCCGTTTTGCAGAAAAATAGAGGTATGGTGTTATGTAAAAAGACAAACAAACAAACGCAGGAACATGTGAAAGAAGAGGGAAAACTTAAAGCTCAAAGCTTGTTTGCTAAAATAGATGAAGAGGAGAAGATTTTCAGTCGAACAACTATTTTAACATCTAACTCATGCAAAAAAAATAAAAAATACAGAGGTGGATCAATAGGTGCCTATATTGAGGAAGATTGTTGGACCTGTTATAACTACGGACAACAATCTTGCTTCACTAGAATCTTTCAAAGATACAAATGAATTTAGGTGTATCAGGATTGATCATGGCGGTGAGGTTTTACTTTAAAATAAAACTATGGTTTTGTTTAGTGGAGTGACATGGATAGAGGAGTCAATAGTGGAGAGGTTTCACGCCGGTTACACGTAAGATTTTTTTTGTTGGAATCAAAGGAGGGTCGTAACAGAGGGCATATTATTTAGTAATGTTTTATGAAATAATGGAATAGAAGTTAAGACAATGATATATATAATTAAAACTCTTACCTTGCAAGTTGCTGTTGGCAAGATATAGCAACTGGAGTTTGGTCAAATTTCCAATGTCACTTGGTATTTTTCCTCCGTCGAATCTGTTATTACCCAATTGTAAATTTACTAATTCTTTGCATTGATGCCAAATGGAGGGTATTTCGCCAGATAAATCATTTCCATGCACATAAAATACTTCAAGTTTTGGAAGCCCAAAACACACATTTTTTGGGAGACTACCAGATAATTGATTTATTTCAAGTTCAATCTCTTGTAGCATTGAATTGTTAAATAATGAAGATGGTATAGAACCAGTGAGTTGATTGTCTCCAAGATACAATATCTTCAGTTGTGAAAGATCACCAATTTCATTTGGAATGCCTCCTTCAAATATTAAGAGGGTGGGAAAAAATAATGTCAGTAACAATTTGTTACGTGTCACAAGTTATTAGGTACATGAGATAAATTAATATTCATTAGAAACGTACATGTAATAAGACTTGCACATTTGTTAAGAAATTAGACATATATTAGTAAATGATAAAACACATTAAAAAGTATAACCTTTTTAATTCGGGTGGCTAATAGCCGTAGTGGTTGTGTTTGGTTGAGAAATTTTGATATGATTAAATCTAATAGACAAATTGAAATCCAATTGACCCTTCCTTTTCATTATTCCTAACAAAACACATGTTTCTTGGGAGAAATTTTTTGTTGACTCTACAAACTTTTTTAAAATAATAATTACAAACAAATAATGAAACTAAAATATAATGTAGATTGTCCAAATCAAAATTTGGGAAATGTTGGTTGTAAAGTTTATTCAATTAAAAAAGAGAGGATAATACAAGTTTCGTATATCCATTATTTTAAGTCATCCAATCACATATGACTATGTATCATATTTTTAAAATATTATCAAATAACTATAAATCCACACGAAATAAATAGGACACATGTCCATGAGTGATTGGAGAACTTGATATAATGGATATAATGAATTTGAGCTAAGTTTTTTCCTGTGAAAAACCCTTCAAAAAGTTTTTAATGACATAATCATAAATATTTATTTTCAAAGACTATTGACGAGCCTTTAGATCCACTTGGACTAATTAATATTACAATAGTAATATTTTTCCCATGGTGTGACTATATAATTTGTTTTCTAACGGAATGGTTCCTTCAATGAAATTAGCTCTCAAATCTAAAGTCTCCAACCTTGATAGGTTGAATAGAGATAGTGGAATAAATCCATTAAGACTGTTATTTCGAAAACTCAAGTGCTCAAGCATAGATAAATCTCCTATCTCTGCTGGAACTCGCCCATGAAAGTCATTGTAGCTCAAGTTAAATAGTTTCAATCTACGCAATTGAACCAACTCTTTTGGTATTTGACCATAAAAATTGTTGTCACTGAGATCAAGTTCAACAAGGAATGAGAGATTCCCCATTTGTGGAGACATGGTGCCCTTAAGACCCATGCCGCCAAGATTCAAGGAATGCACCCTTCCATGACGAGTATTGCATGTGACACCAGTCCAATTGCATGGAGAAGAAGAGACAGACCAATGAGCTAAGAAATCATATGGATCTGAAGTGATAAAGGATTTAAGGGAAAGAAGTGCAGATTTATCAGTACTGATGTTTGTATTAGTCCAAGCTGAGAAGGCCATGAAGCAATGAAGTAAGAGCATGAAAACAAAGGAAGAAGGCTTTCCCATGAGGAGCATATAGACTTATCGAATTTCAAGTCTTTCGCCTTGAGCAATTAACACACACGTCGTTTTATACTTCTCTGGATCTAAATCAAGTCAAGTCGTACTAACAAAATGCGGAGTTGCAAAAGGACATCTTTTGTGATAAGATTGAATAAATTGAAGAAAAAATTAATTAGCATGTCGGGTCAAGGCTTGGATTGATCGGGTTGATGTGCCAACGAGGACTTTGGGCTCTAATGGGGTGAATTGTAAAGTCCCACATTGACTGAAGTGGAGAACAAAAGTTGTCTTGTAAGAGTTTGGATATGTCTTCCTCTCAACATGTTTTAAAACTGTGAGGGGTGGCGGACTCAAGTAAATAGTATCGAGAGCGAGCCCTATGTTGTGTCGAGGTGTTGGGTTATTAACTAGACATTTATAGTTTTTGGATATAGAAATTTTATCATCTACAAAACGCTTTATGCTATAACTTACTTGTATTGAAATCAAACCACCACCGAAATCTAAACAGATGAAAGAAATCTTTGTTTTGTGATATCTCTCATTCTCATTACACGTGGTTGAAATTCTCTCGGTTTTCAATTTCTTCACTATGACTTTGAGGACAATATTATCATATATATATATATATATTGCTACATAAATTTTAGGAAAGTGGTTGGGTTCACCCACGATCCAAAGCGAGGGCAAAATTGAGCCCAACCCCTTTGCTAATTGAGTTTGAGGACGGGGTATATTATCACTATATTATTCTAACTTTATCTATCACTTCTCAACTTGTGGGCTATGTTTGTAAGGTTAACAAACATACACGGAGCAAACATGAATGGAATTGGAGAAAAAGCTTTGATTTTTTTGTTTTTGGAAAAAAATCTTTTATATTTTCATAAATGGTCTTGAAGCATTGTTCCTACAGAGCAGATGAAAAGTCTGAAAATTAAATAAATATATTTTAAACGTCTCACTATTCATTGATTAAATTATGATAACCCAAAAAGAAAAATAAAAGAAAATGAGACAACCAACAAGATATTAGTTAAGGTGGTGAGCGACCTCACACTTTAAGGAAGAAAACGAATCTCATAAAGCACACTTATTGAAAAAGTTGAAAACCCTTTGCACTCGAACTAAGTCTAGATTTATAATATTGACAAAACTTTTAATTTTATACTTCTAAATCTTCTCAACACCCCAGATTAAATAACTCACATCATAATAGCCCTAAATACAAATTGCGATGTTACAGTTGCAACTCAGTCCCTATACTTTAAGCACTTTATAATTTAGTCTCTGATATTATCCTAAAACACAAGAACTTAATTATAAAATGGTTAAAGTTATAGAGATTGAATTGCAGTGAGTCAAAATTGAGGGAATAAGTTATAACTAAGTCAAAACTATATGGATTGAGTTGCACCGAATCAAAGTATAAAGACTGAGTCATGATCAAGTCAAAATTATAGGAATCAAAAATTAATTTTTTATTTATTATTCTTTTTGGACCAATATAAATGCTATTCCATTCTATACTGAGAACCTATAACCAATTAGTACTTATCCACAACGTAAAAATATATTGGCAGGAAAATGATTGACAAATATTTATTATTCTTTTTGGACCACTAATAATGATTTTACCTTTTATACTGAGGACCTATAGCCACCTACTCCTTGGCCGCACTTTAAAAATATAAGAGTTAAGGGGTAAAATAATGTAAAAATGAAGCACTTTTCCCTACCATTATTTTAGTTAATTTTAACTGTTAACTGATCAAATATGCTAAATTAACAGTTCATATGTCATGATTTGATACAACCTTAGTCGTCTCGAGGTCAAATTACAAATTTTACCACAAATTAAAATACAATATAATGCAAACAACTCAGGATCGTTCTTTTATGGGTTAAAGTGCAAAAATACACATGTGCTTTGTAACATCCCAAATTCTGAAATTTGAAAATTTGGAATATTGTATGGGAAATTAAATTGTGAAGTTTAGCCTGAATAATTATGAAGTTAATTATTTGAAATAAAGGCTTATTTTCCTTGGGAAATTTACAGGAAAAGAATAAATTCAAGGAATATTCGTAAAGGATAATTTTAGGCCTAAAAGTTATAGAATTTATATTTTTATGGCCTAGAAGAATTAATCGAGAAAGGAAAATCCTTATTTGGAATTAACGATTTAATTTTGATAATTACCCAATATTTTCCATTTAATGAACCAAAGACCTAAATGCAAATAAAGGCTTTGAGGAGGATCAAGTAGGAATTAATATGGGTCAACAACACAACATATACATATTGGTCAATTCTTTATGACTTGAATCCCTTATGTCTAAAACACAACAGCAGGATTCATAAATAGGTATGTATCAGCTACCATTGTTTCTCTGGCATATATATTCATTAATCTCTTTGGCCCAAAAGCCCAATATAATACCCCAAACCAGTAAATTATTTCAGCCATGCTTTTCATTTCTCAGTAATGTGTTTCGGCCCACACCAACTGGCCCATGTAACCAATTAAAACCCAAACCAACCCACTCCATTAACCTCACCGAAACACAATAGGAAAAACATATCTACTAGTAGTGCAGTGGTATTGGGATTTATTTCCCCCCCTTAGGTCCTTAGTTCGATCCCCTCCCCTCGCCTTGTATCAAAAAAAAAAAAAACATTGAACACGCAAGTACAGAAACAATGGTAGCTGATACATACCTATTTACTTTCTCTGTTTCGATTAGTGAAGGTGTTGAAGAGAAAGATTAAGAGAGTTGTATGCATGCGGTGGTTTATGGTTCTGTTTTTGGTGATGATCGTAAATACCATTTGGGGTTGCATGCACGTTGATTATTCTGTTTTTGAATGCAGAAACAAAGTCAAAGGGTGTATGTTACAGTAAAATCGTAAATGAACAGTGCATGTTTCACTGTAGCAGTTAACGCCATTGTGTACGTACTGTAACATCATCATCATTTGCTGGAAAACTGAACTGAATCAGTAACATTTGAGCAAGGTAAAACCATAGTAAACGAACTCCTTTGGCCCTGAAATTTTGTGGATATTTAGTACACATCATGATCTTTAAAACGAGTCAAAGAACACCCAAAACGGACATGTAGAATGAGAGATATGATTTTCCAAAGTTTAGACAAAAGCTGAAACGTTTTCTGCACTTCCGGTGAACAGTAATTTTCGGGCTTGAATTTGAAATGGAAAACCTTTGATTTTTTCGTTGAAATTTTTACAGTAATTAGTAGACTCATTAAGGTTTAAAACGAGATTTGGAACATCTTAAACAGAGGTCTATAGATCGAGATATAATTTTTGGAAGTTGAGCTAAAAATTTGGACAAATTCTGGTTTGCTTCTGGAGCATGAAAATGACGTGGCATTTCGGACCAATTTAACCTTTGTGTTTTTACATGAAATTTTCCAGATAAATAGTAGACACATAGAGGTTTAATTTGATAGGTAATTTGTCGAATTCCGATAAGTATTGAAGAAGTTATGATTCTTCAAAGATTGGTTAAAAAATCTGGGAAATTCTGGACATTTTTTATATTTTTCGAAAGTATGGAATTTTCTCAGCCATAAATTAACTTGGTGACTTTGATTTATGAAAATAGACTTATCAAGGTTTAAGTAGAAACAAGACTTATAGACCCATGCGTTGCACGAAGGGTGAAATTGTATAGGGTGTAATATGGCAACAATGGAATAATTTTAATAACGTTGTAGTTTGATGAAGCTGTAGTCAATTTGTACACATTTATGAAGACTCATTACTCAACTACATTGAAAAAAATAATAGAACGATGAAATTGGAACCACAACACTTGTTAAATTGGAGAAAAATGGTACTTTCATACTTTTCAACTATGAATCTTGCAAAAGGTTCTGGAAAACTTCTCTGTACACCACATTAATTGTACTATCAATACACTTATTATGGTCATCTAAATTTAGTATTTTCAAACCCTTGAAACTCTTTACCCTAGATAAGGCAACATAAAGTTGTCCATGTGAAAAAACTGGACTTGGTAGGTAAAGACCTACATTTGACATTGATTGTCCTTGACTCTTGTTAATTGTCATGGCGAAAGAAATGATGATTGGAAATTGCCTTCTAGTCATCTTGAATGGAAATTTAGATTCACATGGATTCATGTCCAACCTGTGTATCAAAATTTCCTCCCCTGCGCTTGTCCCATTCAATGCCTTCGCCTTAATGACGTTCTTTCCTAGTTGGGTAATTTGAAGCCTCGTACCATTGCACAATTCTAATGCTTGGTCAATGTTCCTTATTAACATAATGGGTACTCCCACCTTCAAAACCAATTTGTGATGAGGAATCCCAAAACATTTAATTGAATTTAGAAATTCTGTGTCGTACAGATCATCGATACTATCATTTGCATGATCTATACCATTTATAGAGTCAGCACTAAAGTAAACCGCCTCCTCTCCTGGCAGTAAGGAACAGATGTACTCATTCAAGGAATCAACATGTTCTGTAGTTGGTGTTAGTATTGTCGTTTGGTTTAGGTAATCTTCATCAAACAAACGCTCAACTAAGTTTGGGTATGTAGATTCAATGATACACTTTATTGGATTGTCATCATCATGAAGTAGTAGATCAGATGGTAATGCTATGTTTGCAATACCATCGTGTGGTAATCCAATAACACCCTCTCCTACAAGTAGCAACCATTCAGAAAATGCTTTAATTTTTTCTTGGTCAATTGGATCTTTGGAAGACTGTAGCCTCATATTCTTCGTTAATTGCAATAACTGGCATTCATTCCAAAGAGGAGAAGCATTTATAGATGCATCTACGATCTCAGCTCGTCCACTTTTAGGAATGATTTGGAAGAATGCATGCGAAATCACCGCCCATGACAACACATTTTCATCCAAATATAGTATCTGCCTTCATTAGGTCCCGTAAAGTTCGATCAAAAGCCTCAGCACAATGTCTCTTCACCATTGGAGCTTCATCCCAGATAATGAGATTAGTAGCTTTGATCAAGTTTGCAGTTGGTGAATTGTGGCTAATGGAACAAACCGAATCCTCATTGATATCTATAGGGATTAAAAATCTTGAATGTGTTGTTCTGCCAGATGGTAGTAAAGTAGCTGCAATTCCATTGGATGCTACATTAAGGATGATACCGCCATTAGATCGTATGGAAGTTGTAAGTGCGTTCCAAATGAATGTTTTCCCTGTCCCACCAAATCCATGCAAAAAAAAGAATCCACCTTTCCGTGAAGAAACAGAGGAAAGTATTTTATGGAATACTTCCTTTTGCTCATCAGTCATTAGATTTTGCAACCTAATAGCTTCATCGTTCTCTTTTTCTTTGTTGTAGTTCAACTCCTGGAGTATGAGTTGGTTAGACATGTCGATTAGGTTTTCCTCATTTGGTTTTGGCAAGGATGGATAGTCATTGAAGCTTTTACCGTTACGTAGCAGAAGTTTTTTAATTTCCAATAGTCCAACAGCTTCCTTATGCGTACTTGAAAATTGCAATCCTATAACATGAAATGAAATGTGTAATTATTTCAGTACTTGCTGGTATGGTTTTAGTTTAAAGAATTAAATCAATAGATAAAAGTAAAGCAGTAATAAAGAAACATACCTTTAAATAGTTGATTTGACTTTGTGATGTATAACAAATCTTCACATATGATATCTTTAGTTTTTTCCCAAACAATACCCGGTTGTGACAAGGAATGACTTAATAACATACTTGTGAAAAACTTTCGTAGGTAATTTCCTGAAGCCCAAAGTGCTGCTTCTTTAATTGCATCAATGTACTCATTGTCATCATCTAACAATCTGAGTGCGTAATATGCTTCCCTGAATGTCGAGTAGACAACATGATTGACAGTTCTAATGTCCTCATAATTTTTTGGACCACGAACGTTTGTCAATAGCAAGCAAAGGTAGTATAACTCCCCTTGAGCAGGTGTAGAATGACCAAGCCTTCCAACGGAAAAAACACGTTCACGATGTTTCCAAATTCTTTTTTCCCTCACAAATGTAAAGTAATTTGGGAATTGAGAATAAGTTAGAGTTCTGGCAAAAGGGTCATCCTTATTCTTTTCCAACCAAGCAAGGAACATTGATTCTTTAACTCTAGGGTTGTTGACAAGGGATGACATCCTTTCTTTTTTAGAGTAATAAACTGCTTGTTGTTCATGAAGATGGAAACTAAGCCTCTCAATAGGTGGTTGTCTATGGTGGATATCAAAACCAAAAATTCTTCATGATGCCTCACATGAAGATACATGCCTACAATTGAGATAGTGAGAAATTTCATCAAATGTTTGTTGAGACCCTGGGTTATTGATGTTGTTGTATATGCCTGCTATGACGCGGTCGTTCCCTTTGCTTATGTATTTGAATAGATATTTTATAGCTCGTGACTGATTAGTCTTTTCAATGTTCAGATGAGCAGAAAATAGCTTCAGCAACCTAGCATTGTAAGGGATGACAAATCTGTTATCTAGATGAACACCCTTCCTTGACACCGTACGTCCATCCTTTCGCCTTCGATATGTTGGATATCCATTTTCATCCAACGTAGTACATGCGTTATATCTTTTTGGAAAGTACTTGGAACATTTTCCATCTTTCATGCAAGGTGCATTGTTTGACAAACGACCGCATGGACCATGACCCATGTAACTGCCAACTAATTTGTATAATTCGCGGTCCAAATCTTTGTCGGGAATCTCTGCGGATATTAAGCTATCAACCTGGAATGGTGTTTTTATTTTGTCTGAATCTGACAACCATAATATGATGTGCGCGTGTGGTAGGCCTCTTTTTTGAAATTCAATGGTATAAACATCTGAAAATTCCAAAACATCATTAAATTTTATGATTTGAAAACTAATTCATTACTAATTAATATTGCTTGCAGTCAATATGTTGATGTTAGTATTTCTATGATTTCTGAACTTATCCCTACTGCTAACTTGGGAAAGGAATCGACGACATGTGCACAAGTAACCACTACAAAAAAAACGATGATTAGTAGCGGTTAAAATGACCTATTTGTAACGGTTTTTGACGTGACAAACGACATTTGTAGCGGTTAGAGGAACCGCGACAAAAACGCATGTGGCAAGACGATTTGTAACGGTTAAAAAAACCGATACTACATACACATAAACCGCTACAACGTCATTGCGGTTCAAAAAAACCGTCACTAAATGAGCGGGCTCGACGTGTGTTTCGAGACATTAGTCACGGTTGTTAACCGTTACAAATAAAATTGTAGCGGTTTTAGTAACGTTTAAATGACCGATTCTGAGAACAAATAAAATTGTAGCGGTTCTAGTAACGATTTCATAACCGCTACAGAATAATGTGTTGATAATTTTGCCACCATAAATTTTTATTATTTTGAATATTTGTCGCGGTTACAAACCGATACAAATATTCCCGCCATTTTTTTCCCCAAAAAAAATTTGCCGCCATTTGAATATTTGTAGCGGTTTGAAACCGCTACAAATATTCCCGCCATCATGTGCTTTTGAATATTTGTAGCGGTTTCAAACCGCTACTACAACCGCTACAAATAACCCGCCATTTTATTTGAAATTTTGTAACGGTTATTGTAACCGCTACAAATTCATTACGGTTTTTTAAAAAAATCATTTATCAGCGTAATTCGATAATTATTATTAATATATCTTTTTATTAAAAATAAAAGGTAGTAAATTATGAAATTTAAATATATAAGATGCATGTATAGAAACAAAATAATAAGATTATGTAAGTAGAATAAGTACTAAGAAATGAGATGATTAAAACAATACTCAATATTTAAAAATTATATGTACAAATCAATTGAATAATGTATATGAAAGAATAGGGAAAGTTGAAAGATATATCCCGTTCAACTGCAAAATAACAAACTTTAATTAGTACAAGAACTATAAATTAGATATTTGAGAAACATTAGAATTGATCCGGTTACACGGTACTTACCCCTTTCAAACTCACGATGTTCTGAAACGTAAAAATATTTGAGATGATTGAGAGAAAACGTGGGTAGAAAAGAAGTTGAGGCATATTAAATGAGGTTGGGTGGGGGTATTTATGGTGGGGTCTGCGCATCATTTTGTAGCGGTTGGTTTCTCACTTTTCTGTAGCGGTTATTGTATTTAGTAGCGGTTTTTGGTTTTTGTAGCGATTCTTGTAGCGGTTTAATTTGTCGCGGTTTTTAAGTGTTTGTAGCGGTTATATAACCGCTACAAAGTAATTTCTGAGTTTTTTTTAAAAAAACATAATATTAAAAGATTTCATATTACGACATAGGCATTAAGTGTTTCTCTCAATCTTCTTCACCATCCCTACAAGGAAAGTTTGCATAAAATGTTACGCGTGAGGTCAATATGTTTGAACACAATTAAAAATTTAATTAAATGTTACTATTTTATAAAGCATAAATTTAAAAACGTACCGAACTATAGGTAAATTGTCATCGCCGTCTGGGAAGAAGTCTTCGAAGCTGGCGGGCTGGAACGGCTCACAATCGTATGCGATGTTATCACCATCGCCCATGTCGTAAAGGTCCCGAGGCTTTAAATGAACCACCATATTCCAATCCTTGTGCCTCTCATCGGCCACATAATAAATCTGATGGGCCTCTGATGCAAGAATATACGGCTCGTCATCTTCGAACGACCACTATGAATAGGCGGGAGAAATTCAACGATGTGATCCCTAAGTCGTCGGTCGTGAGTCCCCGGACGTTGTGGTATTCGCCCACAAACACTTGAACAACGTCACGGTGAAAAGGCACATGTAACTTATCCGACCACATCAAGCGACTTTCCATAATACGGGACGTCACCGAACCGCATGTTCCGTCCTCGCTTGCTCGCATAACTCCTCGTCCCAAACGTGCCATATACACGAGTTTTGGGTCGCAATCCCCGATCTCGTGCGACGGTGCAAAACTTAAAACCATTGACATTGTATGCCGTATATCTTAGGGCGTGGTCAAGAGGGCCTAGCGCGAGAGCTCTGAATTCTCGCGAGTGCGGGTTGTGGTCGTTCATTATTCTCCTCCTAAACCAACTCTGGAATTCTCTGTGGACCTTTCTATCAATTTCAGAGGATGTCTGTGTAAGGATCCTCAGTTCACGCTTCACATGACTCCTGAATTCCCTGTAATTAAACATGCAATGACATGGGAGTATGTATAAAATGTAAGGAAATATATAGTATGCAATGAAATCCTTACTGAAGGTACGGTTCAACTTTGGTGCAGTTAATCAAGACATGTTGGTGTGCTTGAAACTTCTCAAGTGCCGTGAGTTTGAATTTCTCACTCCCGCCAACCGCTCTACCAACACGAGGGATTAACAACTCGTTGCCTCGGCTCCGGCTCGAGCTCGGGACAATCGTCTACACGAGGCGGTCGGTTGAATGACGTCTCAATGTCATCGAAGTACCTGGAACAAAAATACAAGACCTCATCCCCGATATAACCTTATGCTATTGAACCTTCAGGCCACGCCTTATTCCTCACGTAAGATTTAAGTTTCCCAAGAAACCTGTAAAGTAGACAAGGAAAAATTTCGATGCATCAATGGTTAAACATGCGAATAGGGAGTAATGCTAAAGTAATTATTTTTAAACAAGTACCTCTCAATAGGATACATCCATCGGTACTAAGCCTGGCCAGCAAGCTTTGTCTCTTGAACAAGGTGTCTTGTCGGGTGAACCATGGCCGTGAAGAATGACGGAGGAAAGAGCATCTCCAAATGACAAAGCGTAAGAATGATTTTACGCTGCGATTGGTCGAGCTCCTCCACTATCAAAACCTTGGAACACGGCTTTCGGAAGAAAGTACAAAGCTCGACCAAAACGAGACACATCGAGAGGCGCGTATTTTCATGGCGGCGGAAGTAACTGTTGCATAAGCACATGTGAGTCATGACTCTTCATCCCTGTAACCTTTCGAGCCTGCAAGTCAATACATCGTGATATGTTGCTTGAATACCCGTCAGGAACTTTTATTTTCTTCAAGGTAGCGAGAAAGATTTCCTTATTCGGCTTTGTCAGGGTAAACCTTGCCGGTTGAAATCTGTCATGCTCATCGGCCACGCGTCTCCACGAACGCCCGTCTCAGTAGATCTTTCTGGCTGCGAGATGATCTTTGGACTTGCACAGTTCGTTGAGAATCGTGTACAACACATTGTCGCACACATTCTTTTCAATGTGCATGACATCCAGAGCGTGTCGGAGCAAATTATCTTTCCAATACGGAAGAGTGAAGAAGACACTAACCTTTCGCCATTCTTGGGGCATAGAACCGAAGCCACTGGCGATCTTTGTCCGGCCCTTGCCGGATCGTTCTTTTCCCAAACTCAACATCAACATCCTGAAGTCGCTCTATGATTTCTTCACGAGATAAATTTCGAGGGTCCTCTTTTTCTGTTGCCCATTAAAACGATTGCGTTGCAACCTAAACCTGTGCGTACCATCGAGAAACCTCCGATGACCCATGAAGCACCACTTACAGCTGTGGGGAAGGCGCACTGAGTCAGAGTCAAAATTGCAAGCTGGGCACGCAAGGCCGGTATGCACATTCCACCCGGATAATGTCCCGAGGCCAGGAAAGTCGCTTATCGTCCAAATCAAGGCCGCACGCAAGTTGAAAAGTGTCTTCTCGTGCGCGTCGTACGTCTCCACACCTACATTCCACAGCTCCACCAACTCCTTGATCGGCGGTTGGAGATACACATCAATGTCATTTCCGGTGCCTTTTTCCTGGAATGATCATGGACATAATGAAGGAGCTTTGTTTCATGCACATCCACGGGGCAAGTTGTAGGGTATCAACATAACGGCCATATACGTAGCTTGTGCTAAGATTCCCAAACGGATTAAAACCGTCGGTCGCCAAAGCAAGACGGACATTCCTAGGGTCCGCGCGAAATCTGGAAAGCCCGTGTCGAACGCTTTCCACGCTTCAAAG
The DNA here is from genome assembly GCA_025563575.1 of Acacia pycnantha. Taxonomy (NCBI): domain Eukaryota; kingdom Viridiplantae; phylum Streptophyta; class Magnoliopsida; order Fabales; family Fabaceae; genus Acacia; species Acacia pycnantha. The sequence continues at coordinate 465,756 of JAMWYP010000277.1, forward strand.
ATCACGTTCTGCTGTGAAGTTGTCGTCCTGAACACCAAAAGCATCACGAACAGCTTCATTAACCGGATCATCTTGATGTACTTGATTTCCTACTTGTGAGGTTCGAGGAAGATGAAGCTCATATCCCATACCACGTTGCTCACCATGAACCTCCCAGAATGTATATGCTTCTGGGAAAGGCTTTAGAAGAAGATGTTCCAAAGCACAATCCCGTGTTTGCCACTTCTTAAACTTGCATCGTAAACAAGGACACACGATCTTGCCATTAATGCTAGCGTGAGAGAATGCGAAATCTAAGAAAGTGTTCAATCCCGCTAAATACACAGGAGAACTACGCGGCATCTTGATCCATGACTTATCCATATGTAACAAACAAATTTAGGATAGAACATAAATGTGGACGACTCACTTTAATTACATCCGAAGCAAAAATTGGGATCTTTAAATGCATCGATTGGTTTGTAGCGGTTACATAACCGCTACAACAACCGTTGCAAACATCACCTTTGTCACGGTTTAAAAAATGAACCGCGACAATAACCGCTACACAATTTGTAGCGGTTTAAGGAATAAACCGTGACAACTCTTGGCGCCAGAATTCATCTTTGTTCTACAAACACAAAATTTGTAGCGGTTTAAGGAATAAACCGTGACAAATGTACAAACACAAAATTAGTAGCGGTTGGAGGAAGAAACCGTGACAAATCTTGGCGCCAAAATTCATCTTTGTTACGGTTACTTTCTACGGAACCGCGACAAGCTTTGGAAAAAAATTAGCGAAAAAGCACAGAAATTAGAAGTTAATATAAAGCGATTAGTCATGGAATAATTTGCTTTTGCGCACAAAATTAGTAAAAAAGCACAAAGCTTTGATGCCAAAATTTGCTTTTGCTTAATTAATCATATGTGTCTCAACAAATCATTTGATTAATTGAGTTAATATATTGCGATTAGTCAATCATGAGTTAAATGGTATATCCAAACATTAGAAGTGCTTAACCGATAATTAAAGCACTTTTTAAAAAGCAATGGAAAAAAAAGCCCATCAACAAGAAAAGAAACGTGATCAACAAGAAAACAATATAATTAAATATAGTTATCTCAATCAACTCTGTTTGGACATGAAAAGAGAAAAAAAAAGAAGGTCTACATTTCAGGAGCATGATCATCAAGTCCTCTCGATGGGGGTTTGTCTCGGGGGTGCTGTCTCGGGAGGGTGGTCCACGACCCGAGTTGGCAGCGTCGTCGTCATCAGCAAAGACGTGTCTTGGAATCATCAAAGAGGAACGGAGGGGGAGGATCGGGAGCTGGAAGGTGTGCGTCAGGACACAGCTTTTTCAGCACGCCACAAACAGAAGTCCATTTCGAGTTATGAAGGTCCCACCAACGGTCGATGGTCTCTGCTGCGCCTATTCTGGCCTCCTCGTCGGCCCTCTGTGCGGCAACCTGCTCAGCAACCTTCTCGGCAATGATCGCCTCGAAATCTCCCCCGGTGGCCTCCTCGAGCCGGAGGGTCCGGGAGCGGAGGAGGAGCCCCGTCTCGGGTACACCATGCTAGGCACGGCGCCAAGGCCAAAACCCCTAACGCGCCGGGATGCTCTGAAAGAATTAAAACAATATAAACTTTGTTATTTAAAAAAAAACAATGATCATGTTAAATAATAACATACCATCTCCTCGTATGTCACTGCAAACGTCTTGGTCCCCGCAGTGTGATGGACTCTCTCGTGTGCGCGGCTTCTTGTGTTCCTTTGCGACAAAGCCTGCAAGGAGGAGGAAACAAAATTTAAATTTAAACCCTAAACTCAATTTAAATTATCAATTAAGTGAAACAATTAATTAATTTAATAAAATGTACCTGCCCGTCAGCACCCCTCCTATATTGGACGAAAGCCGCCCACTGATGCGGATCCACGCCGTGCGGGACTCTCTCGATCAGCCGCCGCAGAGGAATAGTGCCGTCTCCATTCATAATATTGTAGAGACGGTTCCTCCGGCTCTTCCACCCTTCCCCACTTTCATCATAACGTACCTCTTGTGTTGTTCGCGCAGTTTAAACTTTTCTATATCATAATTTCATTATTAATTATTAATGAATTAACAAACAAATAAGGAAAGAAATAAACTAAAACTTATAACTATTAACATGTACAATTTAATTAAAAATATTGATTACTCGTAACATCTCAGAACGCCTTGTTCTTTGTCTCCTTCGTCACTTTCTTCCAATCCTTGAAATAAATTGGGAACCACACCCAATGGCCACCAAACTCAGACAGGAATCGGTTCATCAGGTCCGTCTGAGTGAGAGCGGAAACATCCAGCGTCCTCCTGCTGATGTTCCCGTGTCTATCTGCAAGTTTACAAAAAATTGAATTAAACGTACCGAAATTAAATTAATTTCTCACAAAATAACTAATTACATATACCTTCGACATCCACTATAAATCCGGTGGAACGCGAAGTCGCCGGTCGGGGGTTCCCGTGCTCCCGCTGGTTTTCCCCCCCTTAAACCCCTTCTCGGTGGGCCGGTTACTTTTCCCTTTCCCTTACCTCGTCCAGAATCCATAATGTTGAAAGGTGTAAGTTTAACAAAGAAGAACGGTGAAAACTCAAACCGTTGGGTAAAGGTAGAAACGGTGAAAACTCAAACCGTTAAGGTAGAAACGGTGAAAACTCAAACCGTTACAAGTGACTTTGAAAATGGCGTGTCACGGCTTATAAAGTCGTACGAGTTTGTAGCGGTTATCCAAAGGAACCGTTACAAAGTTTACATAATTGTAACGGTTGTATAATAACCGCCACAACAACTGCTACAAAATAGCTGACCGTTGATATTTTGTAGCGGTTATGATGTAACCGCTACATAAACCGCTACAAAAAAGAAGACCCTTCAGATTCTGTAGCGGTTACTTTGTAACCGATACAATTTGTCCACATATTGTCGCGGTTATTCTTATTAACCGCTACAAAATGAGTTTTTTTGCAAAAAAAATTTCCAAACTGATTAGTTTGATTCATAAACTTTAAGAATCAAACTAATTAGTTTGTTACAAATATTTAAAAACAAACCTTCAATTCATTTATTTTTTTCTTTAATTTTTCTAAAAGTGTCCACACTAATAAATTATACATAATGACGTAATCGAAAATAATCCAACATGTCCGTGGGGATTCGGATTCGGTATAGCCGCGCGATCTCCCACGAAAAACTTGCCGAGTCATTTTCATCAGAGATATTTTCGTGAGACAAAGGTGGCTATAATGGAACCCAATCTCCGGTCGCATGTTGGACTGTTCTCAGAAGAGTAGAAGTCTAAACGGCAAAGAAATGAGTAAACCTTCGCATGTCACTGAACGAATTTCCTCGCAAGGAAGAGAGAGGCAATATCTCGTAGCTCTTATCACCCGAGATAGGAGATCGAGCTGCTGATATGTGCATGTCTTCGACGACCAAGCGAGATAGTTCATTCGATTACAAGCGAGATTTAGTAATTTCTTTAATTTTTATAACGATGTACGATCCCTATATTTTATTTATAATGTAAAATTTGTAGCGGTTAACTGTGGAACCGCTACAAAAATGTAGCTTGTGCCGCGGTTGACGCCGCTTCTTCTGGTGTCCGCGACAAAATTGTGTCTTTTCGTTTATTTGTAGCGGTTATGGTGAAGAAACCGCTACAAAATCACGGCAACAAAGTTGGCGCGAACCTTGGCGCCAACTTTGTAGCGGTTAGACTCAAATAACCGCTACAAATTTACTGCCACAAACATTCCCGCCATTGCGCGCCAAGGTGGCGCCAAATTTGTTGCGGTTTTTTCGAGTCAACCGCTACAAGTATAGCCGAAGTCGTGTCGTCATGGCTTCCGTTACTATTTAGTGACGGTTTAGGGATAAAACCGCTACAAAGTGGAATTTAGTAACGGGTATTTTGGACCGCGACTAATAAACCGCGACAAAATAGGGTTTTTTTTGTAGTGAACCCTTCCTAAATATAGTCCTCAGAAGAATTAATTAATAACCCAAATTTGTTTTCTACCAAGTACTTTAGGTTCAACTTTTTTATAAAAATAATAATCACACTTATGACAAAATATAAAAAATTTAAATGATGCACAAGTTACGTTATATCTTGTTCTAAGACGTACCTGCTTTTATTGAAACTCGTGCATTGCACGGAGTGTTGAGTTCTATTCTGTTTTAAATATGAATAATAAAAGCACAAATGTAATAACCAAACTGTTTTATCAAGTAATAGGTAAAATTGAAGAAATACATAAATGAAAGTAATAAAATATTGAATTCATTTGAATATGAAATTCAAACACAACAATTGTTGGGATCCATACACGCAGCGGAAGGATTTCATCCATTAAGAGTTTTACGAATCCCAAAGAGGATCTATCAACGGCGTTTAAATCGGGTTCATTAGAAAAGCCGTACCTATACGAACTTGTAGGTGTCCTTTGCGAACTCGTGGGCTAACTACTTCTTGCTCGATCAATCTCTAGGAGCCGACTCTACAAATCCACTCCCTCTACTGGTATCCACACCGAACAGCACTTCAACACAGATAGCAGCGTGCTAGCCTTCTTGCTTTGCGTCTCACGTCTTTTCTCTAGGATTTCTTTCGCGGCTTCTCTCTAATTTCAATATGACTAAAGCTTCATTTTATAGAGTTTCTCAAACCCTAATTGGGTCATATTAAAATATTCAAAATTAATCTTAATCAATCTTGAAAATCGAATTTGGATTAATATATTAATTAAATCTGTCCAACAGATCTAATCTAATCTATTTATTTAATCCAAATTAAAAGCCTGCTGATTTAATTTATCTTTATAAATTAAATCTGAGATATGATATCTGTCTATTTAATTAAATCTGAGATACTATATCTCAATTTAAATTAAATCAGATATATGATATCTCTTATTCAAAAACTAAATCTGAGATATGATATTGCCTATTTAATTAAATCTGAGATACTATATCTCAATTCAAATTAAATCATATATATGATATCTCTATTTATTTTAGTTATTTAACTTATCAAATAAATTAAATACTATATAATATTATTATTATCTATAAATAATAATATCATTATTTTCGAATTCAACACACACACATATATTCATTCTAGATTAAATGTCGTATTCATTAAATCTTAGACATATCTAAGATTCAATGAATCTGGACACTATTGCTCGTGTTGGGCTATTCTTGTGTGTGACCTGTAAGCCCACATGAGATTGGCAGCGAGCCAATACTGTACCAGCTCACAAGTCGTAAGCGGCCTCTAGCAAGACATTGCGACTACCCAACTCATCTTTTTGCGACATTGCGACTACGTACCCAACTGATATGGGCTCTACATTCCTAAACAAATCCTTCTTAATCAACTGAGACATCATAGTCGGTTAGATAATTCAGAGATCTGCAAAAAGATGGAAAAGATATGTATTAAGAACATCAAGTACAAATATTAGTAGAAACAATCCATATGAGATTATTAATCAATAACAATAAAGGACTCAGTAGAATTGAAAATCATAATTATCAGACTTTGTGTTTCTCCTTGCTTAGCCTGAGTACGTCAATAAAAAGAGTCGTTGTTGTGGTTGTTGCATGTTGCGCATGCCAAGGATTAATAGGCTGTATTGGGCGGAAAAATAGCGCACCTAAAATTGTAACGTTGATGAGTCTCGTTTTGCTAAGGTGCAACACTTCTGATCCGCATGCACAAACGTGTATTTGCTAACAAATGGTTTGAAAGAACAATCTTGCAGGTGTCTAAAACTATTGCCGTTGTGAAGAGATTGAAATTGAAGACCAGCTATATGTTGACCTTCTTTGGTTGCAGAATTGTTTAACTTCACTGACCCGCTATTACACACGCGGTTCCATCGTTGCTATAGACCAATAGCTATAATTGACATGTCGGAATAAGTAATTTGTATTTTTTTTAAATGGTATATGCCTTTAATGGCCAGCTTCAAACACGCGTGTGTGCCAACGTATTTGTAATAAATAACCTGACACAAATGTATGGTAGGGTTTGGGGACGGTATAATTATGAAAACAGACCAGTAAGTGAAACTGTACTGTAAATGCTTTACATTGAATGGTCGAATAATAAACTCTTAGTGGATAGCAGTTAAAGTTATCCCACGCTGAAGCAATTAGTTCCAAAGTAAATAATACACCAAATCAACAAACGCCTCCAACCCCAACAAATACTCTTGGGAATAGAGTGACCGACATGAACTTAAATTACTCGGCAAATTGCTCAGAGGAGATTTCAAGTCCAAAATGGGATTATACGTACTAATTTCAACTGTAACTCCTTTTATTGATAATGCCTTAAATGCTTGAAATGTAAAGCTTATATATTATATAATCTTAATAGGTAATAAAAAATATTAAATACTTTACACGTCATTTTTGTTAATTTGGTAATGCAAATTAGAAGTTCATAAACGTTGTTTTGTTTATAATAAAGTTGTTTTGTTCAAGAAAGAATGAATCTAAACAGGTGGAGAGACATACAGTGCCGTAAAAACCACTGCATCAATGGAATGAAGCTCCTTCACAGGTCGCTTATGAATTATGATACCAGCTATCAATATCAACGTACCTTTTAATGATTCGATCTACATTAACCCTCATAATACCTTTTATAGGTCCTGGTTAAAGCTCATTCATTGTGGTAGCTTGCAACATCTCCATCTAAGAGAAGCAATACAAACAGTACACCAAACCCAGAAAATGATTGACTCAGGATGGAGTAGTGATTTATATCACTTGTTTACATACAATTTTTTTTTTTTTTTGTGCAGCTTAAAAACTGGTGATGTAAATAATAAGGGGACGGTTTGGTAGCGAGGTAATAAATACTCTTTATTTTGATTACTTAAAACTTAACCTAATTCATACATATGCTCTCCGTTTATACACTTGCATATCTGTTATCACTTAAAATACATATAACTCTCTTTCTTTCCACGAACATTTCAAATATAATTTTTTTTCTCTCGAACATTTAAAATACAAAACTCACCGTGTAACTAATGTACCTAACTATCAATACACACATTTTCTTAATTAAGTATTCTAATTTAAATATAACACTGTAACTAATGTTGAAAATATGCTTCTTGCCCTATATCATTCAAACAGGGGGTGAGGATTCACTGGGGACTTCTTCTTCAAGACAAAGGCGATCGAGTTTAGGGGGAAGGTAGTCAACAACATGGTGCTTGAAATTGAAAAGAGCCTCGCTAAGATCACAATAACCGAAGAATATTGTTTTGCCACCTGAAAACGAAGAGAATGTCAATGTAGATTTATTTGTAGGTCCTATAAATCTAAATAATATTTAACTGTCCCTAACCACGAATTCGTTCCATCTTAACCCATATAAGGGCAACAGTAACATCGTCCTTATCCACGAGGCACGACCATATAGCCCTAAGTGCATAAAAAGGTAGATGAAATTAAGTGAAAGAAAATGTCATGACTTACAAAGTGCAAAATGCTTAATAATAAATTATGAACATCCAAGACGACCTTAGAATATGCAAAAATAGCATTGTACATAACAGGATGGTGGCTCCTCGAATATGGAATGTCCCAGAAAACTGCAATGACCTTCGCATAGATGCACTACAAGTTATGGCTAGCATCAACTTGTGTGAACGAAGAAACATCCCATATAGTCATATTGAAACGGTATAGTAAATGAATTTATGTTCCTATTGTGCAGAGCGTGAGATTTCGTCTGGGCTAATATGCGTATTATACAGTGCAACGAACTTAGGGTTTGGGGTTTACTCCATGATTCAAATCAGAAGATTGAAAACGTAGGTGTGAAGATGGTTGCATACGCATGAACCAATGAGAGTGAAAAGATCCGTTATCACTCAGTACAATAGGAAAAGAACTTGAAGGATTTGATAGTAAACTTGATATCAGATTGATAAGGAACATTTTACAATGCGATCAACAATGACCTTTAATATGAACAATGCGATCAACAATGACCTTTAATATGAATTCACAAGGACCTTGTTTCAGACTTTGCAAACTTGATATCAGATTGATAGCCATTTTATGGAGGAAACAAATTTGGAAATAACTGTAATACGTCGTTTGTATGGAAGAAGAAGATGGAAAAATGGGAAAGAAAGGTTTAAGTAATGGCGCAAGGGGCGTCTGAATAACAATGATAAAACACCAAGCAGTTGAAATGACGTTTCGTTTTTGAAGAAACTGATACGTTGAAAAAAAAAACGAATATATAGCACTAGGACTCTATTGTGAACTTCGGAAATGATGAAAGATCATTAACTGTGTTCAATTAAGGTTGCTGGTTGCTTCAGCCAATTATGCATTAGTTATGAAGAAAAATGACGATATACAGCATGCCAATGCATGGGAAAAACGCAGAATCATCGCAAATATACGCTAATTAAATATGAGAGTTGAAGCGTCGACTATAATACCCAATGGATATCAAAGTATGGTTGAATTTTTATGCGAACAGTTAGTTGTATTAAAAATGCAGCCACATGTATTATTAGTGAAGCTAAGCATTCCAGATCAGATCCAATCACATGCGTTGATAATGTTGTAAAAAGACGAGGAGATAAATGAAGTTAAAAATGAAGATAATACTTATAAGCGTTGTTTCAATCAATGTAGTAGCCGCTAAGGGTGGCAGTGGTTGAAAGATGGTGTGAGGAGTCGGTATCACGTCGCTGACAAATTTGACATGAGTAAGGGGTTGAAGTACAATCTTGAGATCTAGGTTGATCATGTTGGGTCCGTGTTCAACAGCAAAATGAGACAACTGGAAACAAAAATCTAGAAGAAAAACTCCTGAAAGTAGTTTCTGGATTACGTCTCTTCGGCGCAAGACAGCAAGACAAACATAACCCTGTCATATTTTTGGGTAAAAAAGGTTTTGCTCAGATGAAATATGCACGTGGTTAAAGTAAGCCTATGACAGCATGGAAGGAAATTGATAGGGCAAAACTTTAAAGCCTAAAAACTCCGCAAGTATACGGGCCGCATCAAGTAATAAAGTGATAAGAAAAGTATCGTTCCCACGAGGACTTAGTATCACAACTTCAGTTAGGCATTAATTTAACAATTTCGTTTAAGTTGAGAAAACTAGATTGGATTTAATTAAAAGAAAAGAAAATCAAAATAACAAACTACTAAAATAATCGAACGAGCAACCTAGAGTCACTAATCCCTTGTTCGTTCTTAGATTTTATCCCCACTAAACTAATTTTGACTTAACTTAATCAGTTAATCTAGAGTATTAATGTCTATAGATGCCTTCCGGTCCATCTATATACCTACCTTAATTAATTATGCAATGTCTCACACAACTAAATAAGATGCGTTTTAAACCGGGCTCACTCTAATTTGATTATGCAGAGCTTCTAGGTATATGTCTATCCTAGACGCAAATTAGATCAAAACCTAATTCTACATTAAATTTAAATCTAATTCCACATTATTTAATCCCATGGTCAATTTAAGATTTTCTCTTCCAAGTTCAACCCTAAATCCCCAAAACATGCTCAATGATGGCCACTCACTAAAGCAATAACAATGAACACAAGATTAAATAAACTGAATTAAATTGAGCAAAACTAATTAATGAGAATAATTTCTAGAACCCAAACAACTTCATAGGTTCTCTAGGTTGTAAAGAAATTAGCCACACATGGCTAAAACCAAATCCATAATAAAAGATAAAAATTCAGGTTTAAAGAATTAAGAGAGAGAGAGGGAAGAAAGCTTCTCCGTGGCCTCCACAGTCCTTCCGTCCTTCTATGGAGATGATGAAGATAACTGAAACCCACTCTTGCTCAGTGCATTCCCTACTGATCTGCGCGTTCGCTCTGTCTCTCCGATGCGTTCTTTTTTTTTTTTTTCCATTGTTATTTGGATCTTTGATATATATAATATGTACTTGGGCCGTTGCGAATTGTGCGTGATCTGCTACTTCTTTTATAAAGATATATCATATCTTTTTTTATCCTTTCCTTATGTGGACCCCACGTACGTCTTTAACCCAATTGCTTAAAAGATCATCCTTTTCTTTGCAAAGCAGCGTCTCCTCATCTGGTTAATATAATATAATATGGTATTTTATATTATATCTTTTTTTTATTTAATTTGTTGCTTCTTTTAGATCATATAATATCTCCTACTAAATAAGATAGGATATCAATAGATTTTCTGTTATAATATTCTTTTATCCTATATTTAATTAAAAGATAGATAAATATATAAAATATAATTAAATAAGTATAATATTAATAAATTCAGTCAAATATATCTCAGAATCTATACTTATTTAATTATAAAATATACACTTATCAAACTCCCCCACACTTAAACATTTGCTTGTCCTCAAGCAAAAGAAAGAGAAGTCATTATCCGAAAAGAACATTGCTTATGAAATTCCTAAACGGAGAGCAGTTTACCACCACACTTAGATTATATCATCAAATCTTATTTAAGTTAATGTCTTATAAGAATAGGTCACTAAACCAATAGCCTTAAACAATTATAATAATCTCTTAACATCCCATAATCAAAGGATCAGTGAATAATAAGAGCAACAATAAGATTAGTAGGAGAATATTACGCTACTTAACTTCTCCAAAAAATTCAAATGTCCCTACTAAACCAAGCTTTTTATTGAACTTAATAGGGATCCTCATAGTTTTTTCTTTCTTTCTTTTTTTCTTCTTGTTTTTTTTTTTTGGTCTTGAGCCGTTGTAGGTCCCCTTTTGACGCGACCCTGCACATGGGTGATGCAGCACCGGTTACTCAGTTACTCCAACAGGCACCTCAAGAGGCTTTTAGCCCAACTCATAACTCTCTTGGACTTTACCGTTTGACGCGACCCTGCACATGGGTGATGCAGCACCGGTTACTAAGTAAGGTTTAAAGAAGTCATTGGAGTTGTTGTTGTTTTTTTCTTTGCTCTCTCTTTTTTTTTCTTTTTTTTTTTCTTGAGTCATTTCCCTAAACAAAAATTTTACTTAGCTAGCAAAGCTCATCATCTAATTTTCTAAAGAAATCATGTAGCAAAATATTTATAAACTAATAATCTGTTGATCATATTACAAACTAATCTCTATTCTCATAGTCCATCTCAAGATTGCTACAAAAATTCAAGACTTAGAGACTTAGTTGAAACATTCTTCTTTTTATTTTAATTTTTGACTTGATAATATTTTCTAAGATGGGGAAAGCTCAAAATTAAGGTCAATCCTAAACAATAAAAAAAATCTTTTCAATTGTATAAGGACAAGCATAACTAAGGAAATCATATCCCTCCCCCACACTTAAATCAAACATTGTCCTCAATGTTGAAAAAATATAAAGAGGGAAAGAAACTAGTACTCCCCTGGTTTAGGTCTCTAACTCCGATGTGAAGTTCTTCTTTTAGTGCCATCCATAATGTTTCACATTTCTAGGGAGGAGCGAGTACACACGCAAGACTTTGCAGCAACAAAAGGAGTGATCATCTTCAGACCTGAATAAAACTAAGAGAAAAACAAAAGAAAAACAAAATAATAATAATAATAATAATGAATAATGCAAGCAAAATCCTTGGGTTGCCTCCCAAGAAGCGCTTGGTTTATAGTCTTCAGCCAGACTTCTCAAAACAAACCACTAATCATAAGTATCAAACACCTTAATTACCTTATCTTCATTCCTTTTCAAGCAACAAGATGTCACACACAAAAATTGATTATTCCAGTTAATTACTTGTACTTCCTCAATCATAGACAATCGTGGGTTACAAGCATTTCCTGAATTTAAATAAAGCACAACATGCACATCCTTGCAAATAGATTTATTAACCTCCAAAAATTTAGAGCATCCCATAAAATCCATTTGACTCTCATCAGTAAGAGTCAACATCTCAATGGGATAGTTATGAACAACAACTCTTGGGATATCCACATCAAATTGATCATTAAAATTACAAACCTTAGGCTCCACAATCAAAACCTCTTCTAGACATCCACTATTCTCACCTAAATCGATTTCAAGTTCACAATCACTTTCTATATTATCCACATTCTCATTCAATTCCATATCTTCAACTTGCTCACAATAATCATTATCAGATAAAGAAGTGGTCATCAAGTTTAAGGAATTATCTTGCACCATAGTCTCAAGGGTTGAAAGGATTTGACTCGCATATACCTCCATATTTTGAACACTTGACTCAATGCTAGTGATAATTTCCATTTGCTCTCTACTAGATCTCTCTGATGCTTCCGCACACTCCTCAAATAATCTTTCTAAATTAGATTTTTCTCTATACTCAATAGTGTGTTCTTCAACAGGTGGATAAGAGTAAAAAGGAGGGGTATTTTCATGAGAATAATAGACATGTGGATCCCTAAAATTTTGTTGCTCAAAACTTTCACTAGGACAGGATGAATGATCAAAATAAGCTTGGTTCCTAGTGAAATCATTTCTCAGAAAATGACTGGTTGTACTATATGGACAATGCTCACATAAATGATTCCTTCCACAAGAAGCACAAGACATGCAAACATATTGAAAAGAATCAACATATGGAATACAACTATCATTTATGCTCCTTTTATGTTGCCTAGATTCATTCAAGGAATTTAAAATAGCAATCAATCCATCTTGTGTAGAAGACAAAGAATTCATCTCCTTATCAATATTAAGACCAGTTGGTAACCAATTAAAAACCATTTTTAAAAAAAAAAAAAACTCCTAAAAAAAAATATTTACGAACTCAAACTCAAACTACTAATGCTCAATCAATTCTAACCAAGACAGTTGTGGCACACAAGTCCCCGGCAACGGCGCCAAAAACTTGATAGGGCAAAACTTTAAAGCATAAAAACTCCGCAAGTATATTTTTAGTACCATTCTGTACCCTGAAATATTTTTTCAAGAACCTAAAATAATTTTTTAAGATCATGAAGTCTTTTTTTAATGTCAGTCAGTATCCTGAAGTATATTTTGTGTACCAGTATTTTCGAGATCATGAAGTGTTTTTTCAGTACCAGTCAGTAGCCTAAAGTATATTTTTAGTATGAGTCAATACCCTGAAATATTTTTTGAAAATCCTAAAATAATTTTTCAAGATCATGAAGTAGTTTTTCAGTAGCAGTCAGTAGCCTGAAGTATCTTTTTAGTACCCGTCAGTACCCTAAAAATATTTTTTAAATAAAATACAATAATTAAATTAAAAAAAAAAATTGGTGTTAGGCGCTCTTTTTAATAAATCACATGTGTATTTTTGCACATTTGAAATGCCACGCCATTGTCCAGTCAGAAAAAAAAGTCAAACTTAATGGTCAAAATCAAATTTAACGGTCAAGCGGATTTTTGCACCTAAAAAAAACACTTGCTACTGGGCGCTTCACTGACGAAAGCACATGTGTATTTTTACACATTAACCCTTCCTTTATTAATGAGCTTTTTATTTTAAATTCCCTACTTGTCCATCCAAGCGTCATCCAATAACTGGTGGCTGCCACCCCCCCACACACGTACTATCCTCTGGTTCCACCCACACACAGAGTATGACCCTTGCAAAAGTGAATCATGTACTATCCTCTGGTTCGAGCCTCCAAAATTTCGTAGTATTATAAAATAATGAATGCGTAAAAGGAAGGCATTGAAAAAAAGAAGCTACTTTATGTTATTTTTTTTAGCACGTGCTCGCGCACATGTTAATTTTTGTAACCTAATACATGCATTATTAATTTAAGGGAAAATTAAGCTTTTAGTCTTTCAATTTTTGACTTAATTGTAACTTAATCCTTCAACTATGATTCTTCACAACTCAATCCCTAAACTTTTGACTCTCTTATAACTTAGTCCCTTATCTTTTCATTTTTTATATTATTACCCATTTCATAATAAATCTTCAAAAAATTATTTTACATGCACGTTTTATAATAAGCGCAATTATCATATTTCAAGAAGATATTAAATTCTTTTAAATTTGACTAATTGTCTTTCAATTTTACGCTGTAACTTTCGGCTTTCACAAATAAAGAATAAACATGCCATTGAAGTTTATCCAAGGGCCAATTAAAATAGTAGACTGGCCACGGTAATATTGGATATTCATCGTCCCAAGTTTGGGCTAAAGCGTAATTTATGAAAATTACGTGCACATAATGGTAATTTTGGAAATTATGCCCAGAATTTCAAAAAATACTCCAAAGTCATAGGAAGGTAGAAAGTAATTTCCTAGTTTGTATTTGAGGCTTGGTTGAGGTATAAAGGAGAAAATTACCTCAAAAAGGAATTTTAAAATATTATTTCAATTTTGCCATGTTATTAAAATCGTCAAACCGGTCACCAACCCGTCCGGGCCAACCGGTTAAACCAGTTCAATATTTATTTAAATTTTTCTGATTTTAAAAATTCATATATAATTCAATATATTTTCAAAAATTACAAATTAAGACTCGATGGAAAGTTTACCTCAAAATATTTTACGGGCATTTTATTCAAGAATTAGGCAATTTATTGGAAATTATGGGAAAATTAGTTAAGGATTAAATTTGAGCTTGAGAAAAATTAGGGCATTATTCCCTAATAAATTTGAATTATTGATGGTTTCACATTGATCATATGATTCAATAATCTCCAAAAAGCATTTTTGGAAGATTAATCCCATATCAACTAATAAGTGAAAATTAAGAGGATGATTATGCTTCCGGAGAAGCAATTCATGCTCCTCCAAAAGTATAAAGGTGGACACAAAATTTTATTAATTTAAGAGATGAGTTTAAGACGACATGAGCTCTCTTTCTGCCATTCACCTTCGAAACTTTGCAGCCACAAGGAAATGAAGAGAAAAACAAAAGTGAGGAAAAGAGAGAGAAGGGAAGGGAAGGAGGAAGGGCGAGCTAATAGGTAAGAACTTGTTCTAAATTCATCATCTCTTCTAGTTTTTTCCTTCCAAGATCATCTATATAAGGTCTTTAAAACTTCTCTTTATGGTGTGTTTTTAGCAAGAGGAGAAGCTGAAGCCTAGGGTTCAAGAGAGGAATTTCAAGGCAATCAAGTTAAGGCTTAGGTAAGTGATGATTTTGGTTGTTGTAATGAGACTATCGATGTTGTTGTAGATGATGAACTGCACTGTTCTTGGATTTTTTATTTTTGGGAAGCAAGAAAATCAAGGGGAAATGCTGTCCAATCTTTTAGAAATTTTGGAAAGGATGATTTAAGTATAATTTGATGCTGAGAAAGTGACAAGGGATATGAATTAACTAGTCGATAGAATGAGAATTGAAAAATCACTTTGCTTCCCTTGGATTAAAATCCACAGCCAGAATATGATAGTGAGAAGAAGTTGTATTGAGATTATCAATTGTTATACATAAGTGTAGTTACCTAATAGATTAGGTTCTTGGTTTAGGACAATACCATTGGGCCTTAAAGCTATTAAGCCCATACGGTATATATATTGCGGGAAACATATTACATTGTACTGGATTCTGCACATGACTTCAATATACCAAAAGAGAGTTTTCTGGGTAAGTTGTTATTAAGTTGAGTTTTGTGTATTTTGATACTTCCAATGTATCCAAACTGAAAATTTGTTTAGGGTACAAGTGAGAAAATAAGTTTGGAAGCATTGAAAAATAACGTTGAATAATTTAGCTTGAATTAAATTGACTACATGGATTGCCCAATGATTGTGCTCCATTAAAATCAAATCTTTGGATAAAGAAATAATAACTTCACCGAATCATTTATGGAGTTATATATATTTGTCCAGATCAACAAATCTTGGCCGAAAACATACAACAATTATTATTTTCAGTTTCAAAAGACAAATAGATTGATAAATTCAAACATATAAAAGTCCAAAACAAAACCTGGCCAGCTGGTACATAAGGATCCCCAGTTAACTTAAATGCTTCTACATACTCATAAAACTCAAGATCTGAAGGTTCCCTAGCCCCACTGTCTTCTTGCCACTGACCAAATTTGCATCTAAGTTGAATGACTTTTGAGGAGTAAAGACCATGTGCACCGATGTATAGACTTGATGAAAATAAAGTATTTGCTGATCACTATAAGTTACAGTACAAACCGTAGAAAATTAAAAATGACAAGTTCTGTAGAAAATTACCATTTAAAGGATCTGAAGAGGCTAGTATTTCAATACGGTTGAAAATAGTAGACCCAGACAATGGTTGGTGGTTCTGAGCTTGACTAAGAGTATGACTTATTAATTCTCCTACATTTTTCAGGACCTAAGAGAATAGCACAGAACATTATAGATAAGCAATATCAAGGAGAACTAGCTTCGCCAAAGAAATTCAATTTTGCAAAAGTATTTTCAACATAAAAAACTTAGTAGTTAAATTTTATCACTAAATAATCAGTACTGAATAATCAGTGCTAGATTCAATTTTATCAAAGATGCACTCAGTAAATAAAATTGTGTCAAAGTAAAAACTTAGACCTACCTTAGACGGCACCTTTCCCCTGCCAATAAACTTAGCAAGATCAAATATAACATGATCAACCGGGCGTTGACCTCGAATCTTAGTTGATTTATCTGATGAAAATTTCCCTTCGCCACCACCATCCCGCTGGTTCACTTCTTTTTCTACAGTGAACGAAAATAAACCATGTCCATTCTCCAGCTTAGCAGGAACCCGATGGAACTTTCGAGTAGATAAATTACTGAAAAGTTTCTGAGCAAGACCATCAATGACAAATTTAAATGCAATTTCATTCTGTTCCTCACGTCCACTGGTTTTAGGAGCAGTATTAATTTCAATATCATCATCTCCCTTTTGGTCAGACTTAGCATCTTTGATTTCCAGACTTTCTGTTTCATTTTCCTTCTCTTCCTCATCCTCCTCTCCTCCTCCTCTTCATCTTCATCTTCCTCAATTATCTGTTCAATAACCTTAGATATTAGATCCTTGTCTACCTTCTTTGAAGGAGTCACATTCAAAACCTTCACCTGTCACCAGGAATCATATCCTTCAAGACATTCTGAAATCGAGGAATTCCCTCAGTTGGGTCTGAGCCATCATCCTTATCGTCGCCACTCTCAGGATCTTCGATACTCACAACAAATAGCTCACTTCTTCCTTCATGTGACTCGACAGAGCTCAATCTCTCAGCAAGGTTTGATATCTTAGAGGATGCTATTAGGGAGGTGTGGCCACCTCCTCCCCGCTTTAAGTAAACAGCCTGAAAAGCATCAACCATAAGGTTTATATATACACAATGATCAATGTGCACTTATTTGGAAATATAAAGGTTAAAAATGAAAATGCTAGCATAGAGCTACATTTGATATAACAGTATCAGTGTAAGTTGGCATGTGTAATACCCCAAAAATCTGACTTAGGGAAAATATCATAAATGAGAAATGTACCTATTAAAAATAGGTGAATATGAGGTTTCAAACACCTTGTATTGAGTTTACCTTGTTGTTAAGGTAATTTCTCTTGAAATTAGATAATTTGCAATTAGGTCCCTAAAACGTTTGGAAATTTGCAAATAGGTCCCTAAACACATTGTGGGTTATAAATACCCTGTGAAAGCTATAAAAGAAGCAAGTAAAAATCTATTTGAAATAGGGAAGGATATTGTCCCTAATTTAGGTAATTTATTAAGTTACAAACTTGGAGAAATTGTAGAAGAATACTCAAAAGTAAGGAAATGACCGAAATACCCCCGTAAATGCTAAGATAATGCAGGAGACATGAAAGCAAAAATGTCAATACAAAAATTATGAGTTAATGATTAATACTAAATAAGAAAATTGTCAACATTTAGAAAGGGATTAATAAAGTAATTAATGGCTAATTATTTAGACATGAATGAAGAAGATATCCAAAGTTAATTAAATAAAACCTCTAATATGAGATTAAATTACTAATGATGCTTTAATAGCTAGATTATGGGGTAGACTAATTAATCAATGAGAAGTGCAATACTAGAACAATTAATCATTTGATTAGGAGGTTAATTAAGCTTTGCTAATCACTTTGAAGAGTCAACAAAAGCAACACTTGATCCACAAAGGGCCACATCACTTGGTTTGTGAAAGTAGTGGAGTATGTGTAGCCAACAATGCAAAAAGACTTTGAGAAAATAGAAGAGAAAGAGTGAGGGGAGAGGGGAGAGGGGACGAAAATTTGAAGGAAGGAAGAGGTGAGAATTTTGATCTAATAGTTAGAATTGAAAAGTCAAAGAAGTATTCTTTGAACCACAAAGTGCCACATCACTTGATAGGAAGAATATGTGAAGTTGAATTAGCCAACAAAGCAAGGAAAATTATATGACATGTGTGGGAAAGATTTTGTGAGAATGGAAGGGCCAACAAGGCAAGAATGAGGGAGTAAGAAAATGGATGACA
Organism: Acacia pycnantha; assembly: GCA_025563575.1. Classification (NCBI taxonomy): domain Eukaryota; kingdom Viridiplantae; phylum Streptophyta; class Magnoliopsida; order Fabales; family Fabaceae; genus Acacia; species Acacia pycnantha. The sequence continues at coordinate 484,196 of JAMWYP010000277.1, forward strand.
TCAACCCCTTTTAAGCCATGAATTTCGCATGGCATAGGGAGCTTTGGGCAAATTGTAATGCCAAATGGGTCCTTGAGTTTTTCTATAAATAGGGAGCAATCCTCTCTTCATTCTTCACACCAACTCATACCAAATAGGTGAGTTTTAGAGAAGCAAGAGTAGAGAGAAGTGAGAGCTAGTGAGAAGCAAGAAGGGTGAAGGAGTGTTCTTCAAGGGTAAGTGTTCTAGCTAGTCTTTTAGCTTTTGTAGTTTTTGTAGTCATAATTAGTTTATGCTTTGATCTTAAAGATTTAAGAGTAGTGTTGTTATCATGTTTTTATGGTTAGAAATGTTATTATTTCGAAAATATAATAGAAAATATGGTAGAGCAAAGTTCTTGAGGATTGAAGATCAAAGTAGCGAAATTCTGACAAAATTTACGGTTGAAAGTTTTTGAAGGAAGCGTTATTTAAGATATTATTTTATATATCACCTGATCTTCAAAAATCATAAAATTTTACATGAGTAAATTAGACATGTGGGGCTGTCCAAATATATAAAATATGTATCATTTGGAGTTCTACAGAAGGAGATATAAATCCTTGAAGTTAGGCCATTTTTTCCAGACGAAATTCTGGGCAGAGTTTAGAAACCTTAAACCTGGGAATGACTCAGGAAATCTGGGCGAAAATGAATATTTTTATTTGAAACTATACATCCTAAGGACTTCGAGGAATTTTACGGATCCTCGTTTCGATTTTTGTAGAATTAATTATGATTTTTCAAAATTGTTGGAAAATCTGCCCAGAAATTCAGTATTTCGTTTTTGAGAAAATGTAAGGGCAAAATTGTAATAATGAATACCCCAAGGGTAGAAATGTCGAAGTGGGTGAAAATAACCTTTTGATATTATTCTAAGAGATAGAATATTAGTTGTGATATTATGGAAAAAAGGAATAATCCGACGATAACGTATAGGATATCCGAGAGGTCCGGAGTCGGGTTTAGAAGGCCGAACGTTTGGCCATTACACGGTGAAAGGTACGTTCGCGTACTGTAACACTAATCTGATGTTTATGGTATGCATGTATGTGCTAGGTGTATTGTATGTGGTAGTTGATAGCTCTGTGATATGTTTGTATATTGTTGATATGTTTACGTTTGCCATGGGCGATATATCTGCATGCTATTGGGCGATATATGTATACATGCTATTGGACAATATATGTATGCATGCTCTTGGGCGATGAGTGCACATATACTGTTGTTGATATGATTGTCTGTGGTCCATATGTTGTGTCTGTAAATATGAGGTTAACCGTTACCTGAGATCCGGTGCGGATCTCAGGCCTTAACATAGCGTCAGGTTCCAGAGGCCGAGGACCGAGGAGAGAGGCAAGCAGCCCGAGTAGAAGACCCGGCTGAAGACTTCCTTTTTGTTGTTCCAGCGGAAGCCTTTCTTTTGTTATATACTTCTGAACCACGTGGTTTCTGTACCGCTGTTGTAACCAGCCAGACTTACGACAGTTTATAAATATATATCAGTTACTCAAATGCTCCGTTGCTCTACTCTGATGTTTTCAAATGATGTTTGTTTGAAAAAAAAAAAAATTATACTGCTTTTGCTTTTGGAAAACGGGGATGTTACAACATGTATGAACACACAAACAAGATTTGATCCCCTATTCCCTGAAGAAGGCAAGAACATTACGGTATCCTCTTGCTAGCACACAAATGAATGCACAGAATGCCATATAATACAATAGAACAATTCAATAAGTAACCAACCATATCTGAATTCATAAATTAAGACACAGCAATTAGAAAACCAGATTTCATGAATTGGTACGATGCATGTATAGATTACGGTAACATTCAATAAGATAACTAAATTAAAAGGTGCAGATGAGGAAAAATTGTCTGAGTGGAAGTTGAAATGCAAAACCACCAGGATTTCATGACTGTCTAGCAAGAGCCAGATTGCTCATTGCGGTTTAAAGTATAAAGGAATTTCTTTTAAAAATATTCAATAAACTAGGAAATACTGAGGAAAATAATAAAAACATATAGAAATAATATTCAATTAAATTATTATTATTATTTATATTTTGCATGCAGTTAATTAGTTTAACTACAATATGCATATGAAACCCCTAACGGTTAACAAATTCATTAAATCAGATGAATTTTGCTAAGAATATAATACATCATCACATAAAAACATATACATTCACCTGAATGCTTGTTGCAGTTACTGTAATATCTGAGCAAACAATGATATGGAAGTTAAGTAGAGAATAGATACTTGCCACTTATATTCACCTTTCTTATTCACTAAGAAAAATTTCAAACAAAGGAACACCAGCAGCAGAGGTAGCAAGTTGCCTGGAAAAATATGGCCAAAAAAAATTCAAAACCAAAGGCCTCATAATTTAGCAGGATTGCCAAAAAAAAAAAAATCGACAGTTTGTTCAGAAAAACATCTTAATGTCCAATTGAATCCCAAGACAACCAAATCATAGGTTACTTGGAACTAAAAGAATGGAATTTTTAAGCTGCGTTTCAACCTAGGGAGCATGGACACCAACACAGACCAAGCAACATTACAAAATCTGAAGTGACCATATGATATTGTGAGTGTCCTATCATGGCCAATACGAAGGCTAAACACAAGTTTAGACACGAGAAGCTTATTTTTGAAATGCCTATCCTTCATAGGTTCCATTAATTCAAACAGATGGCACCAGGAACAAAAGTCAGGTATATCTATAACATAAGAGAAAATGTAATTTACTTTTGTCATATATTTTTCTGATAGAAAGCCTGCATTTTCGATGACTACAGTCAGTCATGGATGATGGATGATGTAACGCCCGTCCTTTTGACGCCTTTATTTATCAGAGTTATAGCGCACAGGCATCGAAATAATTTAGACGACTTAATTGCGGAATAAAACTTTAACAAAATAACTTAGTTCGAAAACATGAGGATGAATTTTTCATAAACGATATCTATCCCATAGGGAATCTTAATACATTATTCCATAATAGAGAAATGATAAACGAAAAAATACAATCCAACTACCGATATTTTTCCAAAAGGTTCCTTCCGCTGTAACCCTTACAGCTGCATCTTTCCTTTTGATTCCGATCCACCACCTGTCTCTTTCATGCGATCTGGAATTCAAATGAATGAACCCCAGGGGTACCAGTTAATCTCATATGCAGGTATGAAATATAAATCGTAGTATAACACATGTATAAGCATAGAGTAATTCACAATAAACAAGTCGCACTGTTAATCGCAGCTAACAGCCAAGGACCGCAGCCCTTTGGAACACGCAGCTCCATTTTAGGACACGCAGCCCCAATCCATAGCTAGGATACATACATGCAGATTATCTAGCAACCATGATCAGTCATACATGAATACATACATACAAGCTATCGAGATAACAGTTACCCACCTCAAACTTGAATCCTTAACTTTGTCCGGAATTGTTGAGATCGGTAGAGGTGTCAAGGTATGCCTATAAACGTTTATCATTGTCATTAGTCACTACTTACGTTGCAAAGTATCTAACTACACGAATTATTTTTAGAGGATTAAAAATATATTAACCCCTAAAAATTCCCTTACTAAAAATACGGGTGAAGGTGCAATTTTACCAATAAACAATTAGCGTAAGAGCATCTGACACAATTAACTATTTAGGGTATCTTACATACAAAAGAACAATTAAAAGAGGAAAAAAAACACAACACCGTTAGCTTATGAAGTAACAGACGTTTAGTTTTGACCCAGACGCTGATGTGGCAACCCTGTCAGAAAGATAGATGTAACTCTGGCTTTTTATCTTGCTTGAGCTTCAACGAAGAGAGGAGAGAAGAAGACGAAGATGCAATCCTGAGAAAAGCCGAGAGAGCGGAGAAGAAGAAACAAGGGCGAAAACGCGATCTTCTGTCGCTTCTTCCACCATTCATCGTTTGGCGATGATCGATCGTGAAATTTCTCAGATGGCGTCTCCATTCTTGCGCAAGCTAGCTTGTTTTTCTCAGATCAAACCCAGTTTTTCCTCCATATTTTCTGTCTTCGGTGCCCCAAAGAAAATAGAAGAAAGATAGGAAGAAGATTATGCTAATTTGACCCACTCATCGTCTTATTTGTTGATCTCCGTGGAGAGAAACTTGGGGGTCTGTAACTTAAGTGGGGTTTTTCCTCAGTAATCAGGTTGGTACTGTTTCAGCTTCTCTCTTTCAATTTCTGAGTTTGGATTCTTGAATGTGCTAATTTGAGTTATGTTTCTTATAGTTTGTTGTGCTTTAGTGATTCATCAGGAGGCTGAGGTTCCTCTATATTTTCTGCTAATTTTATTTTCAGATCTTGGTATTTCCCTACACTGTTAATGTTGTTTCTGCATGTGTTTGAATCTTTTCTTTTGTCAATTTTCCCTCCCCTTTTTTGTGTTTCCAGAATTTGTGAAGATGAACTTGATCTGGCATATTTGGGTCTGAGAAAGACATGTTATGATCCTCTGTTTGTTCATAGATGAAAAGTAATTGGTGGCATTCCAACACTATCTTACTGTGTATATCTTTTCAGTTCTTTGAATCATCTTATGCTCGTTGATCGGAAAAATCATCTTGACCTCAGTAAGCTTGTAGTCGTAACTTTTGTTTTAGCATTCATTCTGTTCTTCCTCCTTCTATCCTTACTGGTTTGTGATCTGCTCTAATCTAAAATTGGATGTTATTAATTACAAGTGTTAGAGTCTCAAACACCCATTGCTTTCCATAATTGTCGGTGTGCTGATGGATGATTACAGAAGTTTGTGTTATCTTATTGTCAACTTTGAAATCGTATAAAAGAACAGGGCATGTGTTTGTATCGCGCTTTCCTTTTCTGATAGTTTCACCTTTGAATCGTGTCTTCCTCGAGCTTTTGCAAAAATAAGGCTCAGTCAAATGTTTCTGACACAACTTGCCACGTTTTGGTTTTAGCTTCACCACATCAGCATCTAAACGTCCGTTACTTGCTTAAACTGACGGATTGTGTATTTTAGCCCTTTGTAATTGTTTTTTTGCATTTAAGGTACCATTAATAAATATTTGTGCTGGATGCTCTTTCGGTAATTGTTTGTTGGCAAAAATGCACCTTAACCCCTAAAAATACCATCTTAATAAATAATAATATTATTTATTATTATTTATTTATCTATCTATTTTATTAAGAGTCATGTCCTTTAAAAATGTTAAGAAGGTTTGTCCTTGTCACTTTAGAGTCATTATAACCCTTAATAGACAAGTTATCCAAAAGAAGAACCTTTACTTTGAAGGTTATGCACTATTGACAACTTAGTGACTATTTTAAGATTTATCAAAAATTCAGCCTTTAACTTTTCTGAGAACTTAGAAAATTCATAAATTGACCGATACAACTCCAAATGGAGTGATTCCAATTTCTACTTAAACCTTGATAAGTCTATTTTCATAAATTAAAGTCACCAAGTTAATTTATGACTGGGAAAATTTCCAACTTTCGAAAAACACAAACAATGTCCAGAATTTTCTGATTAAACTTTGAAAATTCATAATTAATTCTACAAAATTCCAAATGAGGTGCTTCCAAAAACTACGTGTTCCTTAGCATGTCTACTTTCACATAAAAACAATACCAATAGACATAACACAATATATCATTCCCAGATTTCGAAAACGTGATCATTGTCCAGATAACTTCCCAAAATTATGACTCAACTTCCAAAACTTATATCTCGAGCTACAGACCTCCGTTTGCAGTGATCCAAAGCTCTTTTTAAACCTTATTGTGTCTGCTAATCACTGTAAAAATTTCAAGGAAAAAACCAAATATTTTCCATTTCAAAATCAGGCTCGAAAATCACTGTTCACCGAAGTGCAGAAAATCTTCCAGATTTTGGCTAAACTTTGGAAAATCATATTTCCCTTTCTACAAATCCGTTTTAGCTGTTCTTTGGATTTTTGGAAAGCTTGAGATGTCTAATATTTACTGTAAAAATTTCAATGAGAAAAACAAACATTTTCCATTTCAAAACCAAGCCCAAAAATTACTGCTCATCGGAAGTGCAAAAAACGTTTCAGGTTTTTGGCTGAACTTTGGAAAATCATATCTCCCTTTCTACAAATCCGTTTCAGGTGTTCTTTGGCTCGTTGAAAATTTTGAGATGTCTACTATTTACTGTAAAAATATCATGTAAAAACTCAAATGTTTACTTCATCCGAAATGCAACGTCATTTTGCTGCTCCTGAACTATTCCGAAAATCTTACAGATTTTTAGCTCAACTTCAAAAAATCATCTCTCTCAATCTACACGTCCGTTTTGGGTGTGCTTTGGCTAGTTTCAAACCTTATTGAGTCTACTATCTACTGTAAAAGTTTCATGTAAAAAATCAAACGTTTACCCATAGAACAGATGCTCACAACCTTCTCTGTTTTTCTGTTATGAAAACAGGGCCTGTTCATATTCTCTACGTTTTTCCTTCTAACCAGACTGTTACTTGCACAGTGAATAAAGGAAAGGAATGAATTATTATTTATCATTGTGTGTTTATATATACACAAGAATAATACAATGGGTATTAACCAAATTAGATACATTAACAACCTGTAACAATATGTAACAGAAAGTAAAACAGAACTAATGGACTAATACAACTTGAAGCTAACTAATATAATTTGAAGCTATGTTACACCTATCACCCCCCACAAGCTGGAGTGTGTATGTTCCGAAGGCCCAGCTTGGATGTGAGCTCATGAAAACGAGTAGGATGCAAAGGTTTTGTGAATATATCTGCAAGTTGATCAGCAGAACGAACAGGAAGAAGACGAATAACCTTTGCTTGAAGCTTTTCCCTTACTAGATGACAATCAAGCTCTATGTGTTTTGTTCTTTCATGAAAAGTGGGATTTTCAGCAATTTGAATGGCTGATTGATTATCACAAAACAGAAGAGCAGGGGCTATATCTGAAATCTGGAAATCATTCAACAAATAGACAAGCCATTGTAACTCACAAGTGGTAGAAGCTAAGGCCCGATATTCAGCTTCTGAAGAAGATTTAGAAACAGTAGCTTGTTTCTTGGCTTTCCAAGATATTAAGGAAGAACCAAGAAAGATGGCAAACCCAGTAACGGACCGGCGAGTATCCAGACACCCTGCCCAATCAGAATCACTGAAGCTACGGAGCTGTAAATCAGAATCAGCAGAAAAAAATATTCCAGCACCAGGAGAAGATTTAATATATCGAAGGACACGATGGGCAGCGGCCAAATGAGTGTCAAGAGGATTACACATAAACTGACTAAGCTGCTGAGTAACAAAACTCAGATCTGGCCGAGTGGTGGTAAGGTATTGTAAACGACCAATGAGCCTTCTATAAGCAAGAGGATCAAGCAAGGGCTTACCATGATCCTTAGAAAGCTTCAAATGAGGATCCATTGGACAATTAGCAGGTTTGCAAGCCAAATAACCAGAATCATCAAGCAACTCAAGTGCAAATTTGCGTTGGGAAAGAAATAAACCCTCCTTAGATCGAGCAAGTTCCAAACCAAGAAAATAACGAAGTTCACCAAGGTCTTTAATAGTAAAAGCAGTATCTAAATGCTGTTTTACCAAGTTGATTTCAGCCAAATCACTACCAGCAAGTACCACATCATCAACGTACACAAGAATAACAGTAAATGCAGCAGTAGAGGCTTTAAAAAACAATGAATGGTCAGAAGCGGACTGAGTATAACCATAAGACAGCAAAGCAGAAGACAACTTGGAATACCATTGGCGACTTGCTTGCTTTAAACCATAGAGAGACTTTTGCAATTTACAAACCTGATGAGGATGAGTTGGGACAAAACCCGGGGGAAGGTCCATATAAACTTCCTCATGCAAATCACCATGTAAAAAGGCGTTGTTGACATCTAATTGGTGCAGATGCCAATTCTTTGCAGAAGAATAGAAAGAAGAAGGCGAAGGGTAGTCATTTTGGCAACCGGAGAGAAAGTATCAAAATAGTCTATACCTTCGTTTGAGTGTAACCCTTGGCCACAAGTCGAGCCTTATGTCTCTCAATGTCACCATTAGCTTTAAATTTGGTGCGGAAAACCCATTTGCAACCAATGGTGGCCTTTCCAGGAGGTAAAGAAGTAAGAGCCCAGGTCTGGTTGTGTTCAAGAGCACGAATTTCTGCATCCATAGCCTCTCTCCAAACAGGAAATTTAATTGCTTGTTTAAAAGTGGTAGGGTCAGAGTGAACAGTAACATTATTAACAAAAGAATGATAAGAAGAAGAAAGGGAAGAATAAGATAAAACAGAAGATAAAGGATAACGAGGAGAACCTTTCAATGATGATTGGTGTGTAGAAGATGTGAGGGCACAATGAAAGTCCTGCAGATATGAGGGGGGTTTATGGAGTCTTGTGGATCGACGTGAAACAGGAATAGAATAGGGTGGTGAATTTGAAGGAATAGAATCAGAGATGGGTAAGGGAATTGATGGAGAAATAGGAGTGGGGAGAGGAATATCATCTAGGAGAGGAGAACAAGGCTGTATTTCAGGAAAAAGAGGTTGGGAGTGGCTGCCTTGTTTGAAAGGAAACACATGTTCATGAAAGAAAACATCACGGGAAATAAAAATTTGATTATTCGATATATCTAACAATGTAAAAGCCTTTGAACCAGTGGGAAGACCCAAGAAAACACATTTGCGTGCTCGAGGATCAAACTTTGAACGATGAGCAGACAAAGTAGAAGCAAAACAAAGAGAACCAAAGACTTTGAAAAGAGAATAAGAGGGTACAACACCATGTAAACGTTCAAAAGGGGTGCTGTTGTGAATAGTAGGAGATGGCAGACAATTGATTATATGAGTTGCATGAAGAACCAAAAAAGACCAATATGCAACAGGAATATGAGATTGAAAAAGTAGGGCTCTAGCAACATTTAGAATGTGTTGGTGCTTACGTTCAACAAGACCATTTTGTTGAGGAGTAGCCACACAAGATGTTTGATGAATCACACCATTGGAAGCAAAAATTGAGCCAAGTTGAATTCAGCACCATTATCAGACCTTAAAATTTTGATGGTTGTGCAAAATTGGTTTTTAACAAAAGCAAAGAATTTGGTAAGATGAGTATAAGTTTGATTTGGTGGTCATTAAAAAAGCCGTATATCGAGAATAATCATCAACAATGGTTAAAAAGTAACGATGACCCTGAATGGATGGGACCGAAAAGGGACCCCATATATCAACATGAACTAAATCAAAAATTTTATTATACGAACTAGTGCTTACAGGGAAAGGCAAGCGTTTTTGTTTTGCAAAATGACAAGTATCACATTGAAATGTATGAGATACAGGGATATCAGAAATGCATTTATGTAAAATTGAAAGTGTAGATGCAGAGGGGTGTCCCAAGCGCATGTGCCAAAGAGTTGAATTAGAAACAGGAGTGGTATTGGTCAGAAGAACCTGAGAAGGTTTAGTCTGGGTGACCATATCTGCAGTAAGTAGGTACAAGCCCTCAAAAAGCCTAGCTGAACCAATCATCAGCGAAGGTTGGAGTGAGTGTATCTGACAGAAATGAGAGTCAAATGTTAGGAAATAATTTGAAGCAACTGTTAATCGAGAAACAGACATGATATTAAAGGAAAAATTTGGAAGAAAAAGGACATGATGCAAGATTAAGGAATCAGAGATTCTAACTGTCCCAGAAAAGCTAGCAACAGCCTTAGCACCAGTTGGAAGACTTACATTAATTGGAGCAATTGATGCATAAACTGAAAATAAAGCCAGGGAACAACATACATGATCAGTTGCTCCTGAATCAATGATCCAGGAGACAGATGAAGTAGATACTGAAATACCTTCAGTTGGAGCAGAAACAGAGGCAGAAAAATGATTGACCGAAGGTGGAGAGCTGAGGAGACTAAGGAGTCGTTGATACTGATCAGAGGACAATTGAGGGAGAATGGTAGCTTGTGAAGACGTGGAGTCTGGAGAAGGAGCAGGAGCAGATGGAGATTGAGGAACATGACCAGAACCCTGAGTACCAACTTGATTCACCATAGGAGAAGGTGTATTTCCAGCAATTGAACCATTGCGAAATTTGAAGCCAGGGGGGAAACCGTGCTTTCTATAACAAGTGGCTTCAGTATGACGAGGCTTTCCACAATGAGAACATTGTTTCTGATTTTGACCAGGAGGATTATACCGAGGTGTCTTAGTCAGCAAAACTTTCGAATCAACAGGAAGAACGGAAGGAACAGGATGAAGTTCACGTTCCTGTTGAGTGACCAACGAAAATACACGAGTAATGGAAGGAAGAGGGTCGAGCAGCATAATCTGTGATTTGGTGGAATTATATTGTTCATTGAGACCTTTCAAAAAACGGATCACCTGATCCTCTTCTCTGTGACTAAGAGCAGTACCAATTGAACCACAAGAACACGGTTTCAGCGGACGGATATTAATCATCTCGTCCCACAGAATTTTCAGATGCGTGAAATACTCACTTACACTGAGGTTACCTTGTCGTAAATTACAGATTTCTTCTTGAAGATCGGAGATGCGAAATAGGTCCGACTGAGAGAATCTTGAACGCAGATCAATCCAAATCTCAGAGGCAGAATCGAACCACATAATGCTCTTGGCTATTGTGGGAGAAAGTGATCGAGTGAGCCATCCTTGCACAAGGTTGTTGCAGCGTTCCCATGCCGGAAAAAGTGAATCGGTCAACGGCGGAGGAGTCACTGAACCATCAACAAAACAGAGTTTGTTCTTCGAACGGAGCGCCATACGCATTGCTCTGGCCCAACCATGATAATTTGCGCCATCTAGAGGAGGAGCAACGAGTATAAGTGCCGGATTTTCATTTGGGTGAATGTAAAAGGGAGAGGAAGGATCTATGAGGGGAAGAGGTACAGCGGAAGGGATGGAATCTGTGAGTGGAGGTACAGCGGAAGGAATGGAAGATGAAGGAGGATGATCGGTGGTTGAAGCTGAGGCCATGGAAGCCGGTGATGAGATTGAGCGGAGGAAACAAAGTGAATTGGACGGAGGAACCAAGGAGGTCGAAGAAAGAGAAAGGTATTAGGTGGAAAGGTGAATGAAGAAAGAGAAAGATATTAGGTGGAAAGGTAAATGACAAGCAGAGAAAGGAAAAAAGGTGTTGGCTCGTGATACCATGTTACTTGCACAGTGAATAAAGGAAAGGAATGAATTATTATTTATCATTGTGTGTTTATATATACACAAGAATAATACAATGGGTATTAACCAAATTAGATACATTAACAACCTGTAACAATATGTAACAGAAAGTAAAACAGAACTAATGGACTAATACAACTTGAAGCTAACTAATATAATTTGAAGCTATGTTACACCTATCACAGACAGCTAGCAGCAGACTGAAAACATGAAAATAAGAAGGAAAGGTGATATAAGGAGGAGGGGAAATGGTGTGGAGCTCAAGAAGTATGACTGGGTTGTCGCTGTTGGTGATCTCACTCTGTGATGTGGTTGAACGATAAAGACGCTGCTGCAAACTCCTTTCTCTGTGTATACTACGTAAGTGACGCTGTGGTGATGAGTACGTGTGCATATATATTTCTTTTTTTCTCCTGCTTTCTCACGGTGCAGCTGGATATTGGGTTTGAGTTTGGGTTTGTTTTATTTTGCTGCTCTCTCTCGTGTTGGGCCAAGTGACTCCAGATAATGAAATGGGTTTGGACCCAAATGGAGTGGTTTAATGGATCGATAGAAATAAAATAGGTGTTTTGCATGAGATAGTAAAATTATCCCACTTAATTCTTCACAAGGCTTTTATTTGCAATTAAGCTCATTACTGATATAAATGCAATTATTTGAGAATTATTAAAATTTAATCCTTAGTTCCACTTAAGGATTTTCTTTCTCAATTAAATTCTTTAGGCCATAAAATATCGATTCCATAATTTTTAGGCCTAAATTATCCCTGACTAATTTTCTTTAAATTTATTCTTTTCCCGAAATAAATAAAAGAAAAATGGGCCTTAATCCCCAATAATTATTCTCATGATTATTTTAAGCCCAAATTTCGAAATTAACTTCTATATATTATTCAAACTTTAAATCCCAAAATTTGGGATGTTACAGATGATCACTGCACCTAGTTTCCAGCCATGATCAAGGTTTCTTTGCCACACGTGAATCACACACTAACGGAAGGAATAATGACAAGCTAGATAAATATTTCCTAAGTAGTCACCAACATATGGTATGAAATAATTCACCAAAAAACCTATCATTTAAAAAACAAATAAATTAAAACTGAAGTACTAATTGATTTTCACACCTTCACATAACTCATTCACCCATAACGCAATTGATAAAGTGGTAGCACTAGCATCTCCTTTCCCAAAAAACAAAAACTAGTTTTCTGTTTTCTGTTTTCATGAAGGGCAAAATTCCTAACGCACTATCATCAAGAGAAGGAAAATACCTAGGACTATAACTCCTTGCCACATATCTTCCATGCTCTGGAGTTATACGAATAATTGGACCATGTGGATCATTAGCATCCTTTGAAATGCCAGACCACCAGCAACTTGAAATCCCAATATATTCTTAGGGTCGAAGTAAACCACCAACAGTTAATTCCAGAGAGTTAGAAATGAATTCCATATTTAACCAAATTACTGGAAAGTGACTGTTATTTTAAAACCAATAAAGTAATAAGAGAAACACAGCCTAATTACAGGATGATAATCACATCAAACATGAACAAAAATGAATTCCATATTTGCTACCCTCCTAAAATTAACTCCGATAACTGATTTGAGCTCTGGTAACATATCATAGACTAAACAACTCAGTAGGACAAAAAAATTAGGACATAAATTCCAATGATCACATTGAAACTGCGAAGAAACAGGCAGTCCCTAATCCCTATTGGCTTTCATGGTCACAAGTTACATGAAATTGCTGTAAAATAGGATGAATAACAAATAACTATACCAGAGAAATTCAAGATGAAATACACCCAAACTATTCAACTTAAGTAATAGCAATTGAAGGACAGATGCTAGCACTACTAAGTTCACCCCATGAAATTGCATATCAACCAAAAGGCAAAAGCTATTCATGAAAATTTTCATGCAACACATTTTGTGAGAACTCACAAGTCCAGCACCAGCTTTATCTCTAAGAAAAGCTGCATCAGTGTATTGTTCTTCCTCTATGCCTTTCTGGAAAAAAAACATTTAAAATAAAAATTCATAAAAGCTCACGAGCAAGAAAACACAATTTTAAAAGCAAGAAATATTTCTTGTCTAAAAAGCATTGCATGTGTCTGAATTCTTACATTGTGATGAGATATCACTCTTCCAACACTGTCATGGGTAGCTGCAGCAGCAATTTTATCTTAAACGTCTTGATATTATAGAAAAATCCACTTAAATTGTATCTTGTTGGAGAAATTAAATAATTTTTATCTAATTTTTATAAGTCAAATTTTCCAAATGCCTTATTTTACAATGTAGATTTAGATATCATGCGACCATGTTGGACATTTAAGAATACTCTCCCCATGTATTGGAATAAGCAATTAAGCACTATTGCACAAGTTGAGAGATTTTTTATATTCCATTGCAATTCTTTATTACTCCTCTTCTTTTTAGATAATTAGAAAAGTAGCTATTAGGTTCTAATCAAACAAAAGTAGCATCATAGTATTAGAAACTACAGAAGAGACCATCAATGGAGGCTTCAAATGTCCAAGAAAGATTGAATCATTACGTTCTTTTTTAAGCATAATTGCACCAATAAACCATAATACCGAACAAGAAAGAAGGAAACGAAATTAGTTGAAATTATCTTGACTTTCTCCTAATCACTCTTTCTCCTTCTCTCAAATGTCCTGCGAATTGTAGGAAAAATGAAAGGGTCAAGATTTTAAAAAGCTAATAAAAAAGGTGACTTCTAAAATGACCATTTTACCGCACCATTTTGCTATTCAATAAAAATATTTCAACTTTTGAAGTTAATTTTTTTAGAGAAGTTTATCTTAATGCATATTGTATACTCCTCATTCCATATAACGTTGTGTAAATGAAACAAACCCATTTGGAAGATCCCTTATGGGATTCTCAACAATATCATATTTATAATTACCTTTTTTGAAATTTACAATTAAAAGAATCAATGTCTGAACTTAGTTTTTGTCAATAAGACAATTGGATTTATAAATACCCTATTAAAATTTAGAGCTTCGTGATGATAGTTCATTGCTTCCCTATGTAAACACTTCTAATCATGTATGGAATTAACATGAAGACTTCATAAGTAACATTTTCAAATTTCCTTGCGATGACTCCATATATTTAAATCATTATGTAAAATAAATAACACGGAAAATTATATAAAATAAATCATCTTTTAAATTTATTGAAACTATTATCACTAATCCTCTAATATCACAAAATTTTCTTATGAAGAAAACTCATTTGAGCATCTATAATCGAAAAGGCCTCACATACATATGAAGTTTTTTTTTTTTTTTTAACCAGCATATATATGAAGTTTTTTTTTCGTATACTCACATATTTGCTTCAATTCACTAACAATTCTCCTCACTGATAAAAAAACTTCCTTTCCAAAATATCACCGAATTCAATTCAAGAATAATGCACATTCACAATTCAAGGCATTCTCAGTTTTTGCATTCACAAAAATGTTATAACATTTTTAACTTGATTCTTGTTATTTGACTCTTAAATAACTATTCCAACAAAGCTTTTAAAATAATATCTCTCATTTTAATTTAATAACACCATAGAGTGAAATCTAATCAAGGTTACATTACTCATAGCAAGGTGTTAGCTTTAGTTATAACTCTTTTCTTTCAAGCATTTCAACAAACAATTGATCAGAAATTTATAATATATTCATTAAGCAAGCTCCATAGATAAATAAATTAATTATCATATATATACAAACAATCTCCAAACAACATATATTCATGCGTTCAAATTCATATATTTATAGGAAGATTTCCTTAATATTTAAAAAATTTTATTTTGAAATAAATTTATATTGAAATTTTATAATAAATATATAAATATTATTTTAAATTTTTATTTAATTTATAGTATTATTTTTAATAATATTATATATATAAATATTATTTCAAATTTTTATATAATTTATGAGTAATTAGAATATACTCTGTTTTTGGGAATAGAAAAATAGAAGTAAACCAAGTAAAAGGTGGATACGCAGAAACAGAGGTAACAGTTGAAAAAGGATTGGCTACAAATGCCTAACACAGAATGGTAAGAGTTATTAAAATTTTGACTTCTCTGTTGTATCCTGTCAATTAATTATTTGTTAGAAACTATACACAAAAGGGGAAAGAAACCTAGTGTCAATTTTAAAGTGACTGACCTCCTCAACAAATCGATCAAGCTCTTGGTTTTTAATAAATTTTAATAACAATGCCTTATTATTAAGAAATTGTAACAACAATTACTTACTTTTGCGAGTGCCATACAAATAAAATAATACAGAACAACGATTCTAGCAATGCAGATAACAACGTTAATTTGTATAATACATATATAGCTAGTAAATACCAGTTTAAAATTGCCTTTCAGTTCACGGAGATATACAAAACATAACTGTTCAAGAATAAAAAAATAGTACTCCCTCCGGCCTTAGGAACACTTTTGTAGTGCAAATTGTATTATAAAAATGTTTTTATAATTAGGACGGGTAGTAGCATTTAAGTGGTAATTACTGTGAACAATCCTCAAAAGCATTAGTCCCATCACAAGAGATGTAGATTGTAATAACACGCTCTTCACATCCAAGCACAGTCTCAGCAATCCTAATATTTGATTTAGTTTCTATCCTTAATTGCTTAACAAAGAAAGATCGTTAGAAACTGTAAAAAAGTTCAAAAATTATTTACAAGGAAGTTCATAATGCAGTACTGGAATACCTATATAATCCACTATTATCATGAGAGAAATTAACGATGATGTTCCCAAGATTCACTAACAAGAACTTGCATTTAAACAAAATAACACTTGTACTGGCCATTTAAATGTCATTCTGAAAGAAGACTTGGATCAATCACACACGACATACTCCATCGCCCTCTGCTTCCCAAAAGTTATTAACCTTTACCACTGCCATATGTGTGTGCATATATATATTCAAAAAATAACTTTTAAGTTTCAACATAGAGTTGAACAATCTTAATCCAACCAAATTCCTCCTCTACACATTTTCACAAACACCTTGTGTGCATTAACATTCAAACAAGTTCATCAACTTCTTAATCTTCAAATCTCTTGTCTAACAATTTCCAAACACCCAAGTATAGAATTACTAAGCTTTTGTAATTAAAAAAAGGAATTACTACCCTTTCCAAATTTAATTCATCACCAAGATATTCAGTTCAAACCCAAGAAAACAGAACCTAAATCAATCTTCCTATTACAACAACCAAAACAATTAGAACAAAATTTCCTATCCAAATAAGCTCCTAAAACTTCAACTTCAGTTTGTCTAAATTTTCATCTTCTCTCCTACATCACGCACAGGCCAAAGAACAACACCAGGAAAATAAACACACGGCAGCTACACAGAAGCAAGGAAGGAGAGAAGTTTTCTAACATACCGACACAAACAGAGCACTGGAGAACAGAGTTGAAGGAGTCAAGGTTGGTATGTGCTGAAGAAGATAAAGAGGATAAAGGTGGCTCAGGCATACCCACGAGACGACGTCGTCTGAAGCAGCAGAAGAAGAAGCTTAGCTGACCAGAAAAGGAGGCAGCCTCTGATTTCTCAAATAATGGACAAACGAGAAATATCTTCTTAAAACATTTTTTACGCATAACCACTAACCAGCTCCCAAATTATGTCATTTTTTATGGTATGTTTGGTTTGAGGGAAGGGGAGAGAGGGGGAGAGAAAAAAAATGAGAGGAGGGAAATTTTTTTTGAAAATTGAGTGTAGTGGAGCCCACATATTTTCTTCTCCCCTCCTTTTTTTTTCTCTCCCCCTCCCTCTTATCCCCTTCCCTCAAACCAAACATACCCTTAGTGGATGGTCTTATTATCATTTTATTTTCCATATTTAAAAATTCAAAATTTCAACACCACACACCTATTTGATTGTACGATTTATTTTATTTTAAAAATATAAACAAGTTAAAGAGTTTATTTATGTCGGCGTTAAATTGCTCCATCATCATTTAAAATTATTGAATCAACATTACACTAAATGATACAAACGGTGTTAACATTAATGACTAAAACTGCATTTTATAAGGGGTGAAGGAGCAATTTAGCTAGCAAACTTTTACGTGAGCTCTCAGTACAAATAACTTTTAAGTTGACCAAAAATACTAAAAATATTTTAAAAATGTGCGGCCAGTACAAAAAATAGAGTAAAACTTTTTTATCCAAGGCGCTCCTTTAGTAAAACTTTTTTGTATTGAGGACTTCTGGAGTAAAAGTTTTTTGTGTTGACTACATTTAAAAGTTATTTGTGTTGGGCGTTATTGAGGTAATAGTTCGTTGGTCAAATTACTCCTTAACATTTTTATAAATTTCAGAGACTAAATTGAAACAGGATGTAAAATTAAAAGAGCAAATGTGTACTTTAGCTTTTAAGTAATAAACTATGGGGAAACAAATCCAGTAATAATTGTGTACTCTGTAAAACTGATAATGAATAGTGGGTCGTCTATTTTTTAGGTGTGAGATTCTTTAGATATGATGACTCATTCTCATAAAAAATGGTGGATGTTATGATAGATGTTTTTTGGAATAGTAAAACAGAGGTAAACCAAGTAATGTTATAAGATCATGTGTTTTTTACATTAACAGTGAAATAATAATATTATGTTGTGATGAAAATATTCATCGATTAAGTGTAAGTAAATAAAAATCAGTTTAGAATAATCAACTTAGGCTTCAATAATCAACTTCATTTCCAACCAGAATATTGTTCACAACCATTCATTATCTGACTATATAGAGGGAAGTACAAAATAATCAAGCTGCCCTCTGCATTACACGTGGCATTACACGTATCAAAAAGACAAGGAACTTATTCCATTACAACAATCCAGACACCAATAAATCAAAGATAAGAAAAATATCTAAAGGAAAAGAGTTTACAACTAGCTAGAGAATCAGAGATCCTGAAAACAGAAGACATAAGAATGTAGTAACAGAAGCCTATTAATATAGTAGATTTATCAAAAAGAAAATAGTTCAAGTTTTTATTAAAATATAGGAAGTAACATTTTAGAAGGAAAAAAAAACTTAGTAGATTTAAAATAATTAATACTTTCTTCTGCATTTTAATAGCATTAAGAGTATATTAAAAAATTTACACCATACAGTTGAATATCAATAACTAAACTTAACAATAAACAAATTGATCCACTAAACAGAACTCGTTGCAAGTTTTCAAGTGGCTTAAATCAACAATTGCTTTTTTCCCCCTTCTTAAATGTTACTTCCTACATTGGGAACAACAATCGCTCCATTGATTGAAGGGAATTGGATTCAATCCACTGCCGCTAGCGTTCACTTCCGGTCCACTGTGCAAAAAACAACACCGATCTCTCTTTTTTTTTCCTTTTTTAACAAATATTTCAGGATACTGTAGTTACTAAAAATATACTTCAGGATACTGGCCGGTACTGAAAAAATACATCATGATCTTGAAAAATTATTTTAGAATGCTGAAAAAATATTTCAGGGTACTGACTTGTACTGAAAAAATACTTGAAGATGCTGACTGAGGATACTGGCTGGTACTAAAATAATACTTAATGATCTTGAAAAGTTATTTTAGATCTGAAATAATTTTTCAAGATCATTAGGTATTTTTTCAAGATCACCAATATCCTCGATCGGCATCTCAAGTATTTTTTCAAGTCGATTAGTACCCTGAAATATTTTTTCAACATCCTAAAATAATTTTTCAAGATCATGAAGTACCAGTTAGTATCCTAAAATAATTTTTCAAGATCATTAAGTATATTTTCAGTACCAGTCAGTATCCTGAAGTATTTTTAGTACCAATCAGTACCCTAAAATATTTTTTCAACATCCTAAAATAATTTTTCAATATCATTAAGTATACTTTTAGTACCAGTCAGTATCCTGAAGTATTTTTTAAGTACCAGTCAGTACCCTGAAATATTTTTTCAACATCCTAAAATAATTTTTCAAGATCATGAAGTAACCGTTAGTATTTTTTCAGTACCGGTCAGTATATTTAAATATCTACAGTATCATGAAATATTTGTTAAAAAAGAAAAAGAGGGATCAGTGTTGTTTTTTGCACAGTGGACCAGAAGTGAACGCTAGTGGCAGTAGACTAAATCCAATTCCTTGATTGAAGAAGGCGAGGAGGTGTAGTTTCAGATGGATTTGTACAATTTCTGAATGTTGAAAACGGGGTTGATTGGTAGCCCATGGG
Organism: Acacia pycnantha; assembly: GCA_025563575.1. Taxonomy (NCBI): domain Eukaryota; kingdom Viridiplantae; phylum Streptophyta; class Magnoliopsida; order Fabales; family Fabaceae; genus Acacia; species Acacia pycnantha. The sequence goes on from JAMWYP010000277.1 coordinate 503,693, forward strand.
TTGGCCCCAACATAACCCAAAAGAGTGGGGCTTATTTGGGGTTAGGGCCAAAAATGACCCCATCATATGGGGGCTAAAAATATGGGAGTCAAATATGGGGCTTAATCGGCTGGGCCATAAGGTCCAGAGCTCTACATTTTGTGCCTTTTGATATTGTCAATTTCGTAATGCGTGTGTTCATTTAGGCATCGACATAACTTAATATAAGCTGGTAGAAGTTTTCTCTCTTAGTTATGGGTTTGCTTGAAGGAGTCCAGTTCTTCTGCCCGGCGTCCCCTCTCCCCATCTCTCACATTCCAAATTTCGGCCGTCCAAATCCGGATCCAACGGCTCAGAATCGTTTTTAAAAAAAAAATTAAAAAAAAAAATTTTAAAAAAAAAATTTTTAATTTTTTTTTTTAAAACCATTTTGGGCCGTTGGATCCGGATTTGGATGGCCGAGATCGGACTGTGAGAGATGGGGAGAGGGGACGCTGGGCAGAGAATCCGGTTCCTGCTTGAAGGGTATTAATATACCTTGGGAAAACGGCTTCAAGGATATTATATTTAAAAATAAAAAATAAGAGGGAAAAATAAAAACAAAACATAAGAATTTGTCATTTTCAGATAAAGTTGCTTGGATCGATCTCATTCAGCTAGACGATGAATGAATAAAAACATGTATACAAAAAAATATGAATTTGCATATTATACGAATTCTTTACAATACTTATTTTATTAATTATATACTCTCTCTCCATTACATAAAAGTGTTATAAAAAAAAATTTCACATGTATCAAGGAAATTATTAAATAATCTAAGTTTTGATGAAATCAATCTATTACGTACTTTCTTAACAAACACTTAGTGCTTTTTAAATATTATTTGGCCACTAATAGTGCATTTATAAGTATGGTTCAAAAATCCAGATCGGATCGATAAGTTCAAACTGAAAACCAGAAAACCGGCCACTTGTCTGGTCTGGTTCGTGGCCTAAATCAGAAGATTAGCAACTCGGTGTGAATCAGTCATGACCACCCTAACTAGGGTTTTACGAATTATTGGCTCAAAAAAAAAAATTTAGTTCAACGTCTCGTCTCACTTACCAGACCCACTACTAGAAAATAGCAAAATAGCGACGGAATTTGCGACGGAAATAATTCCATCGCAAAAATAAGCCATTTTGCAACGGATATAAAAATCTTTTTCGATCCGTCGCAAAATAAGGAAAGTTTTTTTGCGATGGAATTATTTTTTCGTCGCTGAAAGCTCCTTTTTGCAACGGATAATCAGTTTCGTTGCAAAACTCGCGACGAAACCAATATTTCGTTACAAGATGGCGGCCTTGAGGCCACCTTTCTGCGACGAATCAAAAGTTTCGTCGCAAGATTTGCGACGGAACTTGAGTTTCGTCACAAAAAGTCGACTTTGTGCGACGGAGCTCAAGTTCCATCGCAAAATGATGAGTAATTCCGTCGCAAACTCATTCATTAATTCCAAATTCCCAGACTCTTTCATTTCGCGAAAACGTTCTCCCTCTCTCTTGTCGGTGTGCTCTCTACCTCCAGTCCGTTCTCCCTCTCTCTCGGTTGCCGTCTGTGCTCCGCCAGTCCCCCTTTCGGCCGCCGCCACCCTCTCCTGTCGCTGTTGCCATTCGTGTCGCCGTCCGTTGTCTGCCACTTCACCGTCTATCGCCTCCCCCTTCCAGGTAAGTTTGAATTTTGTTTATTTTATAATGAAAAAACATGGCATTAAATAATTAATTAATAAATGAAAATTTCCTTTTAGTCTAGATCCATTATTTGCGGTTTGACTTTGCTAACTATCTGCGGTTTTTGATGCCACGATTCCTCTAAGAGATCAACGTGCAAATATTTAAAAATAATCATTATTTAGATGATTTTGTTGTTGATGCAATTAGTGACTTTTATTAGGAATAATCCAAATTAGAAGCACACACGATTTCTATTACATAATTATTAATTATATAAGCTAGTTTAGTTTCATGAACCTCACCCTCAAATTAAGTAAATTATTCTTATTTAGCTCACTAAGTATTCTATTCAGCATAATAGTCATTCATCCTTAAAAAAATGCTAATTACAATCATCACTATATATGCTTGTAATTTGTTGTGACATATGGATATCTTCGGCTATTCTTTATCTTAATATTATTATTTTGTTATTATCAATGATGTATTGTGCCTTGTATAATAAATATTAACAATAAAATTGAATAAAAAATATATTAAAAAATAACTATATATAATAAAAAGCCAATACATTACCGTTATTAACAAAGAATCATTATATAGGCCCTAAATACATTACATTTTGAAATCGTTATATATATGCGTTGAGTATATATAGCCCCTTCATATATATGACGGTTGAAAACCATCATATATGGCTGGTAATAATTATCATATATGTGTGATTTTGTAGTGAATACTATGATAAGAATTTAAATTATTTTTAAATTTTTTATTCCCCACCAGTCTAGTCCTGGGTTGATTCTAAGCTGACCCACTGATTTTTAACCCTTCCACTGCCTTGACCAATTTAGAGTCTATTCTAGGTTTGAAAACCTTGCTTATTACATTAAATCTCACAAGTTATAAATACTTTTGAAGTGAACTTTGTTTGATAAGAAAATAAAATCAATAATATTTTCAATAATATCTATCTCAAAAGGGGGAAAAAACTATATGATTTTAGAAATCTATTGAGAAAGACCTTTATGATATTTGTTCATTATTTTGGTCACATATCTTTCAGAACATATAGTGTTTTTGTGTAAGTCATGTTGCATTAAAAACTATACTTAAAAAGATTTCTAATTGTAAGTGATTTGTCAAATTTGAATTTAAATTGAGTTAGGAAACCATGACCCTTTCTTTTCAGCTCAAAAATTGTGTTTTGCAAAACGTACGTGGGCCTCACAAAAGAGACTTTTTGCGTTAAAGTGAATTGATTTGTCCTCTTGAAAAAGTGATAAAATCGATTTTGCTTTGAGAAATCGACAACAAAGTCATTAAGTTTTCTTGTGAGTCAGCGATGTTAATATAATTAACTATGTTAATGTTTATTTAATTTGTTTTGGCCAGAATTAACAATGTTAATGTTATGTTCATCAATTTTCTTATTATTAATTAATTTTAATTTTAATGATGTTAATGTTGGATCAATTAGATCATAACGCTCATCATTTTATTTTTGACTTTTCGGTTCTTGATTTGATGTGGCAACCAGCCAAGATTAAATAATATAACTTGATGTGATGAAATCAACGTCATTAAAATTGAAAGATTAAAAATGCACTATTAAATGGATAAAATTAAAACTTAATACAAACATAAATGATCAAATATATCCAGTCTTCATCGTTTGGATAGGAAATTTTCTGTATAAGCTGCTACTGATGAATTATTCTATTAAATATTTCTGAAATATTTTCTGCTTTTATTACCTGCTGTTTTTTTGAGTAGTTAATTAACTCATCATGGAATCTGAAACCTTTAAGTAAACTCAAATTACACATTGGTCCAATTTTGTTGTCTTCTATTCAGCGTAGGGAACATGCTTATTTCATTTTCTTTGCCTTTTCCCAATGGTATCGTAAGGTTTGCACTACAAAAAAACCGTTGGATCAAGGACAGAATTACCAACGGAAAAAACTTCATCGGAAATTACCAACAGAACATTCCGTGAGTAATTTCATTTAGGATAGGAATTACCAATGCAATTCCGTTAGTAATTCCTGTTGTTGGTAATTTCTGGTAACCTGGTGTGTTTTTTTTTCTTTTTCTTTTTTTTTAGTAAAATTGGTTGATCAACTTACCAAAATTAAGATAATCAGGAAATAAAGTTAGTCAATACATATTGGCATAACATGCATATGCTTGATTGCCGGTTTGACAAGGGGGCCAAAAATAGTGTATTCACACACATATTATAATGCAAAAGCACACATTTAGTCCCATAACTATATACAAAGTTTCAGTCTAGTTCCTTACTTTTTAAAAAACATGTTTTCAATCCCTTAATCATAACATTGTTAGTCTCAAATAACAATTTTTTTTAACAATTATTATTGTTTTGAAAAAGATTTTTCAACCTTTAAAATTTTATTATCTACAGTATTTTTTAATTTTTTTAAAACATTATTAGGGTTAAATGATGTTAAAAGATACTCCCTCTGGTCCTAATTATAAGACATAATTACTAGAATTTGGAGACATTAAGGAGAGAAGTTAAATTAGTTAATTATTTTTATTTTCCTAAAATGCCCTTGGTCAATTGCGCAGGATTTATTAGAGATGGACAACGCCATACCATGTGTGTTTGCATCAGCTTTGAGGCAGGCCTCATTTGCTGACCTCATGCTGTAATTCAACAATCTCTCCCATTCAATTTTTTTTTTTTAATTTCTTACTTTTCTTTTCTTAAGAAAAAAATTGTTCCCTTCTTTAAAAAAATAAAATAAAATAAATGTATTCTTCAGTTTAGTTACACGGCGCGGGGAAGCTATCTTATTTTTAGCATATTCACTCAGTCCAATCATTTTGCGCCAAATGAACAATCTTATGCTCCTATTTCCAATCATTCTCTCCATGCATAATAATAATAATAATAATAATAATAACAATAATAATAATAATAATAATAATAATAATATCAAATGTCTTGATGAAACAGTAGAATTCAAGTGTATCTGGCACCACTGAGTTGTAAACATTATTTATTTTATAGAATATATAGTTGCATAATTAAATTATTATTGTGTTTAATAATTATTGATAAAGTATCAATAGAGGTATTTTAGGAAGAAATTGAAAAAAATTAGAAAGTTTGCTTATAATTAGGACCAAAATCAACTCCTAAATGTTGTCTTATAATTAGAACTGAAAGGAGTATATTTTATAAAGTTAAGAGGTATAAAATCCTAAAATGAAACTTCGCGTGAAGTTGAAGTACTAAATATGTATTTTTTTTTATTTTATTTTTTTGCTCGAAATATGTATTATTGACCATCATATATAACTGTACAACATATCATCAGACCAACACTTACTTTTCCGTGTAACTAGAATGCGAAGGTAAATAAGCTAAACTAGTAGTAGTACTTCATTCTTCTGCACCCCTTGGTTTTCCTTATTTTTCTTCCATATGTATGTGGAAGCAAATTCACTAGTTCTATCACATATCCTCAATTGTGTTCAGCTTTTTCTAGATTTTGAGCTGACTTTCTTCAGTTAAACAATAACTTCATATTTTAAAATTTAATTAATTTTGCAATCAGCAGTAACATTATTTAGAAGGGGAAAAAAGTGGTTTTTAGTTTTAATTGTTGTGCTCTACTCCCTTATTATTTTTGTCAATGTTTAAACTCAGCTCCTCTGTTTGCAGGCCCTGCTTCAGTGATTAACTTTATTACAAATAGACAACACATAAATGAGATTATGTAGAAATATTTATGATTATAAGAGTAAAAAGGAAAAAAATGAATAAATGATTATAAACAAAAGAAAGAGAAAAATGTGAGATAAAAGAGAAGGTATGGGATTTGTATTTGGCACTCATCACAATAATGAGAACCTAATTTCTTATCACTTGATAAGAGTTAAAATATAATATTTTTAATTTGTGATTTTTAAATGATAAATTTATTTTGAAGAGATGTGATATTTATAAAATTATCTTTATTTTAAATTTTATAATATGAAAATATAAAAATTAGTTAAAATATAATAATAAAATAAATTAGATTTAGATGGTCCAAACTACCACTATACCCATCAAAATTCAAAAGGACGAGCACAAAATGTCCTCTTGTTTTACAATAATGTTCAATTTATTTATTGGTAACATATCGGTGGAACATAAGCATGACAACATTGTCAATAAAAAGAGAAACTTCAAAGTTCACATCAAACTTCGGATCATTTTATAATAATAGCGATTGAAGGTGAAAAGATTTGAGTAAACACTTTTGGAGTGTCAAAAATTAAAGTGATTCCAAACAAGCATAAATTGAATTTTTGAATTCATTGACTATAAAATTAACAAGTGGTTAAGGTGGTTAAGGGCTTCGATCACCTCAAAAGAAGGAGAACATAATTAAGTATATTTGTTGTAAGATGTGAGCGAAAACCCACATGATTTAAAAAAAAAAACAAACAAACATAAAAACATCAAGAAACATACAAAGATAGCAAATGTAGAAGCCCACATTACAAACATATATACAAAACTACCAACACACCAGAAACTATCAAATGACCAAACCTATCAGAAACACTCCAATCTACAGAAAGACGATCTAATAACATAGCATCATCACCTAAGCAAGTAGAAGCTCCTTCGATTTGGCCCATTAACTACAACTTCCGCCTGAGAAGAAGACGACGATTGTTGATATATTTCACCGGAATGATCCACGACGACGACCTCGAATTCCTCTGTTTCGGGTTTCTTTGCAGATTCCATGGCGGATTCTTCTCGCAAAGGCTTCACTGGAATGCTAGCAGGTGAAAGACCCACTGCTCCCAACAGGCTTCGAAATCTCTTTGATGATTGGGAATCTTTAGCAGTATCATTATTTGCGACTTTCTTCTCAATCCATTGTTGCAATTCAACCTTGCAATTTCCTTCGGAGGGAATTCAATTACATGACGATCACGAACCTCGATCCAAAAGTGTTCACGGCGGAGATTAAGCTTTATCCGTCAAGGCGAAGGGGGCAACATTTTCAACACTACATTTAGCAAGATAACAGGACCAACTGTAACATCCCAACTTTTCAAAAGAAGTATTTTTTTTTCATTTAAAATCATCCGAGTATTTCAAAAGTACAGAACAACAAAAAGAAAGACTTCCACCAGAACAAGGAAAGGAAGTCTTCAACCGGGTCTTCTACGCGGGCTGCTTGTCTCTCTCCTCGGTCCTCGGTCCTCCGGAACCTGATGCTATGTTAAGAGCTGAGATCCGCACCGGATCTCATGTAATGGTTAACCTCATACTTACATACACACAACATATGTACCACAAGTATTCATATCATCAACAGTATATAAGCACGCAACCTATGCAAATGTATCGCCCCTAGCATTCAGATGTATCGCCCATAGCATACTGATGTATCGCCCATAGCATACAGATATATTGCCCGTAGCAAACACCAACATATCAACAGTACATAACATATAACAGAGCTATCAATTACCACATACAATACACATAGCACATACATGCATACCATAAATATCAGAGTTAGTGTTACAGTACGCGAACGTACCTTCGTTGATGTTATTCTAGCCACGTTTTACGAAAAACCGTACTTTTGACAGAAAACTAAACCAAGACGTCAGACAGCGGTTCGACAGTAGGTCAAAACGAAATCAGGGATACCCTATCAATATAACAACGTACTTGTTAAGGATCTATCATTACGACGGACATTTTTAGTCAAAATGACTATTTTGCCCCTGACCCCCTAATTGGCGGAAATTCGTCAGCACTTCGTTACTTTGACCTTATTTTTCCAAAATTTCAACATAACTCCTCTTCCAACATCATTTTCGAAATATAAATCATATTAATTAATGATTCACAGCATAACAGGCATTTTAGGTAAAAATTACCATTTTGCCCCTGATGCCCCTATCGGCGGAATTTCACCAGAGCTTCGCTATTTTAACTCTAATCTTCCCAAAATTTTGCCAGAACTTTGACCCCATCATGATTTTCGAAATAATGACTAAAATACCCCTAACATATGATATCTAATCATACTTGGAAGATTAAAGACTAATATAGCATTTCTACTCTAACTACCGAAAGAACTACTAAGCTTAAGTCACCGAACTTACCAGAGCTTCATTGCAGATTTTCTCTAGAGCTCCTCTCTCTAAAACCTCTCTCTAATTTCTAAATTCTCAAGAGAGTGGTGTGAAATTTCCAAAGGGAAGGCCATCTATTTATAGGAAAAGCCCTGGGATTTCAACCGTTGGATCTTCTTTCGTATCGACGGCTCAGAGATGGTAGATGTGGCCATATGAGAATCACTCATTTTCCTTCCTTCTCCTCCACCAAAAACGTCCATATGTCATATTTTCCAAAGATGAAGTCATCCCGATGATGTCATCAACTTGTCTTAGAAGTTTTCTACCGATAAAACCCCGTTCGGTGTCCGAATCGCGTAATCGTGTATAATCTTAGAAATCTGGAATCACAACTTTGAAGACCTTTTCTTTCTCTTCAAAAGTATCTAGGTTAACTTAATTTTTGATTCCATTCAGGGCATTTCGTGCTCAGCCGAAGATTCTCGAAAAACGTCTTGGGATTCTGAACGAATTTCCGGAATCATCAATCTCTGGACAAAAATCCACTGATTCCAAATATGTCCAGGAAATTCTCAACTTATTCCCAGATGTTGAGTTATGATTTATTTTGTTCAAATTCTAATTTTCTGACTATCTGCCTTTTTATCAGATTTTCCCTATTTCGTCTTATTAGGAAAATGCTCTACCGGCTTCGAAATTAACTTCCAGAAAAGTCTAACGGAAGATGAAAATCCACTGATCAATATTTTACCTTGACTTTAGAAAACCTATTCCTAGCTCTCTAGATAGGATCCGTTTCCCAATTATTTCATTACTATTCACTTTAAGTAATATTAAATAAGAGTTTATTATTTTCACAACTCTTATATATTATTAAATACATTTTCTTTTTTTTTTCTTTTTTTTTTCTTCTCTTATCCAAAACTGTCGGCAGCCCCATTATATATATATATATATATATATATATATATATATATATATATATATATATTATTTTATTTTTTAATTAATTATTTATTTTAATTATTTTTACATAGTTTTTCATAACTTTTTCCTATTGGTCCAAACTTGTTTTTAAGCTCAAAAATACTTAATCCCACTTATTTTTCTCAATAATTTCCAATTAATTAGTCAATATATTTATGCTAATTTTTAGCCATTAATCACTAATTATGGAGTTTTACATAATTATCCTTGAATTTCCTTTGTTTAAGCTTAAGTAATTAGCCAATAATTACTTAATTACTTTCTTATCAATTGTGGACAATTTTCTTAATTAAGATAACTCTTTATCTTCAACATTTTGCATTAACATTAGAATTTTATGACTCTTGCATTATTTTAGAAATTATGGGGGCATTATGGTCTTTTCACTACTTTTTGAGTATTCTTCTTCAATTCCACCAAGTTTATAATTTACTCAATTACCAAAATTAGAGGCAATATACTCTCTCAATTTTAATAATTATTTCACTGACTTTTAGGATTTTTCACAATTTTCTTAAGTTATTATATTTACCTTAAGTATGATTTTTAAGGTATTACACCAACATCTCCAGTTAAAATCAGAGACGGAGAAGAAACTTGCAGGAGATGTAATATCCTAATTTTTTTAGGATTAAAATAATAATAATAATCAGATTACGTAAAACGCATTATGCAGAAACAGCAGGGAATGGCCACAGCATTGTATACGAAACCTCAGAAGCAGCGAAAGATCAGGAAACAAATCCTCATCATAACTCTCGGTCTACATCACGCCAGCGGCTTCCACGGTTTCACGCGAACACAGAAACGCCATGCTTCTCGAGCTCCTCGCATATTACCCATCGTGTATTGCTTCTCGGTCTAGCGTTCCTCACGTCGGACTGGACCCTCAGTTCTTTATATAATCGCTACTCATTGATCCATATTCATTCCATTACCATTAGCTAAAAAAAACCAGAGCTGTATCCTCAAAGAGAGAGAGAGAGAGAGCCGAGAGTCGAAAGAAGGAGAGAGAGTGTGTTTCAAACTGCAACCATTCTTCCTCTGCATTTTGTGTCGGAAACAGGGAAGTAGACCAGCGACTCATTTCTCATCGTTCCAGCTTGATCAGAGAAGGTAAATAACGGGACTTCTTCTTCCTCTTATTTCTGTCATTGCCCATCGGAAAATCATGAATGTTAAACCATAGTAAAAGCCAGGAGAATTTTCTGTTTTACAAGCGATGAAACAGGGGTAGTTTACGTATTCGCATAAAAAGAATAAGAACTTACTGATACATAGTTGCACTAGGGAATAAAACCGAAAAAAAAAAAAGAGAAAGAAAGAAAGAACTTACTGAGCGTATACTGCATCAGCATCAGGAAGTTTTTGCTGACAGAGTTAAGCATATTGCTGCTTGCATATATATATATAAAGTGGACTAAATAAGTTTAGTTTGTTGTCATATTGTTTATATATGTCGCTGCATAAGAAAGAAAGAGGAGAACCCATGGCTATTTATTTATATATATATACACACACACACTTTGCTGCACGATTGGAAAAGGTTGAGAAACATATGGTTGGAACTCCCCCACACTTAAACATCTCAAGCAAAAGAAAAGAAAGAGAATTCATCATCTAAAAAGAACATTGCCTATGAAATTCCTAAATAGAGAGCAATAAACCACCACACTTAGATCATATCATCAAATCTTATTTAAGTTAATGTCTCGCTAAGCCAATAGAGTTGTAACAATCTCTTAACGTCTCGTGATCAAAACATCAGAAAGCAATAAGTGCAACAATAAGATTAGAAGAGGGATATTATGCTACTTAATTTCTCCAGAAAAATTCAAAGGCCCCCACCAAACCAAGTTTTTTATTTAATTCATTAAGAATTCTCATGTAGAAAATAACTCATTTTTTTCTTTTTCTTTTTTCTTTTTTCTTTTTAATTTTTTTGTTTCTTGAGCCGTTGTAGGTCCCCTTTTGACGCGACCCTGCACATGGGTGATGCAACACCGGTTACTCAGCTACTCCAACAGGCACCTCAAGAGGCTTTTAGCCCAACTCATAACCCTCTTTGACTTTACCGTTTGACGCGAGTGCCAACATTGGTGATGAAGTGCCCCCGGTTACTAAGTGAGGTCTAGAAAAGTCATTGGAGTTTTTTTTTTTTTTTTTTTTTTTAGTCATTTCCCTACACAAAAGTTTTACTTAGCTGGCAAATGTCATCATCTAATTTTCTAAAGAAATCATGTAGCAAAATATCCATGAACTAATAATTTGTTGCTCACATTACAAACTAATCCCTATTCTCATAGTCCATCTCAAGATTGCAAAAAAAAAAAAAACTCAAGGCTTAGAGACTTGGTTGAGACATTTTTTTTTTCTATTTTAATTTTTGACTTGATAATATTCTCTAAGATGGGGAAAGCTCAAAATTAAGGTTAATCCTCAACAATGCAAAAATCTCAAATAAAAAAAATTATTTTCAATTACATAAGGACAAGCATAACCAAAGAAATATCTCTCCCCCACACTTAAATCAAACATTGTCCTCAATGTTGCAAAAATATAAAGAGGGAAAGGAACTAGTACTCCCCGGTTTAAGCCTCTAACTCTGATGTGGAGTGCTTCCCCTTGTACCATCCATGATATTTCAAATTTTTAGGGAGAAGAGATTGCTTAGGCGAGACTTTGTAGCAAAAAGAGGAGTGATCTTCTTCAAACCTGAATAAAACTAAAAGAAAGAAAGGAAAAAAAAAAATATGCAAGAAAAACCCTTGGGTTGCCTCCCAAAAAGCGCTAAATTTATAGTCTTCAGCCAGACTTCTCAAAACAACTTCTAATCAAAAGTATCAAACACTATAATTACCTTGTCTTCATTTCTTTTCAAGCAACAAGGTATCACACATAAAAATTGATCATTCAAGTTAATTACTTGTACTTCCTTAATCATAGACAATCTTGGATTACAAGCAATAACTGAATTCAAATGAAGCACAACATGCATATCCTTGAAAATAAATATAGGCACTTTCAAGAATTTAGAGCATCCAATAAAATCAAATTGACTCTCATCAGTAAGAGTCAACACTTCAAGAGGAGGGTCATGAACAACAACAATTGGGACATCTACATCAATTTGATCACCAACATCACAATCCTTAGGCTCCACAGCTGGAACCTCTTCTAGACATCCACTATTCTCATCTAAATCAATTTGATCACCAACATCACAATCCTTAGGCTCCACAGCCGGAACCTCTTCTAAACACCTACTACTCTCATCTAAATCAATTTCAAACCCACAATCACTTTCTACATTATTCATAGTCTCATGTGATTCCAAACCTTCAACTTCCTCACAATAATCATTATCAGCATAAGAAGTGGTTATCAGGCTTAAGGAATTATTTTGCACCATAGTCTCAAGGGTTGAAACAATTTGACTCACATATACCCCAAGTATCTTGGACACTTGACTTAATGCTAGTGGCAATCTCCTTTTGCTCTCTACTAGATCTCTTAAGGCTAGTGACAATCTCCTTTTGCTCTCTATTATATCTCTTACGGCTAGTGATCATCTCCTTTTGCTCTCTACTAGATCTCTCTACTACTTCCACATACTCCTCAAATAATCTTTCTAAATTAGATTTTTCCTTATACTCAATGGTGTGTTCTTCAATAGGTGGATAAGAGTGAAAAGGAGGGGTATTTTCATGAGAATAATAGACATGTGGATCCCTAAAATTATGTTGCTCAAAACCTTCACTAGGACAAAATGAGTTATCAAAACAAGCTTGGTTCCTAGTGAAATCATCTCTCACAAAATGACTAGTTGTACTATATGGACAATATTCATATAAATGATTCCCTCCACAATAAACACAAGACATGCAAATTAACATATTGAGAAGAATCAACATATGAAATACAACCATCATTTATGCTCCTTTTACGTTGCCCATATTCATTCAAAGAATTTAAAATAGCAATCAATCCATCTTGTGTAGAAGACAAAGAATTCATCTCCTTTTCAATATTAAGACCAGTTGGTTACCAATTAAAATCCATTTTTTTTTTAATTTTTTTTCTAATAAATATATATATATATATTTACGAACTCAAACTTAAACTACTAATGCTCAATCAATTCTAACCAAGACAGTTGTGGCACATAAGTCCCCGGCAACGGCGCCAAAAACTTGATAGGGAAAAACTTTATAGCCTATAACTCCGCAAGTATACAGGCCGTATCAAGTAATAAAGTGATAAGAAAAGTATCGTTCCACGAGGACTTAGTATCACAAACTTCAGCTAGGCATTAATTTCACAATTTCGTTTAAGTTGAGCAAACTAGATTGAATTTAATTAAAAGAAAAGAAAATCAAAATAACAAACTACTAAAATAATCGAACGAGCAACCTAGAGTTACTAATCCCTTATTTGTTCTTAGATTTTATCCCCACTAAACTAATTTTGACTTAACTTAATCAGCTAATCTAGAGTATTAATGTCTATAAATGCCTTCCGGTCCACTTATATACCTACCTTAATTAATTATGCAATGTCTCACACAACTAAATAAGATGCGTTTTAAACCGGCTCACTCTAATTTGACTATGCGGAGCTTCTAGGTATATTCCTATCCTAGACGCAAATTAGATTAAAACTTAATTTTACATTAAATTTAAACCTAATTCCACATTATTTAGTCCCAAGGTCAATTTAGGATTCCCTCTTCCAAGTTCAACCCTAAATCCCCAAAACATGCTCAATGGTGGCCACTCACTAAGCAATAACAATAAACACAGGATTAAATAAACTGAATTAAATTAAGCAAAACTAATCAGTGAGAATAATCTCTAGAACCCAAACAAGTTCATAGGTCCTCTAGGTTGAAAAGAGAATTAGCCACACATGGCTATAACAAAATCCATAACAAAATGATGAAACTCAGATTGAAAGAATAAAGGAAAGAGATGAAAGAAAGTTTCTCCGTCGCCTCCACAGTCCTTCCGTCCTTCCGTGGAGATGATGTAGAGAACCAAAACGCTCAGCCGCTACTCCTCTGCTTCTTCGTTCCTCCTTCTCTTGATCTGCTCCTCGTTGATCTCCTTTCTCTATTTATAAACATATGGCTGGGTCCCTGTCTTTTGTATGTGTGTGCTGGGTCATTCTTCCTTTTTGTGTGATCTGATCCTTTCTTTAATAAATGATATGCAATATCCTTTTGAGATCTCCAATCACCTCCATATATCTTGTAATCCACTCTATCGATCACACAATTGATTTTGTTTCTATGTTTTCTTGCGTGGGACCACCAAGTTTGGTCGATTGCATATCCTCTTAATTGCTTTTTACTTCTCTCTAAATCAAATAATATTTCTGCACAATAAAAATAGGATATGAGTAGATTTTATGTCGATTTATTCTTTGATCCTAAGTTTGATTCAATGATGGAAAAATATACAAAATATAATTAAATAGGTATATAATATCAATAAATCCAACTAATTCTCATAAAATATACACCTATTTAATCATAAAATATATACTTATCAAATGTATGTATATTAACAGTTCACATATATTAGCGCAACACATATCAAAAGCAATAAGAGAGGAGATTTGCTGTAAGTGTGTGTGTATATAGATATGGTATAAAATATATTTTTACGTTGTTAATATTTATTAAACTCCTAATTTAAAGTATTGAAATAAGCTCTGAGAGTTTAAAATACTTGTAGAGAAATAAATAATAAATAGAAAAGAGAGTTATTAATTAATAATAAATCGAAAGGAAAATTACTAGTTACAATGGTCTCCCTAATTTTTCAGCCCGTCATAATTTGCCCACTTCAAGCATTCTAAATTTATTATTATAATTTGTATATTTTTAATTTTATGAAATTATAAGTTATAATTTTTATTATGTAGAGTTTTAGAAGAGTTATTAAAGGTTAGTAAATTGGTTGTGGTAGATTAATTTTTGACGTGTTATATATATATATATATATATATATATAAGAATTGAGAATTGAGATATTATGTGAAGTATATGAGAATTATTTAGATAACATGTTATGAATGTGTAAATCTTGGAAAAAATTCTTATTGAGTTATTTATTATGATAATTATGGAAAGTGTTGAATTGGGAAGAAATTGAGTAGTAGTTTATTCCACCACGTGGTGAGGCCTCCATTGGTGGCACGATGGTTGACTTTCTATTGTCCCACCTGTTCAATGAGAACTGACCCACTAGTTCAATGAGGGCTTATGACACCCCACTAATTCAATGAGGGGAAAAGACCCATGGTCTCGGTTAAATTAATGAGGCATTTTGGGAATTGTGTTAATGAAAGCTGTGATACATAATTTTGATACAGAATTTATGACATAAAAATTTGTGACGTGTATATTGGTGATTTTAATACTTTATTATATAAATTGTTCCATTTGACACTTCACTAGCACATATTAGTATTCGTAATAAGTTGGATTGATGGTTATCACATTTTTCAGGTGATAGTTCCTGTACGGGTCCATCAGGGAAGATCTCGGAGTCTTAGGCTACTTCTGCCGAAAGTAGTGCTTCTGTCTTTTTGGTATATGTTGGATAATTGTATATTGTCATGTTAGGGCTCATTTTGCATACTCTGATTTATTTTGTATATTTTGGTAAGTGATGAAGCATTATTAAATTATTGATCTAACTAATATATAACTAATATATAGTTATTATGTTGAGTAAAATGAAGCACGTTTCAAGAGACAAATCGTTCTTCACGGATTGAAGCTTTTCCTTCATTCGCGCAGATTCAGCACACAGTTTCTGCTCAAGTTCACATATGTTAGCTTCATGATTTCGGTGAATCTCTGAGAACCGACTCTCAGGTAGGGCCCCTTGGATCTCAAACATCTTAAGCCAACTGATCTATTGAGCAGAGAAAGCAGTACAAAGGTTAATAATGGGATAACCTCATTTATTCAAGGAGGCCACACTTCATGAACAGAGGAATAACCTCATTTATCAAACGTTGATGCTTATCATCATCGTCACGTTGAGAAGGAGGCTGCGTCATATTGATGAACAGAAGCACAAACACAGAATCAGAACTGAAAGGAAATGACCTTAAATTAGTGTGTGTATTCTATGTATATGTATAATCGATTTGAATTCCTCTTGTGGTTCTCTTCGGCTGCCCCTAATAGCGTTGCGACTGTGGGATTGATCCCAATGATGCATATCATGCAGGATGTGACCTGGGTTCTTAAGATGCAATATGGGCCGTTGATGGTGCCAATCCAAATGGGGCGGTTAGGATCTATGGAATGTCTAAAACTCTTCTCACAAAGAAGGAGAAATTAAAAGATGCTTATCATAGCTCGCCATATATGGATTACATTTTTTAAATTTACTCCTATTTATTACTCCTTTGAGTTTTTTTCTAAAAATGTAATTCTTAATTTTAAATATGGATAATTTTGGATTCTTTTAAAAAAAAAATCAGCTTTTGTTGATTGGTGGGAGGTGTATTATAATATGGACCAGAAGGAGTAATCACAAATAAAGTGAGAAAGAAGAAATAAAGTACAAGCAAGCACCCATTGCTATATTTATTCAAATGACACCTTGGAAAACAATATTTATTCATTGTTTCAATCATTTTTGTGTCCCTCTTGCTATAAAACTGATGTCATATTAATTCTAAGTTCCTCATTTATCAAATGACACCTTGGATACCAAAAATGCTTGTAAAGTTTTTATCATTTAATATAATTGATCTTTTCATTAAAAACCGCTCAAGCGGGGATCGAATAATAATTGGTACGTAATTGAAACAAATGAATGTAACACATAACAAGGATAATTGTAACAACCTGACTTTTCAAAAGCAGTATAAATTTTTTTTTTTCAAAAACATCATTTCAAAATCATCAGAGTAGAGCAACGGAGCATATGAGTAACTGATATGTATATATAAAGTGCCATAAGTCTGGCTATTTACAACAATGTGATCAGAACCGAGTGTTTCAAAAGAAATGTATAACAACAAAAGGGAAGGCTTCCCATGGAACAACAAAAGGAAGTCTTCAGCTGGGTCTTCTACTCGGGCTACTTGCTTCTCTCCTCGGCCTTTGATCCTCCAGACCCTGAAGCTATAGCTGAGATCCAATTTACCCCATTGGATCTCAGGTAACGGTTAACCTCATGTTCATATATACACATACACCAATGAGACATCCTCAATCTCAACACTCAAACAATACAAGAGCATAAGCAGATGCATGAACATAAGTGTAAAACAATATGTATAATCGGTGACCCTAAGCAGAATCCCTATCCGAGTCGGTGACCCTAGACAGAGCCTCTATCCGAGTCGGTGATCCTAAACAAAATCTCTATCCGTTATGTATAATTGGTGACCCCAAACAGAATCCCTATCCGAGTCGGTGACTCTAGACAGAACCTCTATCCGAGTCGGTGACCCTAAACAGAGTCTCTATCCATGAATGTACCTATCACATATAGTAAACCTAAGTACAATTCCAAAGACACGGTGCGTATAGCACCGAATAGAATGGCTGTAAGTGTCTACCATAGGGGCCTCACCGACTTTACGGCGACTAAATGGCACACCCACGTAGACTAGCCTTGCCTTCGGCACCAAACTATTCACACATCATATCATCACATATATGCATACCATAAACACAAGAGTTAAGGTTACCAGTACGCGAACGTACCTCCGTTGACGAACGTCGGCAATTCTGGCGGAAACGGCACGTTTTACGGAAAACTGTACTTTTACGGAAAATCGTGAAACCTCCAACAGTGGCTCGTCGGGCAGCGTAACGGCAGCAAATCAGGATTTCTGATATCCTATAAGGGTAATATCACTTTCATTAGTGATTTGACATTATAATCGGCATTTTAGGTAAAAATTACCATTTTGCCCTTCTACCCCTAATGGCGGAATTTCGCCAAAGACTTTGTTACTCGACTACTTTTCTTCCCAAAATTTCGCGAACTTCGACGCCATCTTGATTTTCGAAAATAAAGACTAAAATAGCCCTCCCATATGATACCCAATCATACTTGAAATTTAAAGGCTATTCTAACAAATTCTTCCCTTACTTTTGAAAAGCTGAAAGCTTCAACTTTTCGGCGACTCGATCCCTACTATGTTTATACCTCTGCATATTTTTCAACGCAAACAAGGCTTAAAACAAGAATAGGAATCTTGTCACCTACTTCCTAAATCTAACTAACAATTCTACTATCTTTCGAACTAAAAACTAAAGCCCAAAAGACTTACCCGTTGAAGACTTCGAGAACTTCTCCAGAGCTTCTCTCTCTTCTTTCTCACTCAAGGATTTCGGCCAAGAGAGGAGAGGAATTGGTGTGAAGATTTTGAAGAGGGAACTTGCCTATTTATAGACTTTCCAAAGGATACAAAGGGAAATACCAAGATTGTTCTTAACCATGGAAATTCAAAGCAAAAATGGTGGTTAATCCATGTCCATGGAAGCTTGTTGGACGAAATTGAGGTGATGTGGCAGCCCTTGGCTGGTCCAAAATGGTGACTCAAGCTCACTTTATGCCCTGCTGCCGATTTCCCCGATCGGTACCCGATTCGCGTGATTTCGGAGAAATCTCAAACTTCTGGATTTACAACTTTGAAACCACTTCCTCACTCATTAGAAATGTTCAAGTTAACCTAAATTTTGATCCCATATAGGGCTCCAACAGTCCAGTTGAAGTTTCCTCGAAAAACGTGTCCGATCGCGTCCGGTTTCAGAACGCATTTCTGAAATTATCAACTTCTTCAGAAAAATTCACTGATTCCAAATATGTTAAAATAAATTCAAACTCATGCCTATATGTTGAGTTAGAATTTATTTTCTCTATATCCAAAAATATACCTATATGCATTTTTCCCTATTTCGTTTTATTAGGAAATGCACAACGACTTTTAATTTACTTAGTAAGAGTCTAACGGAAGACAAAATTCTACCGATCATTATTTTTCCCGACTTTGGAAATCTCATTCCTAGATCTCTAGATAGGATCCGTTTCCTAATTATTGAATTACTATTCACTATTTTTACTTTAATTAATTATAATATTAAAATATTACAACTTGCAACAATAATATCTAGATATTATTTTGCAAATTCTTATCCAATTTTGCTCCAACATTTCGGTCAAAAATTTGGTCCTTTTTGTTTAATTTTCGTTTTTATTTAATTAATAATTAATTAATATTATATAAAATAATTATTTAATAATTATTTTTATATAATTTTTACAAAATTTCCCTATTGGTCCATACTTGTTTTTAGGCTCAAAAATACCTAAACTCAACTATTTTTCTCCAAAATTTTCAATTAATTAGTAAACATGTTTTTA
Source organism: Acacia pycnantha (assembly GCA_025563575.1). NCBI lineage: Eukaryota > Viridiplantae > Streptophyta > Magnoliopsida > Fabales > Fabaceae > Acacia > Acacia pycnantha. The sequence continues at coordinate 522,912 of JAMWYP010000277.1, forward strand.
CTAATTTTAAAACAAAAACCACTAATTTTAGGGTTTTACATAATTATTTCATAATTTCCCTTGCTTAAGCTTAAGTAATTAGCCAGAAATTACTTAATTACTTTATTATCATTAGTTGATAATTTTCTTAATTAGAATACCTCATTACCTCAAAATTCTTGCACTGACATTTCTGTTTCCATGTGTTCTGCTTTATTTTAGAATTTGTGAGGGCATTATGGTCATTACCATACTTTTTGAGCATTCTTCTTCCATTTCTCCAAGTTTGTAATTTATTAAATTACCAAAATTAGAGATATACGCTCTCTCAATTTAAATAATTATTTCATTGCCCTTTAGGATTTTTCACCATTTTCCTAAGTTATTTACTCCTCCTGGGGTATTTTGGTCATTTTGGCACTTTGGCCCTTAAATTCCCTAATTCAAATTTCGGGGTATTACAATAATGGAGTATTGAGGGCATTAACTGAAAAAATAAACATTGGAAGAGGGGTAGAAAACGTTGCATGGAGTTGATTTTCATTAGGGGGTTAAAAAGACATTATAAGTACTAATTGTTTATTGGATTTTGCAATGTCTAATCAGATACATGCATGACCATTAACAGTTTCAACTCTCAACATTTATGTTTTTCCATTTCTGCATCATCTATATTCGCTTAGACTTCCTAGTTCTATTTCTCTGGCTTACTTTTACCTAGTTACATTTTTTTTTCTGATATACAAATTTCGAGAGAGGGGTTGAGCTCACCCATAGTCCAAGGGCAGAGCGCTTGAGCTTACTCTACAAGGAAATTCAGAACTAAAAGTATATATGTCTTCATGTCAGCCTAGGTTATCCCTACATCCCAAATTCTAGGATACCTCCCCCTGTACAGCGATAGCCGAAGAAATCGAACCCTCTCCATTTGTGAGAGTGTCTCACCCTTCAACCATTCAACCCACACACGAGGGGTTTTACCTGGCTACATGATGGCATTGCCCTTCAGCAATCCTCTCTCGACAACCAAGTCCTTGATTGACTTGATTAATCTAATCAGATGCTTGCTTCCCACAAAAACACTGTAAAAGCCCTTTCCTAGCTCACCATGTTAGTCCATTAACACCAGCATACAGTAAGTCTGAGAAGAAAGTGACATAAAAAGCTTGGCAGAAAGCTCTTTGGGCCAAGGCTGTATGGGATTAGGACTTTTGATGGCTGTCTATTTTTCTTTAAAAAAAATGCAATAGGCCCTCGTGAAATGGACTTGGGCTTGTTTTAATGATGGGGAGGCTTGTTGGGCTTTGCCCTTAAGATGGACTTTTATTAAGAAAAGCATTCTTGATAGGTCCATTCGTGGAACCTTCCTTAGATGGGCCTTGGATCTTTTGTGGGCTTTGAACTCGCCTACTTTTATCCATATTTTTTATGTGAATTTTGCTTCAAGATCTACAAAAGCCTAAAAACTTGAGGATTTCCATTGTGATATTTCCAATAAAACAAAAATAATCGTGGGGTCAAAGTGATGATGAATTAATTCTTTTTCAGGCTAAAAAAGGTAATAAATCAACTCTAAAATGATTAGAAAACTCAATTAACTTTTAAAAAAAATTAAAATCTTATTACAATGAACCCATGATACTAACTTCATGGACAAAAAGATTTACAAGCCTTATAATTCTTGAGAAAATTCACTCAATAGTGACTTCTAAAGTGATCAATTTGAAACTTAAAACAGATGGCCAAAAAAAATTTGAAACTTAAAAGACCAAAAATAATTCAAGAGACTAATTATTATTTTTTTGGGTAAAAGAGGCTAATTAATTTTAATAATGGGCTAGTTGGTGAGGTAAAATCTTGTTTTCTTACATCATGAAACATCTTATTTTATACAAGAGGGGGTATTTATTCACATAATTTATATTCACGGTAAATTTCTCTGCCACCCTTCAATCTTCAAAGATGGATTCTACAAAGTGTTTTAGAGGAAGATAGATAGAGATGATCATGAGAGAGGGGGGAGAGAGAGAGGACTCAAATGAGTGGTTCCTCCTCCATTTCCTGATTTTGTTTATCTCTTTTCCAAATTTTAATTTTGTCCCAATTGTTAATCTTCGTTGCCAAGATCTCCCCACCTTACATTGTGCTTTTGCATCAAGATAGTGGGTCCCGATTGGTCCTCTACTACCATATCTGATTCTATATGTAAGTTATAATTTTTAGGGTTTGGCAATCTTTTTTACTAATTGCAATTTCTACTTGTCTGAACATTTAATTCACTTTTTTCACTTTTACCCACAATTAATTACATGTCTCTCTCATATCTTTTTTCACTCATTTTCTCACATATTCACCTTCTCCATAAATATGTATATAGAAAAAACATTTCTTACATATTTATTATTTTAAACCAAGTTTAATCAACTTTTTATCTACAAAATTTGGTCAATTATTTTCAAGATGACCCTATTTAAATTAAATATGACTTCTTGGATATAATACATGTATTAAATCATCTATTGTGAGGGATCCTTGCAATATCTTGGCTAACTGGTCTGTCTTTTTCTCTCCATGCGATATGGTTGGTGTTGAATGTGATACTCACCATAGAAGGGTTCATTCCTTAAAGCTTAATGATGCAGGCCTTATAGGGATTTGGATCTTCTCATTATCTCTCATTAACTTTAAATCGTGGCTATTTAATATTTGATCTAGACATCCAGGAAAAGACACACCATCTATTTGATCTCCACCACATGAGGTAGTTTTTACCACGTCAAGTAATTTGAAATAGATTATGTGTCTCTTCCTAGACGCTTATATCAAGTATTGAACGGCCAGGATTTAAAGATAATGAGAGACAATGAGAAAAGAGACAATGAGAAGATCTGGATTTGCCTTAAAATAATATTTAGTAGCTTTTAACTTTAGCGACTAACAAATCTAACGACAGAAACATAAGACCCAATAAAAAGGGAAATAAAAGCTTAGGGATCTAATTCAAAACTAATGAAAAATATAAGGACCTGCAAATATATTTTTCATAAAAAAATAATAAACAAATCCACAACCAATATAATCAACTCAGAAAATTTCAAATTTCAAATACTTTATATATTATTACATCCTATCGAATCACTCAAATTTACAAGATTACTTGGAAAAAATCACAAGGTTAAAGAAACAGTAGCTTAAATTTGATTTAACAATTAATCAACTAGTGGTGTCTCAAGCATTTTCCGTAAACAAAGACTTGATTTTTCTCAATGATGCTACAACATCAATCATAGTAAGTCGTGCCTCTGATAATTCATTGGAGCAATGTAATGCTAACTCAAAAATTGATGACATATAAGGTAGTATATTATCAATATTTTGATTTTCTCTGTGTAGCAAATTGACATCGATAATATTCATGATGGAATGTGGTGTGGAGTTGCTCACCCAATCTTTCAAACTTAGCCCTGGAACAAACATTTCATCTGATGGCTTTTTCCTTGTAAATACTTCCATTAGCAAAATCCCATAACTAAACACATCTCCTTTGACGGAAACAACTCCTTTCGATCCAAACTCTACATGTTTTATGGAATTATTAGTAGAAAAGTCATTATATGAATAAGGAAAGCTAGTGTTTAACTTTTCTTTTGTATCATCTATTAAAATTTTTACACATGAAGATGACAAATATTTGCTAGAAGTTGAATAATATAAAATTACACTATTTTATAGAGCATAGCAAACAAAAGAATATAGAAATATATCCAAAACTTTATTATTAAATCATTACCTGGTGCCATATAGCCAATTGTTGCCAAAGTTTTCGTATAAATTTCCAACTGCTTTTCACCAAACAATTTAGCAATACCAAAATCACCAAGATGAGCCACCATATCTTCGTCCAACAAAACATTGCTTGGTTTCACATCACAATGAACAACTATTGTAGAAGAACCATGGTGAAGATACTCTAAAGCAGCCGCTACATCAATCATTATGTTCAACCTTTGCAAGACGTTTAAATAATAGTTATGAGAGTATAGCCATCTGTCAAGACTCCCATTTGCCATGAATTCCATTATTAGAGATTTGAAATGATCATTTGAGCAACTACTGATGCTTTTAATGAGATTGCGATGGCGTAAATGGCACATGGCATAACACTCAACATCAAAACTTCTTGATGATTGTTCCATATCTAAGTTAAACACTTTGACGGCAACTATCTTTTCATTTGGAAGAACTGCTTTGTATACTGATCCAAAACTTCCGGAACCAATAAGATTACTCTCATCAAATCCATTTGTTCCTCGTAGAAGCTCATAATAGGATATCTGGTTGGTGTATCCAAAGTTATTAAATCCTCTTTGTTGAATTTTTATCATCATCTCTCTTATTCTTTAGAACCACAATGGCTAAAACAATCAACATGGCAATAATGGTAGGCAATAAGCATTTTATCGTCAGCATCACTTTATTTGATATGTGTTTGTTTCCCTTCCTACATGGCTGGACTTGTAGTTGGGATTTCCCACAAAGATCTTTATTCATCATAAAAGATTGAGCACTAAAATTTTGAAAAGGGCCACCATTTGGAATTTCTCCATGCAATAAATTGTAGGAAAGATTGATGTATTTAAGATAGAGTAATAACTCTAAGGACTTTGGAATCACGCCAGACAAATAATTATGGGAAAGATCCAGGACTCCATGCTTATCATGCCACTAAGCGATTCAGAATAGGCCCTTCTAATTTGTTTTCACCAAAGATAGGGTTTGCAAAGTTAGCAAGCCACCCATAGTTGTAGGGATGCTTCACGAAATTTGATTTCTTGACAAGTTCAATAGTATAATTGCCCTCAAGTTTGATACCTCTGGTGAAATTATTCCATTCAATACATTGGAGGATATGTCTAAAATCAGGATATCTTGAAGACTCCAAATAGAAGAGGGTATTTGGGAAACCAATTTATTAGAGCTAAAATCCAACTTTTGCAAAGAAGTATTCCCGAGACATTCTGGAACCACTCCTGAAAACATGTTGTTGTCAAGATACAACTGACTTAGACTTTTAAGTTGACAAAGTTCATGGATAATGAACCCTTGCAATCTATTGTTGCTAAGACTTAAACGTTGAAGGCTATGCAATGTGTTAACTGTATCAGGAATCAAGCCACTCAAATGGTTCTCACCCAAATCTAGTTCCATCAAGTTTGTTAAATTTCCAAGTACATGGGGTATAGCTCCATTAAATTTATTTGATGACAAACCTAATTTAATGAGCTCAGAAGCATTTGATAAGCTGCTTGGAATTTGTCCAGTTAGTCCATTTCCCCAACTGTAAATTCTTTAAGTTGGGAAGGCCAATTTCTAAATATGATGGGAGAACGCCAGAGAGGGAATTACTATCGAGGCGCAAGGTTGTCAATGTTGAAATGTTGAATATGTTGGAAGGAATAGGCCCTCTCAAATGATTGTTGGGCAAGCTTAAGAGATTAAGTTTATCAAGTTTGCCTATGCCTTTGGGTACAAAACCTGGACATAAAAAAATAAAAAAAAAAAGTTGAAGGAAACCACGATTTTCAAATACAAAGAATATATACAAATAAACTCATTTCTGTTATTTGGTTGAAGTCTTTGTAAATTTTTTAAAGCAAAAATGTTAGAGAAATTATAAACTCCCCGTGAGATGCCATGGTTATTGAGATTTTTTTTGAAAATGTAAATTTTTTTATGTTGTAATTTTTTAATAACTATTTAATAGGAAACTAATACATTTATAAACCATAATAGCTAGGAACAATCGACAAAAATTTATAAAATAAAATTAAACAAGAAAAGATAGCGGATAGAAGAAAAAAGTTTTACTTGATAGAATATCCAAATGCATGTATAACAAGTGGGCACATTACATATGACGTTGCGCTATTTGGTTGAACAGGGTATAATTGATATGGTACAGATTACTTAAAATTTGTATTCCAAAGTTTAAATATCATGTGTGATCCTATCTTTCTGTCATTTTAGTTTTACCAACAATTCATGATATCTTTTGATATTTTGGGATTGTAAATTAGTAGCTATATTTGAAAACTATGATTAATGAAATGATGAAAAACAAAATTTCATTTTAAACTCATTTTCTATTAATAACAAAATCTAAATTCAGGCCTACAGTTTTAATAAGTTTCTAACAAAATTAAGAGGCCTCAGTAGGGAATGAGATTTGGTGGAGTTGATTTTGGTTTTGATTATTTTAACTACATTTAATTAGAATTCTCTCTTTGTTTTTAACTTGTTTATTTGTTTGTTTTTTTATACATATTTATTTGTTTGTTTTATGTGTATGTTTTTTGTTTATTTGTTCTTGTCAATTACTTTTCAGAATCAAATTGTGACTAATTTTAAGAGTCTTAGGTAAGTTATGTAGCGGAAACACCTATCATTATGTCAGTGAACATCTACAATTCTTCTCCAATTTTATTCTTCTTCTCTCTAACATCCAAACTTTTAAGTCTTGAATTAATAGTTTATAGAGTGTCGAGGAGGCTTGAAGGAATTAATTAAATATTATTATTTTTGTTCAGATGTTATTAAATATTATTTTTATTAAATAATTAAAGAAATTATTATTAAATATATGAAGGCCAAAAGTAATCAAACAAAAGTTAAAACATAATTTAAATTTATTTATTTAAATTTTATATTATTTAATATAATAATAATATTTTAAATGATATTAAATCTCACACTATAGAAATAAACAAAGAGAAGGAATGGGTAGGAAAGAGAAATGGAGACCCACTCTCTTCTCCTCCTCAAAATCCTTAGGCCCTATTTGGTATAAAGCACTAGGGGTAGGAACTGGGATTGGGTCAAGGACTAGGCCCAATTGTATTGTTTGGGAAAGGGAGTAGCATGAAAGTAGGATTGCCACAAAACCACCTCCCCTGTATTAGGTGAGCAATGCTGAGATTGAAAAATTTTGGGGCAGAGGAAGGAGCGGAGAGAAGAGAGATAGTATCGACAGTGAGCCTATGTATGACAAGCATATCATATACTAATATTTATCTGTATGCAATGTTTGGTATGATTTGCTACTGAGATTCCCCCAAATCTCCCCCTCCCCCAAACCAACTATATGGAAGGGGGTGTTTGAAGTTGCCTAAGAAAGAACGAGTAGAGCATTGAGCAAAAAAACACTCTAATATCTATGAGGACGGGGTAAGAGTATTGACGCTTTCATATGAGTAATATAGGATCGGGTGTTGCAAAGGATCTCGAAGAGATGATTACATTTGATATATACATTTTTATCACTCCATTTATTCTAGGTGGGGTTTTTGGTCTTTTTCCCCAAACTAAAACCTCCCTCCATTTTCTTATTCCATCGGGATTCGGGGGATATAATATGGAGGCAGGAGGATGGTTTTCTAGAGTTCAGTCTTCTTTCCCAAGCACCACCATTCTTCTTTTCTTATTCCTTTGGCCGTCCTCCGTTTCCCTTGTGCCACCACCATCGGCGCTGCTTTGTAGGCATGAGGGAGCAAGAAATTTCTGGAACGAGAGGCCGCACACGTTACTCCCACTCAGAGTTGAAGGCTCATCGATTTTTTTGGTCACTCTATTATGTAAGTCGCTACCTTGCTGGGTATGCTCGAAATCTCCTATCTCCTCGATCCTTCCATAAATGTTTGTGTGCAGAACATTAATTCTTCCTCCATGTTGCGCTTTTGTGTGAGTGGTTTAATAGATTTGGTCCTCTATTTTTGTTCTGCATATTCTGGGTTTCAAGTGGGGATTGAAATTCTTCTCCTATTTCTGCAGCTTGTCGTCAAGAAGAGTGAAGTGGGGGTTGGGGATTTCTCTTAGCTAAAGCTTGGATGGAGAGGGATTATTTGAGTAGGTAATTATTTTCTACATGTTTCTGATTCTTGAAAGAGGAAAAGAGAAGGATTCAAATTATGTTTTCTATATTGCAAGTGGGTCTTGTTGAGAAATTTATGCAGCCAATCTTATCGCTGGTTAGATAGTTGAAAATTATGTGGTTGATTATTTATGGTTTGCCATGTATGCACATAAGGTGTTTGTTAGAATGTCTAGAAGGAGTCTTAGTTGGATCAACATTGTTTAAATTACTTGTAGAAGTTTATAGCGGCATAAATGTTGATTATATAAATTTTGGATACCTTTGATGTGGCAATAAAGTTTGGGGTTTTGAATTGGTTATTTCATTGGAGAGGAAAATTTGTGAAATTGGCATTTTCATGTAGACTTGGGGGTTAGAGGAGAACGAGTTTACTTTAATTATATACCAAACGTGCTAATAAAGGATTAGTTTTAATTTTGGAGACTGTGATATAATTTAGATGTTTGGAGCTGTTTAGGTGATAATATGAAATTTTAATTTTGATTGCAAGTTGATGTGTGGAATGCTCATAAGGTGTTTGATGAATTATCAAAAGAAAAGAGGTATATCATTGTATGTGTTTTTATTGGTTAACTTGATGGTAGAAGTATGATTGACAGGATATGGCATTGATAAAGGTTGTTTGTTCTCCATGGGAGTCTATAGAACATTTATAAAGTGATGGTGGTATTTGTTTAGTTGCTGGAAATTGCTAATAAATGATTTCAAGAACCTCAATGAGGTTGCTTTAAGCTAAATTGAAATGTGTATGGTGCATAAGGAGGATTCACATATTCAAGTATGTCAAGTATTGGTACTATTATGCTAAAGGGCTCATGAAGCTTAAGATTATGTTGATGGTGATAAGAATTATAAGGGGGAAAAAACTATAATGAAGAAAAACAAATATTTTTATGGAATAGGATGTTGTAGATTTTATACAAAATTGTAATTAGAGTATCTATATTTTTGTTTTTGGATACTAGGGGATTGATAAGTAAACATAATTGGAGGCAGATAATAAGGAGAGAATGATATATTTGCGGAGCATATCAGGTAAGTGAATAGCGTCCCATTATAATTTTCATAAATGATTTTTTTACTTTTATGTTAATTATTATACTTATAAGTATGATTTCACAAATGAAAGTTTATTGGATTTGTTTCATTTTCTTATTATTGATGATGTTATTCATTATTATTTATCCTCCTCTAATTGCTTCATAGTATAACTCATGGTATAATTTTATTATTTTGAAAGGATTTTATCAACGGATTAAATTTGAAGGAAAGTTTTGAAATATTGTTTGTGAACTTTCGTGTTGGGGTATACTATTATTTCTTATTTGATACGAGCTATCTTGGTATTGAAAGAATAACATTTCATTGCTTTGATAAATTAACCCCAAGCATGTTTGAAAATGTTTAGAGGACTAAATATAGAACGCTGGTTACTAACAACAAGATCTTGTTAGTCCTTGGTGCACCATGGTTAACCTCGAGCTCGGTTGGTATTCATGGGATTCGTTCTCACGCTTGTTATTTGTGGGTTTTGTACCTATTCTTGTTTCATAGCCTCGTGCTACGCTTGTTTCGTGGCTTTGAGTTGTGCTTGGTTACTTATCCTCGTGGACTATATGTGCATGCTTGTTTTTGTGGCCTATATGCCGTACTTGGTTATTTTCCCTCGTGAACTGTATGTCCACGCTTGTTATTCTGTTCTATTGAGGTCCTATGGAAAGATGAGGTTTGAGAATTGCCGTTAAATTCATTATGTTAAATCGAATGTTTTACTACATACATGGATCTATTTGATTAACGATATTTTATATAGTTTCACTTATGTTTATGATTGTTTACTATAGAAATCGAAGTTGATTGTCATACTGTTATGATCCAAAGTAAATCTGTTTAAATTACTTTTATTAGTTTTTCATTAAATTTCATAAATAGGATGTTATTCACCGAAATATTTTTGACCTCAGATAGTGCAGCTGGTGATGTTTGTCTTGGTGATCACTAAGGTCAATTTGGCTAGATTGAAGTGAAGCGTCATTTGATCAGTTCCTAATTCAATGTAAAGATTCAAGCTCTTTTTTACATGTTGGTAAATCTTGTTTAGGTGCTCCACGTAGCCTATAGGCAAGATCCCTATCTTCCCTTGTATTTTGGAATATTAGTATGTGTATATGTTGTGGTGGAGCGGAGCTCCTAATGCTGTATATGAAATTAAAATGGTTCGAGCATGCTTAGGATCATTGTACTAGTTTTGAAGTTGTTAATGATATTGTGAGTAGTATTTAATATTCATTTATAGGTTTAAGGCTTAAGCAATGTGCCAATCACTCCTAAATTTTCAGGTCGTGACAAAGAATAAGTGTTGTCCAAATTGAGGATTTTTAAAGAAACTGGAACATTATCCAAATTAAGAGTGCCTACTTATACATGAGGTAATGAAGTTAAGGAAGACAAAAATCTTATTGTTCTTGCTGTGGTATATACTACTTTACATGCTGGAAATTTCATTAGGTATGATAAACTTGAGTAAATACAAGTTAAGACTTGTACCTCATATATATATGTGTGTATATTCACATGAGTTATTACGGCTATCATTGTTCAATTATGGAGGGAAAAAAAAAAACTGATTGAAAGTCTATTGCTTAAGGCCTCTAGATACTAAAGAATTATTCTAGGTGGTTAAGCCTTAATTAGAGGCATATAAATGTTGATTTAGTCTATGTTTTAAATCTGGAAAATTTCCAGAATATAACATTAAGTGGTTTAGCATATGAGAAAGGTGGAAAATGATGGTGCCAATGTTCATATGAAGTTGGACATTACTGAAAGAAAAATTTCAGATGCTACCCGAGATGTTTAAAAGCTAAAACAGTTCTTAAAAGTAATAATTACATGTTGAATATGATAGAGGCTTGACCATGTGGGTGATTAAATAGGCAATTGGAATATTATAGCATAAGTTAGTGAACCTTATTTATATCCCTATTTGAATAGCACAATTTAGACGAGAAATAGTTAAACTATGCCATGAATGATACTCATGTTAACTATCTTGCACGTACATACAAATGTTAGGATTTGATTTGTTGTGCCGTAATCCACCAAGAGGCCATTAGGAAGTGCAAATGTGAGAGAGCATGATAAAAGTATCTTTAATCATTAATTTAATATATTATGTTTTGGTTGCAGGTTTGTTTGTGCCATTATTGCTGCAGTTAAACATAAGCACATGTAAACTCTGTACTTCTATTATTGTCATGGCCATGTGTGATAAAATTTTTATTTATTTAGTTTTACAATAATAGTTTTTTAGTTATTATAAGGTATTGTTCTTTGTGATTTATTTCACATGCCCAATTATTTACCATGTATTATATACTGAAATATGATTATTGCTAATAAGATTCCCCAATCTCACCCCTCTCTATGTTTTAATCATAGAAGCAAGTACATACTTGGGACAGGAGAAGCTGGTGGAAGCTTAGGTAAGGTGGACGGAAGAAAGCATGACATGTTTTTTTACATCAATTTTGCATTAGTGTGGCTTATTATAATTACTTCGGCATGTAAGCTTAAAGTTTTTTTTTTGGGTTGTACATAACTCCATAAGGAGTAGTGGGTGAGAGTTGATATCCAAAGAGAGTTAGTGCCACGAATTCAATCCGGAAAAATTATAAGTTATATCTAGTTTATATTTTTGCTAAAATATCAATCTTGTGATTGACTTTATACAGCCTAACCGTTTTATCTAAATCATGAAATTTGGCATGAGAATAGTCACATCCTAAAATTTATAATAATTACTAATTTGTAATTCTTAGACATGTAGATAAAAAGATATGGCTTTTCTAATATGGGTCATAATTCTGAATTTTTGCAGAAAATTCCTTTGTACAGTGTGATTTTTAGGCAAGTTCTGGACCTAATGGGATGCTGTTGAGCCCGCTTCTTAATTTTATCATAAAAAGCATTTGAAGAGATAAAGATAGAGTTTTGAACCACTATTTTTGGATATGAAATGAGTTAATTTAAGAATTTTTGAAATTTAAGAAAATTTTATTATGTCATTACCTAAGGTTTTAGAAAAGATTTAAGTAATTCGTCCATAAAAGATACTGATTGAGCCACAAGTATTTCCTAAGTGGCCAAATAATTTTGATAAGTAACTCTAAAATGAGGTGTGACATTCTCAATGCATAGTGTTAGTGAATCTCCTAAAAGCACCCTTCGAATAAACATATTAGTTTTTGGTTTTTGTTTATTTACAATAATAATTTAGATTTTTTTTTTTACATCTGACATGTCTTGTAATTACTTTTTAGAATCAATCACAATCAAATAACAAAAAAAATAAATAAACTACAAACAAAGTAAAATATAAATTTAATTGAAATAATTAAAACTAAAATGAGGCCTGCATCTACTTTGAATTTCTTTTTTAAATTATAGGGGTATTATGGCCTTTTAAAAATATACAGAAAAGTCCTCGTGAGAAAATTGTTAACTGGATATCTAAATATTTTAGTATTTCATTTTTCCTTGATTTTTTACAAATATCTAATTTTTTTTTTGTTTATCATTTGTTAATTCCTAAGTGTTAAATTTTTAAGGAAATAGTAAGTATAATCTAAATTTCAATTAAACAATATAGAATTAGAATTGTTACAAATTATACATATAATAAATAAGAAGAAAAAACTCTAAACATGTCTGTATTTTAATATTCGTGGTATAGAAAAACATAAAATTAAAGTTATTAAGAGATAGATAATATCTTTGCAAAAAAAAGTATTGGCATAACATATGGTGGCCATTCTTTATGGTTTAAGGTTTTGATGGCATCGGATAGTTTATAAGAATTTCAATTTTTATTTCACATAAATGAAATGATAAAAACCATAATTCAATTTTAGAGAAAAATATTTAAAAAGAAAAGATAACACACAAGTAAAGTACATACCTGTAAATGAGTTACCATCTAAATATATTTCTTTCAACGATGTGCGCTTGCTTATTGATTTTGGAATGCTTCCTCTAATTGATTATAATCAACACCAAATACTTCAAGTAAAGGGAGTTGACGACACATTTCTTTCGCAAATTACCCTTTAAATGATTCAATGCAAGGCTAACATAGATCAAAGAAGGCATGTTCCAAAGAAAAGAAGGAATTCCACCTATGCAAAAAAACACAGAGTATTTGTTTGTTGGTAGTAAGTCTAGGAATTTCCTCAATTCACACACAACCATAGAAGTAATACATGGAATTTTGTTCATTAGAGGCTTAAAATAATGGACTGTGATCTAACTTTTGTTGGAAATCAATTTAAAAGGGACTCTTTCAATAATATCAATTACCAATTGGAAATTAAAACTCTTAAAAAATATGCTAAAGAGAGATTATGGAATATAAAATGAACAACCAAGTTATTTATATTTTGCATTAAATCTATTTATTCTTTACAAGGCTCTAATTTTGAGGTCTGGCTATGAATTCAAAAAAAAATTTCAAAATTGAGTGTAGTGGAGCCCACAAGTTTTCCTCTCCCCTCCTTTTTTTTCTCCCCCCTTCCCTCCCCTCCCCTTCCATTCCCTCAAACCAAACATACCCTAAAAGGTAAAAAGAAGACAAACCCAAAATAATGTTTTATGAAATAATGGAATAGAGGTTAAGACAATGATATATATAATTAAAACTCTTACCTTGCAAGTTGCTGTACCCAAGATTTAGTTCCTGGAGTTTGGTCAAATTTCCAATGTCACTTGGTATTTTTCCTTCGTCGAATCTGTTATCATCTAATGATAAATTTGCTAATTCTTTGCATTGATGCCAAATGGAGGGTATTTCGCCAGACAAATCATTTCCATGCACATAAAAGAATTCAAGTTTTGGAAGCCCAAAGCACACATTTTTTGGGAGACTACCAGATAATTGATTTCTTTCAAGATAAATCTCTTGCAAAGTCTTGAATTGTTAAATAATGAAGATGGTATAGAACCCAGTGAGTTGATTGTCTCCAAGATTTAATATCTTCAGTTGTGAAAGATCACCAATTTCATTTGGGATGCCTCCTTCAAATATCAAGGGGGTGGGAAAGAATGTCAATAACAATTTATTGTGTGTCACAAGTTATAGGTAAATGAGATAAATTAATATTCTCTAAAAACACACAAGACTTGCACATTTATTAAGAAATGACACATATATTTGTTATTGTAAATTGCTAGCTACATTTAACCCCAGCGCTAATATGTACAATATTAATGAAAAGAAAAAAGAATCTCATTTAATTTTTTTTACTATATAAAAATATTAAATGAAAAGAAAAGAATGATGATAAAAAATAATAGTCTCATGCTTGTAAAGAGTTCCGCATCGAAATACAATTGATTAACATCAACTACTTGTCCAAAAACTGAATGGACTTTAGAAGAAAAATAAAATGGCTCATAATATTTCATAATATGTTTAGCGTAAAATTATAATATAAAATTGATAGGTAAAATAATAAGACCCAGCTATTTGTGGAGATTAAAGAAACTAAATAAATTATTTAATTATTGTATATGTTACTTGATGTATCTTTTTTTTTTTTTTTGATAAAAAAATTTTAGGAAGGGGGTTGGGCTCACCCACAATCCAAGGGCAGGCGCTTGAGCCCAAATCAGAGGCATACCGGACAGAGTACATATGCCTCCACCTCTACCAGTTGTTTCCACCGCTTCTCGAGACCCTAGGATGCCTCCCCATTGTTTGATTAACGCAGGATCGAACCCTCCCTTGAGGTGAGGAAATCCACCCTTGCCAAGATATGTTACTTGATGTATCTAAACGTTGGGTTTTGGGCTCCCTTTCCTATATGGAGAAAAGCCCTTGTTTGAATTGCCCAAATTTTATATATTTCCTATTTTATTAAAAGAAAGGAAAGGAAATGAAGAAAAAAATTGGAAAGAAGGAAAAAAAAGTAAGAGAATGAGAAAGAAAAGGAACGTTTCCGAATGCTTCTTTGTGAGAAAGAATATTCTTTCGAAGTTTTCTAATTTAAAGTTGTTTATCACTTATTTAGGAGGAGAGAGGGATATTACTCAATAATGTTTTATGAGATAATGGAATAGAGGTTAAGACAATGATATATAATTAAAACTCTTACCTTGCAAGTTGCTGTACCCAAGATATAGTTCCCGGAGTTTGGTCAAATTTCCAATGTCACTTGGTATTTTTCCTTCGTCGAATCTGTTATCACCTAATGATAAATTTGCTAATTCTTTGCATTGACGCCAAATGGAGGGTATTTCGCTGCACAAATCATTTCCATGCACATAAAATAATTCAAGTTTTGGAAGCCCAAAACACACATTTTTTGGGAGACTACCGATAATTGATTTCTTTCAAGATAAATCTCTTGCAGTCTTTGAATTGTTAAATAATGAAGATGGTATAGAACCAAGTGAGTTGATTGTCTCCAAGATTTAATATCTTCATTGTGAAAGATCACCAATTTCATTTGGGATGCCTCCTTCAAATATTAAGGGGTGGGAAAGAATGTTAGTAACAATTTATTGCGTGTCACAAGTTATAGGTAGATGAGATAAATTAATATTCTTTAAAAACATACAAGACTTGCACATTTTTTTTAAGAATGAACGTAGCTGTAAAAAAAATTCCATGACAGTTCTAATACTTCCAACAAAGTGAACAAGATAAGTAAGCTAATATTTAAAAGGCTTTGGCATTCATCTTTAACATTACCATGCCACATCAAATATTGATAGGTCATGAAATTCTTTCAGACCAATTGTTTACAGGGTTCATTGTCATATTTAAGCACCCAAAATTATCTATTTTCTCTATTCGAGATTTTTTTAACTATGAACGCAATTAGCCAAGCTCCTTACAGTTCCTTAAAATCAATGAAAAAAATGAAAAGAAAAATCTATTTTTAAAATTATTTTCCACTTGATAGATTAAAACAAAAACACACAACGTATAATTAGTTCAATCATATAATTAAAAGCCTTACCCTGAAAATCGTTGTCATCACGACATAGGAGTAAATAAAAAAAATTAGTTTTCATGTTTTAAATCTCGCGTGGTCCCATCAATTGATAATCTTATCATTCTTTTATTTTGAGATTATAATAATCACAATCTATATGTAAGTACCATTTATGAATGAAATGAAAAAACTAAAAGAAATAACAAAACAAAATCTTATTTTAGTTTTAATGTGGTGGAGATAAATTATATAAAAATATTATAGAAAATCATAGAATAGCGTCGATTCATGATTTTTTTTTTTTTTTTTTTTTGTTCTTGTAAATTGCTAGCTACATTTAACCCCATTGATATATGTACAATATTAAAAGGGAAAAAATATCATTTTAAATTATGTTTACTATAGAAAAATATTAAAAGAAAAGAAAATAATGATGATGAAAAATAATAGTCTCATGCTTGTAAAGAGTTTGGCATCAAAATACAATTGATTATAACATCAACTACTTGTAAAAGAGTTGAATGGACTTTAAAAGAAAAATAAAATGGCTCATAATATTTCATAATATGTTTAGTGTAAAATTATAATATAAATTAAGGGAAAAAGACTTCTCATGTTGTAGGAGAAGTGTTTTCTCATGTCACACACACATGAAATGGTAGGACCCACACATATATATATATGTGTGTGTGTGTGTGTGTGTGTGTGTGGGTCCTACCATTTCATGTGTGTGTAGGAATCTTCTTCTTCTCATGCAACATGAGAAGTATAAACCCCATAAATTAATAGGTAAAATAATAAGACCCAGTTAACTGATTTGTGGAGATTAAAGAAATTAAATTAATTATTTAATTATTGTATATGTTACTTGATCTATCTAAATGTTGGGTTTTGGGCTCCCTTTCCGATGTGGAGAAAAGCCCATGTTTGAATTGCCCAAATTTTATACATTTCATATTTTATGAAAAGAAAAGATAGGAAAGGAAAGGAAAAGAGGGAAAATCTTTTTAAAATACAGTTAAATTATTCAAATTATAAATTAGGTTGTTGAATTTAACAAATTCTAAATGAGGTCATACAACCTAAAATAAGATTTTAGAATTCGATAATTTGACATTATTACCCCTCATTTAATTCTAACGAAAAATAATGCTATGTTTAATCGGCGGGGAAGCTCTCCACCAACCCTCTATTCATTTCCCTCCACTAAATCAAAACCACAAAGTTTTCTCCTCCACTTGATGTAGTGACGCCATTTTACAGAAAAAAAAAAAAACATTGAAGGCTTTTGGCACTGTTTCTCCCACTCATTCATAACCCGTTTTGCAGAAAAACAGAGGTCTGATGTTATGTAAAAAAAACACTCACTCAACCAAAGAAACAAACAAACAAACGCAGGAACATGTGAAAGAAGAGGGAAGGCAGGGAAAGCTTAAAAGCTCAAAGCTTATTTGGTAAAATAGATGAAGAGGAGAAGATTTTCAATCGAACAACTATTTTAACATCTAACTCACACAAAAAATAATAATAATAAAATATAGAGGTGGAATAGATGCCTATATTGAGGAAGATTGATGGATCTGGTATAACTATGGACAACGATCTTGCTTCACTAGAATCTTTCAATGATATAGATGAAGTTTGGTGTATCTGGATTGCTCATGGCAGTGAGGTTTGCTTTTCATGAATGAGAGGGAGTATCAATGCCAAAAACCTTCAACGTTTTTTTCTGCGAAATGGCTTCACTTCATCAAGTGGAGGAAAAAACTGTGGTTTTGTTTAGTGGAGTGAAATGGATAGAGGAGTCAGTAGTGGAGAGGTTTTGCGCCGGTTACACGTAGGATTATTTTTGTTGGAATCAAAGGAGGGTAGTAAAGTAAAATTCTAAAATTCTAAAATCTTATTTGAGGTTATATGACCTCATTTAGAATTTGTTAAATTTAACGATCCAATTTATAATTTGAATAATTCAGTCTCCTATTAAAAGGATTTTCCCAAGAAAAAAATAGGAAAGAAGGAAAAGAGTGAGAGAATGAAAAAGAAAAGAAAAGATTCCTAATTCTTATTTGTGAGAAGGAATACTCTCTAAGAGTTTTCTAATTTAAAATTGTGTCTTACTTATTTAAGTGGAGAGGGGACATATTATTCAGTAATGTTTTAAGAAATAATGGAATAGAAATTAAGACAATGATATATATAATTAAAACTCTTACCTTGCAAGTTGCTGTTGCTAAGATATAGCCACCAGAGTTTGGTCAAATTTCCAATGTCACTTGGTATTTTTCCTCCGTCAAATATGTTATCACCCAATTGTAACTCTTCTAATTCTTTGCATTGATGCCAAATGGAGGGTATTTCACCAGACAAATCATTTCCATCCACATAAAATAATTCAAGTTGTGGAAGCCCAAAACACACATTTTTTGGGAGACTACCAGATAATTGATTTATTGAAAGTGCAAAGTCTTGTAGTGCTGAATTGTTAAATAATGAAGATGGTATAGAACCAGTGAGTTGATTTGCTCCAAGATACAATATCTTCAGTTGTGAGAGATCACCAATTTCATATGGGATGCCTCCTTCAAATATTAAAGGGGTGGGAAAGAAAATAATGTCAATAACAATTTGTTATGTGTCACAAGTTATTAGGTACATATGATAAATTAATATTCTATAGAAATACATAAGACTTGCACATTTTTTAAGAATAATGACACATATATTAGTAAATGATAAAACTCAATAAAAGGTGTAACCCTTTTAATTCGGTTGTGTTTGGTTGAGAAATTTTGATATGATTAAATCTAAGAGACAAATTGAAATCCAATTGGCTCATCCTTTTCATCATTCCTATCAAAACACATGTTTCTTGGGAGACTCCTAGAAAAAATCTTTTTGTTGACTCTACAAACTTTTTTAAATAATAATGATTAAAAATGAATGAAATTAAAATATAATATAAATTGTCCAAATCAAAATTAAACGTTCAGGACATGTTGGCTGTAAAGTTTATTCAATATGAAAAAGGACAATACAAGTTTCTTATATCCATTATCTTAAGTCATCCAATCACATATGACCATGTATCATATTTTTATAACATTATCAATTAACTATAAATCCACATGAAATAAATAGGACATACGTCCATGTGTTTTTCCAATAATGGATATAATGAATATAATGGATATAATGAACTTGAGTTAAGGGTTTTTCCAATGAAAAACCATTCAAAAAAAATTTAATGACAAAATAATAAACATTAATTTTCAAAGACAATGATAAGCCTTTAGATCCACTTAGACTAATTAATACTATAACTAATATTTATCCGATGGTGTGACTATATAGTTTGTTTCAAATTTTTTATGATGATTTTTTTTTTTCCTTTTGAAAAAGAGTAGAAATATTATGACAAAAATATAGAAGAAAATCCATAAAAATGCCAAAAATAAATAAATAAAAAATGGAGACAAACTCTTATTCCACGAGGATAAGATCAGGCGAACCAAGTACACTAGTTTAGAATGAAGAAAAATATAAATGTTGAAATTTTTTTAAAACATACCTGATAAACTGTTATAAGACAAACTCAATAACTCAAGTGAAGACAAGTTGGAAATGGTCTGGGGAATGAATCCTGAAAGTTTGTTATTGCTAAGTCGTAAAGTCTTCAATCGCTCAAGTCTACCCACCTCTAATGGAATGGTTCCTTCAATGAAATTAAATCTCAAATTTAGAGTCTCCAACCTTGATAGATTGAATAAAGATGGTGGAATAAATCCATTAAGACTGTTATTTTGAAAACTCAAACACTCAAGCATAGATAAATCTCCTATCTCTGCTGGAACTGGCCCATGAAAGTCATTGTAGCTCAAGTTAAATAGTTTCAATCTATGCAATTGAACTAACTCTTTTGGTATTTGACCATAAAAATTGTTGTTATTGAGATCAAGTTCAACAAGGAATGAGATATTCCCTAGTTGTGGAGACATGGTACCCTTGAGACCCATGCCGCCAAGATTCAAGGAATGGACCCTTCCATGACGAGTATTGCATGTGACACCAATCCAATTGCATGGAGAAGAAGAGATAGACCAATGAGCTAAGAAATCATATGGATCCAAGTGATAAATGATTTAAGGGCAAGAAGTGCAGATTTATCAATATTGATGTTTGTATCAGTCCAAGCTAAGGAGACCATGAAGCAATGAAGTAAGAGCAGGAAAACAAAGGAAGAAGGCTTTCCCATGAGGAGCATACAGACTTATCAGAATTTCAAGTCTTCTGCCTTGAGCAATTAACACACACGTCGTTTTATACTTCTCTGGTTCCAAATCAAGTCAAGTCGTACTAATAAAATGCGGAGTTGCAAAAGGACATCTTTTGTGATAAGAGTGAAGAAATTGAAATAATAATAATAATAATAATTAGCGTGTCGGGTGTATTATTAATGGTATGGTATGGTGGTGAATGAGACGAAGCTTCATCCCTTGATTTGATAGTTTTGTTGATATCAGGGTTAGGCTTGGATCGATCTGGGTTGATATGCCAATGAGGACTTTAGACTCTAATGGGGTCAATTGTGAAGTTCCACATCGACTAGGGTGGGGAACGAAAGCCATCTTATAAGAGTCTGGATATTTCCCCCTCTCGATACATTTTAAAACTATGAGGGGTGGCAGACCCATGTAAATAGTATCAAGAGCGAGCCCCATGTTGCGCCAAGGTGCTAGGTTATTAACTACATATTTATAGTTTTTTTGGATATAGAAATTTTACCATCTACAAAATGCTTTGCTATAACTTACTTGTGTTGAAATCAAACCACCATGCCTTAAATCTAAACGGAGGAAAGAAATCCTTGTTTTGTGATATCTCTCATTCTCATTACACGTGGTTAAAATTATTTGGTTTTCAATTTCTTCAACTATGACTTTAAGTTTGAGGACAATATTATCACTGTATCATTCTAACCATATCTATCACTTCTCAACTTGGGGATTATGTTTGTAAGGTTAACAACCATACACGAAGCAAACATGAATGAGATTGGAGAAATAGCTTTGATTTTTTTTTTTTTGGAAAAAAAAAGCTTTTATTTTACATAAATAATCATGAAGCACTGCTCCTCAGATGAAAAGTCTGAAAATTAAATAAATATATTTTGAACCTCTCACTATTCATTGATTAAAGGGTAAAGGAAATATAAATCGCCAAGATCTTTACTTGAATGGGCCCATATCTTTTTGGGAGCATAAATACACATGATTACCATTTTGGAGCAAAAGTCACATCCATGTATATTCATTCACCATGATGTGAGAGAAAGAGAAATGAGTGAATGACATCATAACGGTGGGATGTGACTTTTCCAAAATAAAATGTGTTTTTGCTCCTTTACCCTTGATTAAATTATGATATCCCAAAAAGAAAAATAAAAGAAAATGAGGCAACCAACAAACTAGTAGTTTAAGTGGCGAGCGATCTCACGCTTTAAGGATGAAAGCGAATCTTATAAAGCACATTTATTGAAAAAGTTGAAAACCCTTTGTACTCTAGCTAAGTCTAGAAAGGGGAAACCCTTGATCCAATAAAAGAAAGAGAGACAAATACATTAAAAGAAAATAAAGTTATATATACGATAATAATTAAATTTAAAGTTTTAGAAATAATATTGTGAAATTATTGAGATAAGATATTCTATCATATAAATATAAGTTATATCCAATCAGATCTCTCCGGTTATTCCAAAACAAACTTCACTTTCTGCAAAGTATATAACTAGATCTTATTATGATGTATAATTATTTTTCATTTTCTCGAGAAAAAATTGCTAAAATTATTTCTGAGGTTTAATACTTATTAATATATTTAGATGTTCTTTTTTACAGATTTTGGTGTCATGATTTAAGACCCCAGACAATGAAATTTCAGATGCAGAAGATAAATTTCATCAGGCAGCAAAGTAATGCCCATAGATTGAAATACCTCTACCAGAACCCAGAGGCCCAGACAACGAAATTGAGAGAAATTACAAGAAATAGTGGTAAGCACATAGAAGAGGAGGAGGAGAAAGAAAATGCCTCGACTTAACAGGCTAGAGTGGCAATGCTAGAGAATACACCCAGAACACATCAGTGATGAAGGCAGGTGCGTGAAAGGGCGATGAACATTTTGTGTGGATGGGGCGATGACAAAGCAAGCTAGAAGAAGCAAAAAATCCCCTATTGAAGCTCCAAGCTTATGTCATAGGCACTGCTACAAAGGATTAATGGAATTTAGACAAGAACAGCCATGTAAGGAGAAGCTGTCTTCTTCGCCAATAAGTCAGCCATGGATAAACACTGATTAAATGACAAATGGATGATGAAGAACGAGTTGGTGGTTGTCAGTGGGGAAAAAATGGAGAAAAGCCACGGCTGAATTAAAACAGAGAGCTCACCGTCAGTCTTGGAAAGGATGAAGGTGACAATGATGAAGGTGGATGTGAGTTTGAAGTGGAGGATAAAGTTGGAGGCGTGGTGAGCGAAGGAGAAACTCACCAGTGATTATGGCGAGAAGAAGACGAAGGTGGAGGTTCTGGAGGCTGCGGATGTAGCTCTTTCTTGGGTTGAAGAAAGCAACGATGCAGTGTGTGGAGGAAGGAGGTCGCTGATGACAATGGAGGAAGGGACGTCGCCGGCGACGGTCGAGGAAGATGTAGGTCGATGGTCAAGGTCTCAGGTTCAGTTTTCTGGCGGCTGCTCTGTCCGTGTAAACTCGTTGAAGTCCCTTTTCTGACCTAATTAATTGAACCAAAACGCTGCAGTTTCCACGGAACCATATTGGCATTTTTTAAAGGGAAAATCTACCTTAAGGCCCAAATAACCAAAACATTGTCAAAAAAAGACTGAAGAAAAAGTTACATGTCAAAAAAGACCAATGACTTTTTCTGGTATTATTTCATAAAACTTTAGCTATTAACGTTTACTGATATAATTGTTAACAGATACTGATTTAGTTGTTAACAAGTACTAATTTAGTTGTTAAGATATTGTTGTTAATGTATACTAATTTAGTTGTTAATGTTCTACTGATATAGTTGTTAATGTTTATGAAATAATATCAGAAAAGGCCCTAGGACCTTTTTTGACATATGACTTTTTCTTAGATCTTTTTTGACAATTTTTTGTTAATTTGGACCCTGAGGGAGATTTTCTCTTTTTAAAATTCATAATACCAAACTGTTATTTCTAACTTTTGAGACCCAAACTGCCATTTTCGTATTTAATCAAAATTTTCAAGTACCTACAATTAAAAACAAGTAAACACACATGAAATCATCTCAAAATTAATGATTAAGAGTAATTACGATTATTTTGACAATTTTATCATTTTTAGTTCTAATTTAATATATTTACTCTTAAAAAACAACAACTGTCAATCTTTTATTTTTACTTTGTCATCTTTGATACCTATGTACTTGAGAAGATATTCTTGTTGCTAAAAAAAAAAAGAACATACTAATAATATCTTTTGTCACCATAATATTCCACAACATAAATCAGAACAGATTAACGTAATTTTTAAATATTAATTTCGATGTAGTTTCAATTTGCAATTATTGAGCAATCGAGTGTATCATCTATTTAATAAAATGCTGACTTCATTTTATTTAAATTAGGGAATTTTCAAATGGAAATACATCCAAAAAAATGAATGTATATGCATTCAGAAATAGATAAAAAAATACTTGTACATAATGAATAATAAGATATGCATACCTCCCAATAATTTTCTTAAAATTATATCCTTTAATTTTTGTCTAATCATAAGTCTAGATGCAATATGGCATTGTTGAAAAGTTCAAAAGTTCATATAATAAATACTATCTCGATTTTAAAAAGATTTGATATCATTTTATTTTTCTATTATACGCTTATTTACTCTAATAACAACAAAACAAAGAGCAATGGAAAGCGAGAATATGTAACTTTATTATATATGATTAAATTTTTATATAATTACGAATTTTCAAAAAGTGAATATTTAATTAGAAATTAACCAAGAAAAGATAAGATATCAATGGTTGAAGTTTCAACCTTTACCAGGCGTGTTTAAGAATAAGTGCCATTTTCATATTTCAAGAAGAAATTAAATGATCTGTTTTCTTTTTTACTCGTTAAACTTATTAGTGGTTAAACAATTTTTATTTAAAGAGCACTTGCTATTTTTTTCCAAAAAAAAAAAGGCACTTGCATAGGCACAAGACATGTTAGACTTTTCAAACATTAAGTTGTCCTCAAAACAAGTTGATGCAAAGAAAGAGAAATAAAATTAAGTTAGTGATGAGAAAAAGCTTTGACTCTAATAGTGATCGATATGGGTTATCACATGCACAAGGACCATATATTCATTATCATCGTATTGTATGGATCATAGAGAAACCCCATACAACACGTTAGTAATGAGAAGAATCTTTTGTCCCTTTAGGAACTACATTTTCATCTTCGTTGCATTATTTCATTTATGGTCACTCTCGTAGGCCATGCATAAAGAGAGTACTTCCAAAACAATGTTACTAGTGGGAAGAAACTTGCATGAATATATATGTTGTCGTTGCCCTTCACATTCATCTTTATAGCATTATTTCATTTAAAGTCTGTAGGCCCACTCACAAGTTAAGCACGTCTTGTATCAAAAAGCATCAAATCAATTAAAGTCTGAAGACTTTTGATAGATAATTTTCATGCTAGTTGCCGTGAAACAAGCAGTAGTTGGACTTATTGCATTTGAGAAGAAAAATCTGGATGAAGAAAAGTTTTTAGCGGAGAGTAATTAAATACTCCTTAGATGTTATTTATAAGACATTTCTAATCTATTTCACCGAAACTAAGAAAAACCTTAAACTTTACTAACTTTATCTATAAATTAACAACTTTCCAACTTTATCCCTATTTAATATATATTATAGTAACCTTGTATGAATAAAATCAGCAC
Source organism: Acacia pycnantha (assembly GCA_025563575.1). Classification (NCBI taxonomy): domain Eukaryota; kingdom Viridiplantae; phylum Streptophyta; class Magnoliopsida; order Fabales; family Fabaceae; genus Acacia; species Acacia pycnantha. The sequence goes on from JAMWYP010000277.1 coordinate 547,800, forward strand.
AATAATAATTGAAAGGTAAAGTTGTACATTCATATGAAAAATATAATGATGTGACTTATAAATAAAATTAAAAATACTCACAATCATTCATATAAAAACACTTGTACATAATGAATAATAAGATGCATAACTCACAATCATTTTCTTAAAATTATATCCTTTTGTCTAATCATTCTTAGATGCAAAGTGGTGGCATTGTTAAAACGTTCATATAATGTAACATCCCAATTTCAGAGCCAAATTTTTTTTTTCATCAGAGTAGAGCATCGAAATAAAAAGCATTGAGTAACTGATACAACGTTAACTGTGGCGTAACTGCCTGTTCATAAAGAATAGTACATTTTATAATTCGGGACTTTAACCTACTCTAATTCGATCATTACTTTGTCTTCACGTGTGCTGTCCGCTCGGCTTACTCTTATCCTCCGTCCTTGGGATCTCATATACTGATGCTATAGTAAGAGCTGAGATCCAACGTTCATCGGATCTCAGGTAACGGTTAACCTCATGCTTATATAACAATATATGTTCAACCGCAAACGTACCCGGTTCGACAGCGATTCAACAACGGTACGAGTCTACAGATATCCTATAAGGATAAATATCATTTTTGTCAATATTTGACATTATAACGGGCATTTTAGGTACAAATTACCATTTTGCCCCTATTCCCCTAATCGGCGGAATTTCACCAGCACTTCGTTACTTTGACTAATTTCTTCCAGAATTTTGCTAGAACTTCGACCCAATCATGATTTTCGAAACTTAGGACTAAAATACCCCTATCATATTATATCTAATCATACTTGGAAGATTAAATAATAATCTAACATTACTACTCTAACTATCGAAAGAACTACGAAAGCTTAAAGCTCGGTACCGAAAAACTTACCCAGAGCTTCGCTGCTTTTTTCCCCAGAGCTTCTCTCTCTAAACCTCTCTCTAGATTTTGGATTTCACAAGGAAATGGTGTGAAAAACCAAAGGGAGGGGGTATTTATAGGAAAAGAGATAGGGTTTCGTCCGTCGGATCAACTTTGTGAGAATCGATCTGGACCGCCCATAGCATAACTTAGCAACCAAGTTTTCTCATTTTCTTCTCTTTTTGGCCGAAAATCTCATGCCCCAAAAGTCAAGGGAAGAGCCAATCAAAAGGTGCCAAGAGTATTGTTTCCAGAAGCTTTCCGGTCGAATTCCTCGATCGGTGTCCGATTCACGTAATTTCGGAAAAATCTAAAAATTCTGGATTCGTAACTTTGAAGATCTTTTCTTTCTTACTAGAAATGTGTATTTTAATCTAAATTTTGATTTCATACAGGGTTACAACGGTCCTGCTGAAGTTTTACGGAAAAACGTGTCGGTTTGAAACGAATTTCCGAATCACCAACCCCTGGACAAAAATTCAACGATTCCAAATATGTCAGACAGGTTCCAAACTCATCTCCAGATGTTGAGTTAGAATTTATTTTCTTCAAATCCAAAATGTGACTATCTGCATTTTTCCCTATTTCGTCTTATTAGGAAAATGCTCTACCGGCTTCGGAATTAACTTCCGAAAAAGTCTAATGGAAGATAAAAATCCACTGATCATTAATATACCTTGACTTTAGAAATCCTATTCCCGGTTCTCTAGATAGGATCCGTTTCCTATTTATTTTTTTACTATTTACTTTAATTAATTATATATTAAAATATTACAAAATATCACAAAATACCATGATATTTTTTGCTCCTTCTTATCCTATTTTCCCTCCAATTTCGGCTGGCCCTTATTTATTATTATTTAATATTTATTTTTTTAATTAATTAACTATTTAATTAATTATATATTTCAATTTTCTTAAAAATTTCCCAAAATTCTCTTATTGGTCCATTCTTGCATTTAGGCTTAAAAATACCTAACCTCATCAATTTTTTTTCAAAATTTCCAATTAATTAGGGAATATATTTATACTAATTTTTTAGCCATTACCACTAATTCTAAGGTTTTACATAATTATCTCTGAATTTTCCTTCGTTTATGCTTAAGTAATTAGCCAGTAATTACCTAATTACCTTCTTATAAATTGTGGTTAATTTCCTTAATTAAGATAACTCTTTATCTTCAAACTTTTGTATTAACATTAGAATTCCATGACTCCTGCATTATTTTAGAATTTACGGGGCATTTTGGTCTTTTCAATACTTTTGAGTATTCTTCTTCAATTTCTCCAAGTTTGTAATTTATCAAATTACCAAAATTAGAGATATATACCCTCTCAATTTTAATAATTATTTCACTGATATTTAGGATTTTTCACAATTTTTCCTAAGTTTTTATACATTCCAAGGGTATTTTGGTCATTTTGACCCCATAGTTCTCTTTCCTAATTTTCCTAACAGAATTTCCCTTGGAAAATAAGATAATTATAACTTAATATTTGATATCTCATATTCACCTATTTTTTATAGGTAAAATTTTACTAAATTATAATACAGATTTTTAGGGTATTACATATAATAAATACTATCTCCATTTTAAAAAGATTTGATCTCATTTTATTTTTCTATTATACGCTTATTTACTCTAATAACAAAAAAAAAATGCAAATGTATATGAAATAGGAAAAAAGAGCTTTAATTTTTTCTTGGTCATGATGAAAAACAAATGTCTTATAAAAAAGACTAAATACGTTGGTGTCTTATAATAAAGACTAAAATGAGTAAGATAATATCAAAATTTTAATTTTAATTCTCTAATTTAAGGGGGAAAATATCAACATACTTGATGCTGTTACATGGCAAACTCCGCATGCAAGCTGGGACCATCCATCCATCAATCCATCCACCACCGTATCGGATATATATTTTTTTTTAAGCAAAAAAAAAAAAAAACGTGTATTTGATTTGCTCATCACAGCTTAACGGCCCCCCTATTAACGTCACGGAATTGAAGTCTTCAAAAACAATTTTTTAATGAGTTTATCATTTGTCATGTCACTTGATATAAGGTTATGTCAAAACACTCTAAAACTACGTTGTTTTAGGAGTTAGGGAAATTAATGAAATGTGTTTTGGTCAAATTAATATAATAAATACAAAAATAAAAATACCAAAACACCCTTCATTAATTCCCCTAACTCTTAAAAAGGACGTAGTTTTGGGGTTAGTGAAATTAATGAAGAATCTTTTTGTAAAATTCATATAATAAATACGAAAACAAAAATACCAAAACACCATTCATTAATTCCCCTAACCCCAAAATGACGTAGTTTTGGGGTGACTTGACATAACCTTATGTCAAGTGACATGACAAATGATAAACCCTTTTTTAATTATAATTTATAGTATATTTTTAATTATAATTTATATTATATTACTATAATCATATTTATAAGTTCATTTTGAATAAAAAATTTTATCCTTATTATAGTCAAGTTTCAGAATAATAAATACATTTTTTTTTTACTTTTTTGTCCTTATTAATTGCAGTAAACAAAAAGAATTTATTGATATTAACTTTTGGAACAAATCATAGATAAAGGAAAAATTAAAAATTTAGCCCATAATTAATTAGTTAACTAACTCTCATTAGTACATGATGAAAGTCCGTTAATTTTGACTTATAAATGGTACAAGGTCGATTTACTTTAATAAACACTTTTGGGGTATCCAAAAGTGATTCCAAACAAGCACGTAATGCAAATCGAATCACTAATTCATACACGCAGAACCAGACGTTGAGGCACAAGACATGTTAGACTTTTAAAACATTAAGTTGTCCTCAAAACAAGTGGATGCAACTAAAGAGAAAGAAAACACTACAAAAATGCATCGAAATACTCACAGAATTATCGACGAAAAAAATTCGATCGGAAATTACCCATAAAATTTCGTTGGTAATTGTTACAGATAGAAATTACCCATGGAATTCCATTGGTAACAGAAATTTTGTGGGTAATTCCGTCGGTATATGGATTTCTGACGGAAAATGTCAGTCGCAGAAAAAACTGTGGCAGAAGACATTACCCACGGAATTATGTGGGTAATTTCAATTACCGGCGGAATTCCGTGGGTAATTTCTGACGCAATTTTTTCCGTCACTAATTCTGTGGGCAATCCTGTAACGCCCGTCCTTTTGACGCCCTTATTTATCAGAGTTATAGCGCACAGGCATCGAAATAATTTGGACGACTTAATTGCGGAATAAAACTTTAACAAAATAACTTAGTTCGAAAACATGAGGATGAATTTTTCGCGATTCGAATCCATCCCGTAGTGAGATGTTAATACATTATTCCATAATAGACAAATGATAAACGATAAAATACAGTCCAACTATTCATACTTTTTCAAAAGGTTCCTTTAGCTGTAACTCTTACAGCCGCGACTTCCCTCTTGATCCCGATCCACTACCTGTCTCTTTCATACGATATGGAGTTCAAATAAATGAACTCTAAGGGTAACAGTTAATCTCATATGCATATATGAAATATAAATCATAGTATAACACATGAATAAGCATAGAGTAATTCACAATAAACAAGTCGCACTGTTAACCTTAGCCTATTGTGACCAAGGACCGCAGCCCTTTGGAACACGCAGCTCCATTTTAGGACACGCAGCCCTATAGGACACGCAGCCCCAATCCATAGCTAGGATACATACATAAAAATTATCTAGCAACCATGATCAGTCATACATGAATACATACATACAAGCTAACGAGATAACAGTTACCCACCTCAAACTTGAATCCTTAGTTCGTCCGAAGGTGCTGGGATCAACAGAGGTGTCAAGGTATGCCTATAAATGTTTATCATTGTCATTAGTCACTACTTGCGTTGCAAAGTATCTAACTACACGAATTATTTTTAGAGGATTAAAAATAGATTAACCCCTAAAAATTCCCTTACTACAAATACCCTTCTTAATAAATAATAATAATATTTATTATTATTTATTTATCTATTTTTATTTATTAATAATCCCTTTTTCTCTCTATTATTAATTAGTAATTCCCTTTTTGATTTATTCTCCTTTCCTAATAATAACAATAATATTATTTATTATTATTATTATTATTATTATTATTATTTATTTCATTATTATTTCTCTTCTATTATTTAAACTCTCAGAGGCAACAACGTACACAGTAGTAAGATTTGGGTTATATATATATATATATATATATATATATATATATATATATATATATATATATATATATATATATATATATATATAGTGAGCGCACACCAGCCCACTTCTTACTTTAATACATTACCAATCTTGCTTACGCTTTATAGTTTATAGCTATACAAATACTTCATGCAATAACTACACACATTACTCTTATATTATTTACATATTTCTATATATATACTAGCAGCAAGGTTTTTCTCCATTTGCAACAATGACTTATAAATTCTAACAACAACAAAAGGGAGGTTTCTCTTCTATTCCATATGCAGCGAGTATACACACAAGGATCTTGAAAAAAACTATTCTAGCTAGTATGGCTAATGCATGGAGTTCATATCAGCTTATTCCTCACGACTCATGCATATACCTACTTATATGATATCAATTTTCCTTTTAAATGCAGCCTTATATAAGATAGCAAGTTCTTCCTAATATTTTCCTTAGTTTTCCAAACCATCAGTATATGTATATACACACACAATCAGCAAATTTTCTTTACTTTTTTTTTTTTCTTCTTCTTTTTCTTCATAGTGTCTTTTGTGTGTGTGCAACATTAGATATAAATATACACTTAACTCCCACAAGCTTCCACAACCCCAGCGTCGTTATATATATACATATAGGCTATAGCAACGGGTTTTCTTTTGGTTTTTAAATGTGGCGTTAAACACACAGTAAGCAAAGTCTCTTCCTCTTATCAGCAACTACATATAATCAAAGCTGGCCACACTGATTCTTATGCAGCAACATTTTGAGTGTATAAATTAGCTAATATACATATACCCATACAAAGCCGCGTTTCCATTAGTATCTTTCTTCTTTTCTGTGTATATATATATATGCAGCTATGTATATCAGTAAATATCAATGTTCCCAAAGGCTTGAAACTCAGAAACACACGCTGGGAAACAATAGGAAAAAGAACCCTATGATTTATTCAGGCTAATTTTCTCATAATTAATTCCACCATAATATTTCTATATCCTCGAAATATTATTTCATGATCTCCCCAAATTTTCAAGGTCCAAAATAATTTTACTAATTATCTTAAGCTTTTCCTCATAATAAACTTAAGACTTTTGGACTCTACTGGTTAAAAGCCTTCTTATCTCAATTTTATTTCCAAACTTCTGGTCCAAACATTTGGGATGTTACAATTCCGATATTTTTTTTATAGTGAAATTATGTTAGTGATGAGAAATAGTTTTGACTCTAACAGTGATCGATATGGGTTATCACATGCACGAAGGACCATATATTCATTATCATCGTATTGTATGGATCATAGAGTAACCCATAAAGCACGTTAGTAATGAGAAGAATCTGTGTCCCTTTAGGAACTACATTTTCATCTTCATTGCATTATTTCATTTATGGTCACTCACGTAGGCCATACATAGAGAGAGTACTTCCTAAACAACGTTAATAGTGGGAAGAAACTTGCATGAATATATATGTTGTTGTTACCCTTCACATTCATCTTCATAGCATTATTTCATTCAAAGTCTGTAGGCCCACTCACAAGTCAAGCACGTCATGTACCGATAAGCTAATCAATTAAAGTCTAAAGACTTTTGATAGATATTTTTCACGCTAGTTGCCATGAAACAAGCAGTAGTTGGACTTACTACATTTGAGAAGAAACATCAGGTTGAAGAAGAGTTTTTAGCGGAGATTAATTAGATACTCCTCAAATCCTATTTATAAGATATTTCTAATCAATTTCACCGAAATCAAGAAAAATCTTAAACTTTATTAACTTCACCTATAAATTTAACAACTTTATTTTCAACTTATATATATATATATATGAAAGGAGACGATTATGAGCATAATAAGTTCCTTGACTTGTGAGTAGACCTCAAATTCACACTCCATTTCATAAGATAGAAACTAAAGATTTTAATATAGGGTGCAATCGTGAATCATCTCTTGATGAGCTTTGTATTAATTATCACTCTAATCCTATTTATAAATCCAAATTAGTTAACACTCACATACCAAGGAGAGTTAATTAACTAATTAATTATGGGTAGTTAACTAAGTAATTATGGGCTAAATTTTCAATTTTGTCCTTATCTATGATTGGTTCCAAAAGTCAACATGAATAAATTCTTTTTGTTTATTGCAATTAATAGGGGAAAAAAAGTAAAAAAAAAAAACGTATTTATTACTTTGAAACTAAACTTATAATAAGGATCAAAATTTTGGATCAAATTGGACTTATAAATAAAATTATAGTGGTACGTAGGAACTAATTGCAATATTTGACATGAAACAATAAAAAGGGAAATTTTGATCTTTTAACTAAGGGCAACTACTTTTTGCAAATGGAAGTTAAATTGGTCCTAAGCTACTTCTTTTTGTGATTTTTCTGTAAAGTATGAAATTGAATGATGATGGAATTAATGAAATGAGAAAAATAACAAGATCAATAATGGGATGAAGAGTCCTTCATAGGAATGACACAAGCAATCCTCACTTCAAATAATTATGAGAGATTAAATATGCTAGCTTCAAAAGACTCTAAGGGTTGCCCTTAAACCAGGCCTAACTTAGATTGATTCATATCAAGCCACCTTGCATATTAATCTCTCTAAATTAGGTTGATTAAGCACTCTAGCAATTAATGAACTTAGAATTATTGAACTTAAAGACATCATATCTCCACAACTAGGAAATATCTCTTTCCTTGTTGAACTTGATCTAAGTAACAACAACTTTCGTGGTCAGATACCAAAAGAGTTAGTACAATTGCATAGATCGAAACGACTCAACTTGAGCTACCATGACTTTCATGGACAAGTTCCAACAAGGATAGGAGATTTATCTATGCTTGAACATTTGGATTTTTGAAATAACAATCTTAGTGGATTTATTTTAATATCTCTACTCAATCTGTCAAAGTATTGGAATGTTAACTTCATTTAGGGGACCATTCCACTTGAGATAGGAAGTCTAAAACACTTGGCAAGCTTTCTAGAGCTATTCCACAAGCAATCTATTAGTATTTAGGTGTCTTAGAGATAATTTGTAAAGACAGATCAGCACTATTTCTACATTATAGTATTTCATTATTAATAAAATGAGCACATTTTATCTTCATCATATTTATGTCTCGCCTTTATTTAAGGTAAATATGTGTTTGAAGATAAAAGCCTTAAAAATAGAACATGTGTTAATCTTGAGGATCAATGATAGAGATCATGATCATGAGGACTCATAAACACTGGATATTTATTGCCTAAAACTTGTTCCTAGTCTTGAATCACCAAGAAAGGGCATTGGTGATCTCAATAAGACTAGTACAACATCATCTACATGTATAAGATACAAGGTGGGAACCTCATGGAATACATGCATGGTGATGCCTTAGCTGATGCCGTGGTAGATCTGTTGGAGAACAGATAGCACCGAATAGACCCGCCAAGGGACTCCACAAAGATTCATTGTAGAGAGTATCGTTGGATATGTAAAGTCTCTCATCATTTGGTAGTGTGGATTGTCCTGGACTTAAGAATGTCATTGAACACTATGTCCTAGGATTATACTTTGACTATACAACTCTATTCGCCTAAAAAGGGGAAAACAATGTACTCTTGGATATAACTTGAATACATAAGTATAAATGGACATGCTGAGAGGACTCACAAGGGATTAGTCATTCACAAGACCGGTAGAGCTTGTGTAACATCCCCGTTTTTCAAAAGCAGTATAAATTTTTTTCCATCAAATCATCAGAGTAGAGCGTCGGAGCAACTGAGTCACTGATATATATATTCAAAATGCCCACTGGCTAATTACAGAGACGGTACGATAACCGAGATTTTTTAAAATAACAATAGAAGTGTCTCCCTGGCAATTCGCATGTCGTGGCAACAAAAGATGGTCTACAGCCGGATCTCTAAGCTTACTGCTTTCCTCTTCCCTTGGTCCTCGGTCCTCCTGACCCTGACGCTATGTTAAGATCTGAGATCCGCACCGGACCTCAGGTAACGGTTAACCTCATGTTTACATATACAGCATATGGGTTATAGAACAACATTAACACAACATATGAATCACACCCAACCAATGCAAATGTATCGCTCCCAGCATGCAAACGTATCGCTCCCAGCATTGCATATATATCGCTCCCAGTGTAACATCCCAATTTCAGAGCCAAATTTTTTTTTTTTTAAAATCAGAGTAGAGCATCGGAATAAAACATTGAGTAACTGATTATAACAATAACAGTGGCGTAATCGCCTGTTCATAAAGATTAATACATTATCTGTTCAAATACTAGACGTCCTTGATCGGGTCTCCACGTGGTCTTCATCTTCATGTATGCTGCTCGCTTCGCTTACTCTTATCCTCCGTCCTTGGTCTCTCGGACCTTGATGTGATGCTATAGTAAGAATCGAGATCCAATACCCATCGTATCTCGTAACGGTTAACCTCATGCTTATATAACAATATATGTTCAATGATATTTCTAGAAATACAAAGAATGATCCTTGATCATTTAATAACAACTACCCTACAAGCAAAGTTATCTCGCTCGCACTATTCACCAAAGGCCACGATGATCGGTCGTGTCCTCGCGCTAGGAAAACATAACGGTATTATCAAAACCATAATCCGTGAAGTCGTAATAGTGATTATCTAAGTTTATTACCTTAGTCATGTGCATGACCCTAACAGAGTTCCGCTCATGGCTTATGAAACTATCCGTATCAAATATAAGGACTATAAGAATCGAGTCAATATTACAAGATGCCGCGAACGTACCTTCGTTTGATGGTACTTCGGTACTTTGACTAAATGGCACGTTTACTGAAAACGGCTAAACGTCCAATAGTGGCACGTCGGACAGAACAGAAGCAAAGAAATCAGATTTCTGATGTCCTATAAGAGTAATATCACTTTCATTAGTGATTTGGCATTATAACTGGCATTTTAGGTAAAAATTACCATTTTGCCCCTATACCCCTAATTGGCGGAATTTCGCCAGCACTTCGTTACTTTGGCTCCGATTTTCCAAAATTTTGCCAGAACTTCGACCCAATGATAATTTTCAAAATTCTAGACTAATATACCCTTATCATATGATATCTAATCATATTTGAAAGATTGAATACTACTCTAATATTACTACTCTAACTATTGAAAGAACTACGAAAGCCAAAAGCTCGGTACCGAAAAACTTACCCAGAGCTTCGCTACAAATTTCCCCGGCTTCCTCTCCTCCTTGCTGCCCCTCTATTTCGGCCAAGAGCTCTCAAGAAAATGGTGTGAAGAACTCAAGGGATGCTTGGCTATTTATAGAAGATTTTGAGGACATAAAGGTCTTTCTTCCATTTGATTTAAACCATTGGATTTCTCTTGGATTGAATGGAAAAATCTCATCCCTCCATGCTCTTGGTCGACATAGCAGCCCTAGGTGGCACCAAAATTGCATCATATTGATGATGTAATCAACTTGCTAAAGAAGACTTAATACCGATAAAACTCCGATCGGCACCGATTTGCGTAGTTTCGGAAAAATCTCAAAATTCTGGATTTACAACTTTGAAGACAGTTTCTCACTTACTAGAAATGTCCAAGTTAACCTAAATTTTGATTCCATATAGGGCTCCAACAGTCAGTCTGAAGTTCCTCGAAAAGCGTGCCTGGTTACGGAGGAAAAGTCTAACGGAAGATAAAAATCCACTGATCAATATTTTACCTTGACTTTGGAAATCCCATTCCTAGATCTCTAGATAGGATCCGTTTCCTATGTATTTTATTACTATTCACTATCATTAATTATATATTAAAATAATCCAAAACTTACATCCTAAGTTATCTTGATATTTCTACAAATTCTTATCCCTTTCTTTTCCCTAAATTCGGCAGCCATAATATATATATATATATATATATATATATATATATATATATATATATATATATATATATATTATATTTATTTATTTATTTTATTTTTTAATTAATTTATTTATTATTATTTTAATTAAAAAATTTGCTCTGAAATTGGGATGTTACCAAATTTTTCATAACTTTTTCCTATTGGTCCTAACTTGTTTTTAAGCTCAAAAATACTTAATCTTATCTATTTTTCTCAATATTCTCCAATTAATTAGCAAATATATTTTTACTAATTTTTAGCCAAAAACCACTAATTTTAGGGTTTTATATAATTATTCATGAATTTCCTTTATTTATGCTTAAGTAATTAGCCAATAATTACTTAATTACCTAATTATCACTAGTTGAAAATTTTATTAATTAGAATATCTCATTACTTCATAACTTTTGTACTGACATTTTTGTTTTCATGTCTTCTACATTATATTAGCATTTACGGGGGTATTTTGGTTATTACAATACTTTTTGAGTATTTCTTCTCATTTTTCCCAAGCTCATAATTTATTAAATTACCACAATTAGAGATAATATACTCTCTCAATTTTAATAATTATTTCCTTGCCTTTTAGGATTTTTCACAATTTTCCTAAGTTATTTATGTCCCGTAGGGGCATTTTCGTCATTTTGGCACTTTGGCCCTTAAATTCTCTAATTTCCAAGAGATTTTTCTTTAGAAAATAAAATAATTATAACTTAATATTTGATATCCCATATTCACCTACTTTCTATAGGTTTAACTTTACCAAATTATGATATAGATTTTTAGGGTATTACACCCAGCATTACAGACATATCGCTCCCAGCATTACAGATATATCGCTCCCAGCATGCATACAGTTATCTTCTAACATAATGTGCATTCCAACAACACACCACATATACTCATACCATACACACATCATACACACGCATATTATAATCATCAGAGTTAGTGTTACAGTACGCGAACGTACGTATACCAATAGTACATAAACACACAACAGACATAAAGTCATCATCTATCACATATACTACACATAACACATATACGCATACGATAAACATCAGCGTTAAGGTTACCAGTACGCGAACGTACCTTCGTTGACGATATACGGTACTTCTGTCGGAATACAGTACGACAGTAGGTCAGAATGTAATCAGGGATATCTTATAAGGACAATAGTGCATTTATTAATGATCAAACATTATGACGGACATTTTAGTCATAAATGACCATTTTACCCCTGACCCCACTAATTGTCAGAATTTCGCCAGAGCTTCGCTACTTTCACTCCCAACTTTTCAGAAACTCAATCCCAACTATGTTTTTACCTCGTTAGGCATTTTTCAATGCAATGAGGCCTAAAAACAAGAATAGAAATTTCATTCCCTACTTCCTAGATCTAACTAACATTTCTATAAAAACTACCGAACAAAAGACTAGAACTTAAAAGCTAAGGACCGAAGAACTTACTCAGGGCTTCGCTACAAATTTCTCCGGACTCCTCCTTCTCTCTAATTTCGAAACTTGCTCTTGAAATTGGTGTGAGAATTATGTCAAGAGCTCATGGGTATTTATAGACTTTTGTGAGGGCAAAATGGTAATCTTCCATATTGAATTTAGCCATTAATTTGAAAACCTTAGCCAACAAGTTTCTTCCTCCATTTTCCACCACAAAACCGTCCCCCCTATGTCATTCTTCAAAAGATGACTTCATGCAAGTGATGTCATGTGTTGCTTTTTGGAGATTGTTCCGATAAATTCCTTGTTCGGTGTTCTAATCGCGTAATCTTGGAGAATCTCAGAAATCCAAGAACATAGCCTCAAAGGTCTATTCATCCTCTCTAGAAATATCTAGATTAACTAAATTTTTGATCCTATTCAGGGCATTCCGTTGCCTGCCGAACATTTTCGGATAAACGTCTTCGGTTACGGAAATCGCTTCGGGTAATGTCCAACTCGGGACAAAATTACACTGAATCATAATATGTCCAGTTGTTAGCAACCTAATTCAAGGATTTTGAGTTAGGATTTAATTTCTATTGGTGGATATTTATCCTATTTGCTTTTTCACAAAATATCACATTTTCTACTAAAATATCTACAACCTTTCTTAATACTTTCTAAATACTTCTCAAATACTTTTTCCATACTTTCACACACAAACCCACTCACACACTCAACCATGTCGGTCATCCCTCAAAATATCATGATATTATTTTCAAAACTGTACACCTCACACTAGAGCCGGCAAATCGGGTCGAGCCCATCGGGCCGGCCCGTTTAGGCCCTGGCCCTGCAAGGGCCGGGCTTGAAAAATAGACGAGATATTTGAAATTGACCCTGTAGGGCCAGCCCTGGAGAGCCTCGGGCTTAAACGGCCGGCCACGGAGGCCGCGGGCCGCCACCCCGCAGCCCTTTTCATTGTAGCTTTTTCTTTTTTTTTCTTTTTTAATTTATTAATTTATATATTTTTTGTCTTTGTTATAGAGTTATTTATCCATTTAACTACAAATACATAATAAATATACTCTAATTTTATGATTTGGTTTATTATTTGTTGTATATAAAATTACTCTTATGTTTAATGATTAAATTATTTGTTACAATAATAGTCATCGTACTAATGTCGCTTAGTGGTATGTTTCTTATGTTTTATGTGAGTTATTTGTGAACATAGTTTGCTTTTGATTATGAATTAGTGACTGTGCTTATTTGTTGGATGATTTGTGATGTAATTTACTAATTATATTTCTTTAAAAAACATAGGAAAATTAATTAAAATTTGGAATAGTAATTTTCAGGCCCTGGAGGGCCGGCCCTGGCCCTGGTGCTCTCAGGCCGGGCTTTGGAAAACATGTATTTTTCTTACCTCGGGCCCTGGAGGGCCGGCCCTGTTAGGCCCTGGCCCTTCACGGGCCGGCCCTGGAGGGCCGGGCCAGCCCTGATTGACAGCTCTACCTCACACACCAATACTTTCTAAATACTTTCCACATACTTTTCACATACTTTCTACTTTTAAATACTTTCTGAATACTTTCCAAATACTCTTCACATACTCTCAAATTTTAAATACTTTCTGAATACTTTCCAAATACTATTCACATACTCTCAAATTTTAAATACTTTCTGGATACCTTCCAAATACTCTTCACATACTCTCTAATTTTAAATACTTTCTTTAATTGCCCCCTTGCAATATTTTATAATGTTCTTCAGGTATTTTATATCCCACAAACTCACTTAGGGATTTTTAGCACTTTTTCTCTTCTAATCTTAATAGAATTTACCTTAGAAAATAAGATAAATACCACACTAGCTTTGAGACCACATATTCACTTATTTCCAATAGGTATTATTACTAAATTATGATACTTATTCCAAGTACGATTTTTAGGGTATTACAGCTTGGATAGCTTCTAATTAACTCGGGCTATAAAGAAGAAATGTTTATACAATATATTTAAATGGAAGTAAAACATATCACATAATCAACATGAAAAGAATTAAAGCAACTCTGTGTATATTTGATATGTACCTAAAAGCAAAAGAGCTGCATAAAATTAATGACATATGATACACTCACTGCATAATCAATCTATAAATATTCACAAGGAAATGAAGTTAAGCATATGCGTTTCTTATAATATTTTGGGGACGTTTGAAAAAAATACAATTGGCAGGATTTTAAAAAATATGATTTCTAGTCTTTGACCAAAAGCATACCTTTTTGTCAGTATATTTCAGAAAGAACAATTATCAATACGATAATCCATTTTTAAGCACGATACCACTAGGAATTGCTCTCTGCAGTTTTAAAGGGGGAAAAAAAACTTGAAAACTTATACTGAAGGATAAGATCCTAACAAAATTAAGTGCTTGGTTTAGTTTGATGATATGACTTAATACCCAGGTTAAATGCGAAGTTTGTTGCTGATGCTAGAACATTTTTCAGAAGTTTGATGCGTACGTACATATTATGCTTAAAAAATGAAACAAAACTGTCAATCTTTTATTTTTACTCGAGGCAGTGTGTTTTTGTCATCTTTGATACCTTGCGTACTTAAAAAGATATTCTTGTTGCTAAAAAAAGAAAAAAGAAAAGAAAAGAACATATTAATAATATCTTTTGTCACCATAATATACCACAACATAAATCAGAACAGACTAACTAACGTATAATTTCAATATTAGGACTGGAAACCGATATTATTTTTTCAAATGTTAATTTCGATGTAGTTTCAATTTGTAATTGTTGAGCAATCGAGTGTATCGTCTATTTAATAAAATATTGACTTCATTTTATTTAAATTAAGCAATTTTCAAAATGGAAATACATCCACAAAAATAAATGTATATGCATTCAGAAAATAGATAAAATTATATCCCTTTCGTCCAATCATAAGTCCGGATGCAAAGTGGCTTTGTTGAAAAGTTCATATATACTATCTCCATTTTAAAATGATTTGGTCTCATTTTATTTTTCTATTATACGCTTATTTAATAACAACAAAACAAAAGGCAAGTGTAAATGAAATAGGAAAAAAGCTTTAATTTTTACTTGGTCATGGTGGAAAGCGAGAATATATAACTTTATTTTATATGTTTAAATTTTATATAATTACCTTGATTGAATATTTAATTATAAATTAACCAAGAAAAGATAAGAAATCGATGGTTGAAGTTTCAATCTTTATAAAGCGTGTTTCAGAATAAGTTCCTTTTTCATATTTCAAGAAGAAGTTAGATGATTTGTTTTCTTTTTCAGTGGTTAAATAATATTTATTTAAAGAGCACTTGCTATGATACCCCAAAATTACGGGTACGTAATGGTAAATTTGTAATTTTTTTTGGGTTTCCTTTCAATTCATACACGTTGATCAAGGACAGATAGACAAATAGACCTAGTCTGGTCAAATGACAACTTGGCCTTGCATGACGGGGAAATTGCCCTACCGTGACCAATGCGTCGGAGACCACTGAAAGAAAAGTGGGCCCAAGGATGGGCCCATTCTTAATTAGGATAGCCTAACGATGACTGATATGTTATCACATGCACTAAGGACCATATATTCATTATCATCGTATTGTATGGATCATAGGGAAACCCCATAAAGCACGTTAGTATTACAAGAATCTTTGTCCCTTTAGGAACTACATTTTCATCTTCATTGCATTTTTTCATTTATGGTCACTCTCGTAGGCCATACATAGAGAGTACTTCCAAAACAACATTAATAGTGGGAAGGAACTTGTATAAATATATATATGTTGTCGTTACCCTTCACATTCATATTCATAGCATTATTTCATTCAAAGTCTGTGGGTCCACTCACAAGTCAAGCACGTCATGTACCGATAATCTAATAATTAAAGTCTGAAGACTTTTGGTAGACATTTTTCACGCTAGTTGCCATGAAACAAGCGCTAGTTGGACTTACTGCATTTGAGAAGAAAATTCTGGTTGAAGAAGAGTTTCAACGGAGAATAATTAAATACTCCTCAGATCCTATTTATAGGACATTTCTAATCTATTTCACCGAAACCAATAAAAACCTTGAACTTTATTAACTTTACCTATAAATTTAATAACTTTTCAACTTTATCCCTATTTAATATATATTATAGTAACCCTACAAGTACAAAATCTACACAATACTAAATAAAAAGGTAAAGTTGTATCTTCATAGGAAAAATGTAACGATATAACTTATAAATAAGACTAAAAATATATTCTCTCTCTATCTTATATGTTTGGGTCTTATTTATTTGCATGTTAACCAAAACTATCGACATTAATTAGGAGGGACACACAGCATAAGGACCCTAATATGTTAACAAACACTAGCTAATGAGTATAGCTAGTGTTTTCTAGATATACATGTACTATCGAAATTCGTTCTGTGCATTGCTAGACACATTATTGTTTCTTGTATGACACTTACAAAATTGGGTTATGCAATTTACAATTTCTAAATAATGTAGCTTGTCATTATATTTATGAAAAAAGCCAAGAGGTTCATTTGTTGCGGATGACGGTCGCTTTAGAATTTTTGACAATTGTATCAAATAATTGAACTCATAATAATAAACCCATCGGTATGAACATTACTACATTGTCTCCACCAATGCAGCCCAATCCATTTTCAAGGGTTTTCCTATTTTAAATGGGCTTATGATATATAGAGGGAACCTCTGGTTCTAGCCTGCAAAATGCTCATGCACACGTGTTAATTTGTGGACCTAATACATGCATTATTAATTAAAGGAAAAAATTAATCTTTTAGTTTTTCAACTTTTGACTCAATTGTAACATAGTCCTTCAACTATGACTCTGTACAACTCAATCCCTGAACTTTTGACACATTTATGACTTTGTCCCTTATCTTTTCATTTTTATATAATTACCCATTTTCTTCTGTAATAACCTTGTCTATAAGTTATTCCATGTGGCAAAAATTAATTCCACCTCAGCTCCACATGGTCCTTATTTTTATATCAAATTTAAATTTAACAACAACAAAAAGAAGGTTGGATGACCAAGAATTTGAAAAGGGGGCGTTAGTCGCAGAAGGGGCTGAGTACATATGAAAGCAGTCAACAATCTACTCAACGCCCCTTTCCAAATTCTTAGTCATCCGATCCTTTTTTATTTCCCCCTTACAATTAAGGGGCTGTGAATTTTTTTAATTTAAAATGTCACGTGGACCTACTTAGGAGAAGCCACGTATCACATCAGTAGAAGACCACCTCATTGCTAGCTCCTTTGCTAGTGGCCACCACCTATTAGCTCCAGCAACCACATCCAATAACTAGCGGCCACTTGTCCCCTCCTCTTGCTGTCACTTGCCTCCTACTCATACCTGCACGCACCTTAGCCAGTTAAGCCAAAGAGAACCTACAATATAAATATATATATTTCACACACACACACACTCACAAAAGTGGGTCATGTACTATCCTCTCCTCTTGTTCGAGCTCTCAAAATTCTCTTTGTATTTTAAAATAACGAACAACCGCACACACACGCGCGCGCACACTCACAAAAGTGGGTCATGTATTATCCTCTTCTCTTGTTCAAGCTCTCAAAATTCTCTTTGTATTTTAAAATAACGAACGAGTACACACATGAGCTCTCAAAATTCTCTTTGTATTTTAAAATAACGAATGAGTAAAAGGAGAGCATTGAAAACAATAAGAAGCAACTTTATGTTACCTTTTTTAGCATGCGCACACACACGTGTTAATTTATTAACCTAATACATGCATTATTAATTTAAGGGAAACTTAAGCTTTTAGTCTTTCAACTTTTGACTCAATTATAACTTAATCCTTCAACTATGATTCTTCACAACTCAATCTCTAAACTTTTGACTTGCTTATGATTTAGTCCCTTATCTTTTTATTTTTTATATTATTACCCATTTCATAATAAATCTTTCAAAAAAAAAAATTTACATGCACGTTTCATAATAAGTGTAATTCTCATATTTCAAGAACATATTAAATTTTTTAAATTTGACAATTGTCCTTCAATTTTACGCTGTAACATTCGGCTTTCACAAATAAAGAATAAGCATGTCATTAAAGTTTGATGGAGGTGGACACAAAATTTTATTAATTTAAGAGATGAGTTTAAGACGACAAGAGCTCTCTTTTCTGCCATTCACCTTCGAAACTCTGCAGCAACAAGGAAATGAAGAGAAAAACGAAAGTGAGGAAGAGAGAGGGAAGGGAAGGAGGAAGGGCAAGTGATATATATAGGTAAGAACTTCTTCTAAATTCATCATCTCTTCTAGTTTTTTCCTTCCAAGATCATCTATATAAGGTCTTTAAAACTTCTCTTTATGGTGTGTTTTTAGCAAGAGGACAAGTTGAAGCCTAGGGTTCAAGAGAGGAATTTCAAGGCAATCAAGTTAAGGCTTAGGGTAAGTGATCATTTTGGTTGTTGTAACGAGACTATGGATGTTGTTGTTGATGATGGACTGCACTGTTCTTGGATTTTTGTAATTTTGGGAAGCAAGAAAATCAAGGGGAAATGTTGTCCAGTCTTTTAGAAATTTTGGAAAGGATGATTTAAGTATAATTTAATGTTGAGAAAGTAATAAGGGATAGAATATGACAGTGAGAAGGAGTTGTATTGAGATTATAATTGTTGTATTTTATTAGTGGATTAGTTATTGGTTTAGGACAATACTATTGGGTCTTAAAGCTATTAAGCCCATACGGTATATATATTGCCTAGGAAACATATTACATTGTATTGGATTCTGCACATGACTTCAATATACCAAAAGAGAGTTTTCTGGGTAGTTGTTATTAAGTTGAGTTTTGTGTATTTTGATACTTCCAATGTATCCAAGCTGAAAATTTGTTTAGGGTACAAGTGAGAAAATAAGTTTGGAAGCATTGAAAAATAACGTTGAATAATTTAGCTTGAATTAAATTGGCTACCAAGCCCAATTGAGCAAGAGCCCCAAAATCCTTGTCCTATTAGGTGGGTTTGGCTATATGGATCGCACAATACTATTGTGTTCCATTAAAATCAAATCTTTGGATAAAGACATAATAACTTCACCGGATCATTTTCAAAGTTATATATAGTTGTCTAGATCAACAAATCCAGGCCAAAAACATACAACAATTATTATTTTCAGTTTCAAAAGACAAATAGATTGATAAAGTCAAACATATAAAAGTCCAAAACAATACCTGACCAACTGGTACATAAGGATCCCCAGTTAATTTAAATGCTTCTACATACTCATAAAACTCAAGATCTGAAGGTTCCCCAGCCCCACTTTCTTCTTGCCACTGACCAAATTTGCGTCTAAGTTGAATGATTTCTAAGGAGTAAAGACCATGTGCACCAATGTATAGACCTGATGAAAATAAAGTATTTTCATATCCCTATAAAGTACAAACCATAGATCCAAACTTAAAGTTTAACAATGAACGACCAATATTAAATAAAGCTGAAAATGACAAGTTATGTAGAAAATTACCATTTAAAGGATCTGAAGAGGCTGGTATTTCAATACGGTTGAAAATAGTAGACCCAGACAACGGTTGGTGGTTCTGAGCTTGACTAAGTGTATGACTTATTAATTCTCCTACATCTTTCAGGACCTAAAAAGAATAACGCAGAACATTATAGATAAGCAATATCAAGGAGAGCCAGCTTCGTCAAAGAAATTCAATTTCGTAAAAGTATTTTCAATATAAAAAACTCCGTAGTTAAATTTCATCATCAAATATTCAGTACTGAATAATCAGTGCTAAATTCAATTCTATCAAAGATGCACTCAGTAAATAAAATTTTGTCAAAGTAAAATCTTAAACCTACCTTAGACAGCACCTTTCCCCCACCAATAAACTTAGCAAGATCAAATATAACATGATCAACCGGGTGTTGACCTTGAATCTTAGTTGATTTATCTGATGAAGATTTAATCTTAGTTGATTTATCTGAGGAAGATTTTCCTTTGCCACCACCATCCCACTAGTAGACTCCTTTTTCTACAGTGAACAAAAATAAACCATGTCCATTCTCCAGCTTAGCGGGAACCCGATGCAACTTTCGAGTAGAAAAATTACTGGAAAGTTTCCTTGCAAGACCACCAATGACAAATTTAAATGCAATTTCATTCTGTTCCTCGCGTCCAATGGTTTCAGGACCAGTACTAATTTCAATATCATCATCTCACTCTTAGTCAGACTTAGCATCTTCTATTTCCAGACTTTATGTTTCACTTTCCTTCTCTTCCTCATCCTCCTCCTCCTCCTGCTCTTCATCTTCCTCAATTATCTGTTCAATCACCTTAGATATTAGATCCTTGTCTACCTTCTCTGAAGGAGTCACATTCAAAACCTTCACCTGTCCACCAGGAATCATATCCTTCAAGACATTATGGACTCCAGGACTTCCCTCACCTGGGTCTTACCCATCATCCTTATCGTCACCACTCTCAGGATCTTCGGTACTCACAACAAGTAGCTCACTTCTGCCTTCAGGTGACTCCACAGAGCTAAATCTCTCAGCAGGGTTTGATATCTTAAAGGATGCTATTGGGGAGGTGTGGGCACCTCCTCCCCGCTTTAAGTAAACAGCCTGCAAAGCATCAACCATAAGGTTTATATACAAAATGATCAATGTGCCCTTATTTGGAAATATAAAGTAGAAAACAAGCAAGAATCTGCCAAAAGTTAAAGATGAGAATGCTAGCATAGAGCTACATATGATATAACAGTATCAGTGTAAGTTGGCATGTATGAACAAACAAACAGGATTTGATCTCCTATTCCCTGAAGAAGGCAAGAACAATACGGTACCCTCTTGCCAGCACACAAATGAATGCACAGAATGCCATATAATACAATAGAATAATTCAATCAGTAACTACCCATATCTGAATTCATAAATTAAGACACAGCAATTAGAAAACCAGATTTCATGAATTGGTACGATGCATGTATAGATTAGGTACAATTTAATATGATAACTAAATTAAAAGGTGCGGATGAGGAAAAATTGTCTGTATGGAAGTTGAAATGTAAAACCACCAAACAGCAGGATTGCATGACTGTAGAAGCATGAGCCATATTGCTTTTTGCAGTTTAAAGCATAAAGGAATTTCTTTTAAAAATATTAAATTAACTAGGAAATACTGAGGAAAATAGTAAAAGCATAAATAAATAATATTCGATCAATAATTTTTTATTTATTTTACATGCAGTTAATTATTTTAACTACATATGCATATGAAACCCCTAACGGTCAACAAATTCATTAAATCAAATGAATTTTGCTAAGAATACAATACATCATCACATAAAATCATAAATATTCAACTGAATGCTTGTTGCAGTTACTGTAATATCTAAGCAAACAATGATATGGAAGTTAAGTAGGAATAGATACCTACAACTTGTATCCACCTTTCTTATTCAGTAAGAAAAATTTCAAACAATGGAACACCAGCAGCAGAGGTAGCAAGTTGCCTGGAAAAATGTGGCCAAAAAAATTCAAAACCAAAGGCCTCAAAATTTAGCAGGATTGCCAAAAAAAAAACAAAAAAATCGACAGTTTGTTCAGAAAAGCATCTTAATGTCCAGTTGACCTCCAAGACAACCAAATCATAGGTTACTTGGAACAAAAGAACGGCATTTTGAAGCTGCCTTTCAACCTAGGGAGCATGGACACCAACACAGACCAAGCAACATTACAAAATCTGAAGTGACCATATAAAATTGAAAGTGTCCTATCATGGCCAATACGAAGGCTAAACACAAGTTCAGAGACAAGCTTATTTTTGAAATGCCTATCCTTCATAGGTTCCATTAATCAAAACAGATGGCACAAGGAACAAAAGTCAGGTATATCTATAACATGAGAGAAGATGAAATTTACTTTTGTCATATATTTTTATGACAGAAAGTCTGCATTTTCAATGACTGCATTCAGTTATGGATAATGGATGATGGATGATGGATGATGGATGATGACTGCACCTAGTTTCCAGCCATGATCAAGGTTTCTTTGCCACACGTGAATCACACACTAACGGAAGGAATAATGACAAGCTAGATAGATATT
Source organism: Acacia pycnantha (assembly GCA_025563575.1). Classification (NCBI taxonomy): domain Eukaryota; kingdom Viridiplantae; phylum Streptophyta; class Magnoliopsida; order Fabales; family Fabaceae; genus Acacia; species Acacia pycnantha. The sequence continues at coordinate 570,472 of JAMWYP010000277.1, forward strand.
TCCTATGTAGTCACCAACACATGGTATGGAATAATTCACCAAAAATCTATCATTTAAAAAACAAATAAATAAAAACTGAAGGACTAATTGATTTTCACACCTTCACATAACTCATTCACCCATAATGCAATTGATATAGTGGTAGCACTAGCATCTCTTTTCGCAAAAAAAAAAAATAAAAAAATAATAATAATATAATAATAGTTTTCTGTTTTCATGAATGGTAAAATTCCCAACGCATTATCATCAAGAGAAGGAAAATACCTAGGACTATAACTCCTTGCCACATATCTTCCATGATCTGGAGTTATACAAATAATTAGACCATGTGGATCATTAGCATCCTTTGAAATTCCAGACCACCAGCCAACCTGAAAGCCCAAATATATTCTTAAGGTTGAAGTAAACCACCAACAGTTAATTCCAGAGAGCTAGAAACGAATTCCATATTTAACCAAATTACTGGAAAGTGAATGTTATTTTAAAACCAATAAAGTAATAAGAGAAACGCAGCCTAATTGCAGGATGATAATCACGTCAAACGTGAACATAAATGAATTCCATATTTGCTACCCTCCTAAAATGAACTCCCATAACTGATTTGAGCTCTGGTAACATACAATAGACTAAACAACTCATAAAGACAAATAAATTAGGGCATAAATTCCAGTGATTACATTGAAACTGCCAAGAAACAGGCAGTCCCTAATCCCTATTGGCTTTCATGGTCACAAGTGACATAAAATTGCAGTAAAATATGATGAAGAACAATTAACTATTCCAGAGAAATTCAAGATGAAAGACACCCAAACTATTCCAACTTAAGTAATGGCAATTGAAGGACAGATGCTAGCATTACTAAGTTCACCCCATGAAATTGCATATCAACCAAAAGGCAAAAGTTATTCATGAAAATTTTCATGCAACACATTTTACGAGAATTCACAAGTCCAGCGCCAGCTTTATCTCTAAGAAAAGCTGCATCAGTGTACCTTTGTTCCTCTATGGCTTTCTGGAAAAAGATATTTAAAATAAAAATTCATAAAAGCTCACGAGCAAGAAAACATGAAATTTTGACACAAGTAAAGAAATATTTCTTGTCTAAAAAGCATTGCATGAGTCCAAATTCTTAAATTGAGATGAGTTATCACTCTTCCAAAACTGTCATGGGTAGCTGCAGCAGCAATTGCAAGCAGCATCTTCAAAATCCTCCATGCACACAGCACGGCTTATCTGAGACTGTTTAGAACAAAACAATTTTTGCATTAAAATGACTCCAAAATGAAAGATCAGCCAGTGGGTCGCATCATTGCTAGTTTAGTTTAGTACAGCTCCCAGCTATGAAGTTATGTAAATGTTCATATATGCAACACTATTTAGTCACCATTATAGCTCCATAAAACTCCTTTAGGTCTAATAAAAAAAAAAAAAAAAAAAACTATGATTACTATAATGTACTCATAATAATCACAACAACAATGCCATGAACATTTTTTGGTTTTTCACCAAAACTACATTCTAATTCATCTTTATCCAGACATCTTGTATATGACATTTCATAAGCTATAGAAGAGAAAGGTTTCAAAGCTAAATCGTCTCAGAATGAACAAGGAATATTAAGTACGGGACCTAATGCTACATTAAGAGCAGAAAACAATCTAGCTTAATAGTATAAGCAGTAAACAAGAGGAAATTTAAATCAATAATAGCTTGTTTGATCTGGGCATTCAAGAAAATTGTTACTTTCTGCCAACCACATCTTCAGAACAAACAAGTGATTTGCGACTAAAGCGACAAAAATTTCTCCAGACCTTAACGTGATTGTTGTTAAAATAATCACTTGGAAAATTATAATACCGCTGTCCTCCCTCTCACCTCCACTCTTCTTGTATAACCTTGTTTAATTAATCGAACTCGAAATTTTTAGCTAAATTACATCGCGTACAAAATCTTTAAAGTGTTTATAATAAATTATCATCAGATAAAGCCTCAGGCTTTATTCCATTCTTCCGAATCATATAAACTATAAGTTGATCTAGCACTTGCTTAGGAACCACGAAGAAACAGAATAAAATGAACTGCACATCACAATTTAATTACCTGCCTAAATCAGCAATTCCAAATGCACCTTGAGAATTGAGGCGAGACGCTCCTGCTCATCAATATCCTGAAAATGCTTGCGCCATCGATCCCAATCCCATTCTTCATCTTCGGGTTCACGATTCTCCTTTTCCGAGCCATCCTTCTCAGCCACAGTGGCAGTGTTCCACGCACCCAGAGCCTTATCCCGAAGAGAATTCACGTAAGAATCGAACCGCTTGATGGAATTTCTAACTAAATCCTGGAGCATCGAGTCCCATCCCCGGTTAACGGAGTCATCGGACGGATTAACACACCGACAAGGGGCAGTGGCATCAGCAGAAAGGGAGTGATGTGAGTGCAAAGAGAAGGGGAGTGAAGAGAGTGATCGCAAAGGCAAAGAAGAGGAGAATTTGGGGCTTGGGAAGTGACGATTGGGAGCTGCAGAAGGCCAAGATGGGACCTGGCTTATATCCGCTACTCTTACGGTCCGCTCCCATCCGCTGTGGTGATATTGCCCGTTTTGGTGCAAAAGCTGGTCCTTTTTATAAAAAATAAAATAAAATAATTCCAGGTACTCCGGGATATTAAAAAAATATTTCAGGATGCTAATCGGTACTGAAAAATTACTGCTTCATGATTTAAAAAAAAAATACTTTATGATCTTGAAAAATTATTTCAGAATACTGACTATTACTCAAAAGATATTGAAAAGATATTTTATGATCTTGAAAAAATATTTTACAATCTTAAAAAAATATCCTGAAGTATATTTTTAGTAACAGTCACTACCCAAAATATTTTTTTAAGATCCTAATATAATTTTTCAAGATCATGAAGTATTTTTTCAATACTCTCAGTATCTTGAAATATTCTTTTAGTACCCATCAATACCCTGAAATATTTTTTCAATATCATGAAATAATTTTTCAAGATTCTGAAGTATTTTTTTTAAGATCATGAAGTAATTTTTAAATACCGATTAGTATCTTGAAATATCTTTTTAGTATCCTGAAGTACCCTGTAATATATATATATATTTTAAAGGGACCACCTTTGCACCAAAACGGCGCAATATCACTGCAGCGGATGGGAGCGTAAGAGCAGCAGATGTAAGCCAGGTGACGAGAGTGCAAAGAGAAGGGGAGTGAAGAGAGTGATCGCAAAGGCAAAGAAGAGGAGAATTTGGGGCTTGGGAAGTGACGATTGGGAGCTGCAGAAGGCCAAGATATGGAACCCACGGACGCAGAATCTCAATCGGCTGTATGTGGATCAGAGAGGGAATAAATTTCATTACCATTTTCCCATTATCACTCAATATTTCTAAATTTCTAAATAATCCGTCCAATCAATCATATTACTATTTTAACATTTCTCTCTTATTCCCAATTAATTAACAGCCTAAATGGGCTGATAAGAAAAAATATTTAAAAAAAAAAAAGATGAGGAAAAGATTATTGTAACATCCCGACTTTTCAAAAGCAGTATAAATTTTTTTTTTCATCAAACATCATTTCAAAATCATCAGAGTAGAGCACCAGAGCGATTGAGCAACTGATATGTATATATAAATGCCGTAAGTCTGGCCAATTATAACAGCGGTATTGTAACCGTGTGGTTCAACAGTAGATAACAATATCAAAAGAAAGGCTTCAAATGGAACAACGAAAAGAAAGCTTCCGCCAGAACAACGGAAGGAAGTCTTCAGCCGGAACTTCTACGCGGGCTGCTTGTCTCTCTCCTCGGCCCCTGGCCCCTGGAGCCCGATGCTATATTAAGGCCGAGATCCGCACCGGATCTCGGAAACAGCTAACCTCATATTTACAGACACAACATATGGACCACAGACAATCATATCAACAACAGTATATGTGCACTCATCGCCCAAAAGCATGCATACATATATCGCCCAATAGCATGGATACATATATCGCCCAAAAGCATGCAGATATATCGCCCTTAGCAAACATGAACATATAAACAGCACATAGACATACCACAGAGCTACAAGCTATCACATACAATATACCTAGCACATACATGCATACAGTAAACATCAGAGTTAGTGTTACAGTACGCGGACGTACCTTCGTTGACGACGTTAGGTACTTCTGGCGGGAAAACGTACTTTTACGGGAAAACGTGAAACAGCGGCACGTCGGACAACAGAACGACAAGCAGATCTAGGTTTCTGATGTCCTATAAGAGTAATATCACTTTCATTAGTGATTTGGCATTACGACTGGCATTTTAGGTAAAAATTACCATTTTGCCCCTATACCCCTAATTGGCGGAATTTCGCCAGCACTACGCTACTTACACTTTTTCGGGGACTCAATCCCTACCAAGTTGTACCTCTTTAGGCATCTTTCAATGCAATGAGGCCTAAAACAATAGTAGGAATTTCACTCCCTACTTACTAAAACTATCTAACAATTCTACTAACTACCGAACTAAAAAGCTAAAGACCGAAGAACTTACCCGTTGAAGACTTCCTTCACAATTTTTCCAGAGCTTCTCTCTCTACTTTCTCCCTCTAGATTTCGGCTAGGCTAGTGAGAAGTGGTGTGGAAAACTTATGAAGAGGAGTTGGCTATTTATAGAGATTTCCAGGGGCAAATTCGCACCTTTTTCTCCTTTAATCTCAACCGTAGGATCGCACTTCGCAAGGTGTCATGATCCTCACCGAGCCACTTGGCAGCTGACATCATCATTTAAAGCCATGATGTCATGGTGGTGATGTCACTTACTTCCTCAAGAAGCTGTTTTACCGATAAGTTTCCGATCGGTGTCCGAATCGCGTACTTTCGGAGAAATTTCAAAATTCTGGTTAACTAACTTTGAAGATCTCCTCTTACTTACTAAAAATGTCTATTCTAATCTAAATCTTGATTCCATACAGGGCATTCCGTGTTGGTGAAGTTTCTAAAAACGTGTTCAGATGGGTCCTAAGCATTTAAACGCGTTTCGGAATCACCAATCTCTAGAGAAAAATTCACTGATTCCAAATATGTCCATGAAAATTCCCAATTCTTTTCCAAATGTCACAACATAACCTTTTCGTCCTCTTGGCTATCTGGTCTTTTCTCAGAATTTCCCTATTTCGTCTTATTAGGAAAAAGCACAAACGTCTTCAGAATTAACTTCCGTAAGAGTCTAACGGAAGATAAAATTCCACTGATCAATATTTTACCCTGACTTTGGAAATCCCATTCCTAGATCTCTAGATAGGATCCGTTTCCTAATTTCTTATTTACTATTCATCATATTTCACTTTAATTAATTATATTAATAAAATAATAGCAACTTGCAAACTTTATTATTATTATCTTTATATTTTTTTCTTTTTTTTCTGCCTATTTTTTTTTTCTTTCGTTTTTTTCAATTAATTATTTAATTAATTAAATAATTATTTTTTACATAACTTTTTACAAAATTCTCCTATTGGTCCATTCTTGCATTTAGGCTTAAAAATACCTAAATTCAACCATTTTTCTCCAAAATTTCCAAGTAATTAGTAAATATACTTTTACTAATTTTCAACCCAAAACCACTAATTTTAGGGTTTTACATAATTATTCCTGAATTTCCTTTGCTTATGCTTAAGTAATTAGCTGATAATTACCTAATTACTTAATTATCACTTGTTGATAATTTTCTTAATTAGAATATCTTATTACCTCATAACACTTGCATTGACATTTGTGTTTCCATGTCTCTTTCATTATACTAGAATTTGTGAGGGTATTTTGGTCATTTACCACTTTTTGAGCATTCTTCTACAATTTCTCCAAGTTTGTAACTTAATAAATTACCTAAATTAGGGACAATATCCTTCCCTATTTCAAATAGATTTTTACTTGCTTCCTTTATAGCTTTCAGAAGGTATTTATAACCCATAATGTGTTTAGGGACCTATTTGCAAATCTTCAAACGTTTTAGGGACCTAATTGCAAATTATCTAATTTCAAGGGAAATTACCCTAATAACAAAGTAAACTTAATACAAGGTGTTTGAGACCTCATATTCACCTATTTTCAATAGGTATATTTCCCAATTTTTGATATTTACCCTAAGTGTGATTTTTAGGGTATTACAATTATCTTCCCCGCCAAAACGTAGGTAAGGATTGAACCCATCTTTTTTTCAGTTAAACTTTGGGAAGACTTTTTATTTTGGTTAAAAAGTTTTTCTTTCCTCTATTATTATAATTTAACATAACCATTTTTTACCACAACTTAATGTATGGAAAATCCCAATAAAATACATTTAAAATTTTAAAAGGACAATTCAATGACTCCAATATCACAATTTCCATATCCGTCTTGACATATAAATTTCAGAAAATTATTAATTTACTTATATGTCATTCTCTTTACTTCAACTTTCTCTCTTTCGTCATCTATCAAATTTCATTGAAAAACATGCTTAAGCCTTAATATCCCACATTCACCAATCTAAATCATACATTTAATATAACTGCCCACATTAACAACCTCCCTCCTGAAAATTAAGTCAAATCAACGGTTTAGATTGGATGATAGGAGATGAGGATAATGTTAGGCAATGAGAAAATCTTGTTCCGGCTATTGGGTGATGATTTTAATGCAACTAGGAGCCTCTAGTGTGCCTTCTGTAATGCCCCATAAAATTTTTAAGTGTTTCATTCATATTTTTTGTAATTGTTAGATTATACATAAAATAAGTGACATTTTGATATTTTATAGGGAAAAATAGTGCGGTTTTGGGATTTTTTTACTATTTTTCAAAATAATAAATTAAAGCACAAATTCAGAGTATTTTTTCTTCTAAAATTCATAATAAAAATTAAAGCTACATCTTTTTTTTTTTTTTTTGCCTATAACATATCAAAATGACACTAATTTTAATTTTATGTAGAATCTAATGATTAAAAAATAATAATAATAACTCTTTTGAGAGGTTGGGCATTCCACTTTATCGTGTCTTGGGTGTTGCACGAAAAGTTTAATACTTGTAAAGGATAAATGGAAAAAATGATACTCTCTCCAGTTCTAAATATAAAACAAAGTTTATTGCCTAAATTACACTATAAATTTTGTTCTATATTTAAGACCAGAGGTAGTAATATTTCTCCGTCTACATAAGCTTGTGATTCTTAGAATACGTATCTTTTAGGCACATTGAATCTAGGGAGAGGAAACTGATGAGTCGTCTTGTGCTATTGGAAGAGAAAGAAATATAGAATATTGAACTCTGGAAAGAGCTTGAGTGTTATCACTCAAGAAGCTTTATTGTGGGCTCAAAAATTGAGACTTGGCTAGAAAATTTGTAAACCAGCACACTCCTAAAAATATTTTGAAACAAATGACAGATTAAATCCATTGATATAGGAGGTCTTATTGTAATTTTCTAATCCAATTTCCACTCATCCATTTTATCCAAAAAAATCCAAAAATATTTATTTTAGAGTATTGTAGTTTAATTCCAATCTAGCCGATAGATAAAATGCTCAAAACGTTTTACTTGTTTCATGCCAGTCATCATATTTAGTTGTTAGGTAGATAATAAAAAGACTCCTCAAGGGACGATCCGGGATTGCACCATATATTGCAATTCTTTGATTTTTTTTTTTTGAAGTTACCAAAGCATAAATAGACACACTTCTTCAAGTTAGAGTATTCGTGTTCAAAAGCATATAATTTTGAGAACGAGACGCTGAGATATTACAACATTTTAATAAATTATTATAATAATTTGATTTTAATGATCTTTTAAACTTTTTAATTAAACATATTTAACGAAAGATATACTACATTCAGTTCTAAATATAAGAGTTAGTTGACTAATTTAGAGAAATTAATGAATCTAAATAAATTACTTAATTTATAATTTATGTTACATGATCTCTCTAAAATATTTATGTTTATAATTGATTATATACCATTTTATAAGTTGGACAAATTAGTTTGGAGAAAAATAATAAATTCAAGAGATTAAAAAAAAAAAAAGCATTATATTTAGTATTTCAATTCACTTCAACTAACTCTTATATTTAAGAGGGGTGGTGGTAATTTATTATTTTTCCAAATGTTAAATTTTCTGAATTGTGAAACTTTTTAATAGTAGAAAATGACATACTAAAATGGTAGATATTTTTATAAATGTTGTCATTTACATTATAAGTATATTCAGTGATTTAAAACACTACACTCTTGCTCTTATTGCTATATATGTTTTTGCATTATAATAACAAAAATCTTTTGAGATCAAAGGTGAAGCCCAAAATAAAAATAAAAAGTCTTAGCCCCAAAAAATAGCCATCAATGCTAGAGCTCCGGTGGTAGGCCGGCCAGCGGCTCCAACGAGGGTGGCTTCAAATTTTTTGTTTAAATTGAAGCAATTTTGTAAAATTCCAATTTTTTTTTTTTTAAAAAAATCCCTATTTGGTCATGAGATCTATATGGATTTGCAATTTTATATATTGGACTCAACTTTTTGAAATTTCAGATTTCAATGATAATTTATAGGGATTGTCCTTTAATTTAGGGAAAGTTATACCAATATTCTAATTAAGAAAAATAATATAAGAAATGTCTCATAGCTTATCTTTTTTTTTTTTGAACAATTCTCATAGCTTATTAATGACAAGTAAATGAGCAATCATTGACAAGTGAATGAGCTACCATTAACAAGTTATGTGATTTTTTTTGTTATTATTTTTTTTAATTGGAACATTTTTTGTCATTTTCCCTTTAATTTTTTGTATTTTATATTACATTATTAATTTTAATATAATTTTTGTTAGCTTTTATTTATTATATTTTTGGAATCAACAAAGAAAATATTCATTAAAAATTTTATATAAATTCCAAATAAAGGACTTACGTGCAAATAAGTTTTGCAAATTTGAAAAAACCTAGGGAAAATTTCAGTCAGCCCCCTATGTATGTTGCAAATTAATTTTAGTTTACCCCAAAACTTTTTGAAACTTCACTGTACCACCATGATCAAAATGAAATCAATTTTTGTTGGTGAAAATATCATGATATTCTTACTTTCTTTATCTTGTAAATTATCTTATTTATCATGTAAATATCCATATTTATCTTATGAATTTTCATATTTGTTTTCTAAGTTCTTTTGAATCACCTTATTTGTCTTGTAAATATCCATATTTATTCTGCAAATGGAAAAAATATTTTTAACTCCCTATATTCTTTTGAATCTCTTTCTTTATCTTGTAAATATATTTATTTGTCTTATAAATGCTCATATTTATATGAGAATTTTCATATTTGTCTTATAAATGGCCAAAATATTTTTAATTCCCTATGTTCTTTCAAATATCTTTATTTTTCTTATAAATGCCCTTATTTGTCTTGTAAATGCTCTTCTAGGAAAAAAAAAATAAAAGAAGAGTATCATTATTTTTTCACCCACAAAAATTAATTTCATTTTGATCATTGGGCTGCGGTGAAGTTTTAAAAAAGTTTTGAAGATGACTGAAATCAATTTGCTACCAAGGTGGCTAACTGAAATTTGCCCAAAAAATCTAATGTAATTTATCACAAATTCAGGTTTAAATTACAATACTTCTACATTAAATCCGTAAGGACCGGCTATAAACATATATAAGCCACGAAAAAAATGTCATTTATGCTCTCAGATCTACAGCAAACCATTCGATATGTCCAATATATTATATTGGATTCCAACGAATCTAAATTTAAGTAGATTTGGGACACTAACATATTGATAATAAATTAATAATTAATGATAATAATTCCTCAGTGTGGGTCCCAGGGAACTAAAATGAAGGATGTAGAGGTTAAGTGAAGAAAAAGGATTTGGCCCCCCAGAGTGTTCCAATGCTTTTTCAGTTTTACAATCTGAATTAGTGCCCACTTAGGATAGCGATAAAAGCTGATTTTTTAACGTGGTGTACGATTTATGAAGTAAATGTGTGTGAAGAGTTTTATTTCGACTTATGTAAACGTGTTTTTTAAACACCAACTCAAACATGCACTTAATAATTCCATATGTGTTCTTGAAGGGTGCACATTAGGTGCCCATAATTATGTGCCCAATTATGTGCTCATACCTCTATTTTTTTAGTTTTTTATATATTGTATTTATTTAGATTTAAATTATATGCTGCTTTCTGAATTTTTTTTTTTTTGCACCCAGTATCTCAAATGAATTAGCTTCCAATTCTGCATTTATCTATAACACTAGTATCATAGAAAGTAATTAATTTTGAGATACTGGGTACAAAAAAATTCCAGAAAGTAGCATATAATTTAAATCTAAATAAATACAATATATTAAAAAAATAAAAATATGTTACTATATGTGTTTTTTTACGTTTTTAGTTTCAGATTTTGATATTTTATTTTTCCATTTGATGATGAGGACTGAACGACTGCATGAGTTATGTTATTTATATTGATTTGAGTAAAGGATTTTTATGATTGTTGAAAGCTAAGAATTGACAATTAGATTTAAAATTAAATGATAGTTTTCATCTGATAGTAGTATTTTTTCCAAGGTAGGAATTTTTTGCATGTTTAACATGATGTGTCCCTCTTCAGATTTAGCAACATTCAATTCCCTTCATATTACCAATACTAAATAGAATATATCCATTACTTTATAGGTGTCATTATCCTCTTTGAAATTTGGATGACATGACTTTTACTAATTCTGAAAAGTTCCACCTTGAGCAAGCATCTTTAAACAATCATTTAGAGATTGTAAGGATACCTTAATCATCAAATATATTTATTGAACAATCTTAAAAGGTTCACCAATGATTTAGTTAAGAATGCAGTAATTAGAAAGTGGTTGTAAAATCTTGAGTTTGAAATGTGATAATTGTTTATTTGAATTGCACAGGACATGACTACATTATTAATAATCTCAAGTTATATTTGACTATATTATCCTTATTAATGCAAAAGATGAAAGATGAACAATTGCGTGAGGTTGCCATTAGATTTGGTCAGGGTGCTAATAGAAGGTGGCGTAGTTGAGTGAATAATGAATTTTTACTATACGTTTGGTGTCATGATATCGAATCCTCCCAATATTGAGGGATATTAGGTAGGAATACTAATGTTTGGATCTTCATTGGTTTTTGTTCTGGTATAGAACTAAGATGTCTGGCCTTATGGGTGGCCGGAGAATTGATGTTGGATCGAAGTACTCCTCTCGTATGCCTATAGGGCAAGTGTACAAGGGAAGTATGGATCACTGAACACAACCAGGCGTCTCGCCTAAGGGGTGCGGTGTGTGCTCAGTGGTACTGTATGTAAATAGTCTGGGACTAGAAGTGTGTACCTTGGATATCAGAATGGCTTCTTTGGGCGCCTCAGCGTGGCTACCCCTTCAGACGTATTTGCCAGTCTTCATTAACGCCGCTTGGTGGATGCCTGGGATCTCAGAAGTATTTGCCAGTCTTTACCTATCTGGCTCGACTTCGTATGGGATCCTGGGGGAATCAGATTTGCATCCAAACATCTGTGGTCAGCGGTGGGAGGCCTTGGATAGGTTAGGCGGGTCTTCCTGTACCTGTCTAAACTTCTCTAAGGACTCCAGCATATCCAACAAAGATCTTCCTCAGTATGATATCTTTGTTGGATAGGTGTTCGATCTCCAGCTCCAACTGTTCGGCCGTCATACAGAGGATCTGGTTCTTCGTCGCCTGTTGTTCTATTTTTTACCTGTAGCCCCTCATTTCCAGTATTTTGATCTTTGTAATCGCCTCTGGATGCGAATAGCTTAGTTTATTTCCTTGTAAGAAATCTGTGTAACGCGCTTATTGATGAATAAAGAGCTTACTTCTGCTTTTCGTTTACTCCTCTGGTATTCAAGTATGACACCTACAAGTATCAATGTTGACCCTTCTTTTCTCTAGCCAAGTATAGATATGTATTTTATCGGGTTGGCGACGTGCCCTCTTCAGCCGCATACCTTAGGTGTAGCCGAGAACCCGAATTACTTGTATCTATATGACCCGGCTATGACTGAAATTTCTGGGAATGTAACCGGGTTATACCCCTGAAGTAACCATAGGGGGAGTGGCATCTTACAGGCTCTGCTGGGCAACGCTCTCTTGGTTAGTCGCTTGGATCCGGGCTATTGTTGCATCTGGATCAGATGCCTATGAATAGGTTGCCCGGGATGAATGATTCCTGGTGAAAACCTGGCCGTGATATCTGGGGTATACCAGTGTAGGTCCCGACTTGTTCAAATGCTCTTTGAGTGCGCATTAAATGCACACGTCACGTCATCCTTATGTTATGAGTGAATGGGCGCTTTTGCTCCCGACGGTTGAGCTTTCGAAATTTTTATACCCGCCTAGTCTTTCTCTTTTAGGTTCACTCCATATGCCTTGAAGAGTTTTTCTCCATTATCGCTTCTGCTCCCGCGAGGAAATTCATTCCTGAGTCTGCCTTTCGCCATTTCTTGAGTGAACCTCTCTCTTTCGACCAGGTACCGTTGTTTTCCCCGTTATTTCTTTGGTTCTACTATTCTTTGTGCTTTTGTTGTTCTGTTTATTCAATTGAACCCCTCGTAGTATTTGTGTTGAATTTTTCCTGGATTTTGTCTGCGTTCGCTCAAATTTCTGGGTAGCTTTTTCTGATTGGTTCCCTTTCTGAGTGAATTCCTTCTTGTCTTCACCCTTCACCGTTAGAAAACCCCCATTTTCCTTAAACTCTTGCCTGATTCCGGTCTGATTGCTGTGCCTTTGGGAATATATCCATCGATGTCTAAGGATATAAAAGACATGACCCCCGAGGAACTTGAAGAATTACGTAAAACTGTGAGGGGAAAAGCCCGTTGGTGGCTCTGGGGTGATAAACCTTCTCCTCAAGAAAGGCAATCTGCTCTATTTGCCGCTCACTACAGTGGAAACAAGAGGAAAGCGCCCGGTGTTGTCCAGACAAGCCATTCGAAACTTCGAAGAGGCGGTTCCTCCGTTGGGGGAAGTTCGAATGTTCCATCCTTGTTTCCGTCCAATCCGAGGGATCCCCGAAGCGTGCTGACGTGGCTGTCTTTCCGGCCCTACCGATTAACCAGTATGATGATCCAGAAAGAATGAGTTCTAGGGCTGAGGTGGACGGTTACCTTGGCCCCGCTATGATTGTCTCGTACGAATGTACCCAACTTCTTTCCATCGGAGATTCCGCCACGGCGGATTCGATTCTGGCTCCCGTCGTCATAATATTGGTCCGGGTCTCTGGGCCGCCCCGAATCTCGTTGACACGGCTTCTAATCTTACTCTGACTGTAGAAACACGCCTTCAATCTTTAACATCAGGTATGCTAGGACGATTCTGATCTTGTTTACTTTTATTTCTGTGATAGGTATAATGGCCTTGTCTTCCTCTTCTCATACTGCGGAGTCGGAGTCCGGCAATGCAAATCGTGTTAGCCCCTCGCAGGGTTTAGTTGAAAAGTTTCCCTGGGTCACGCGCGAAGTACTATCTTATCGGTCGAAGCTGACTATGGCCGACATAGAAAACCTCCCCGTGAGAGAGACCGATAGCTACTGCTTTGTCCTCCCGGAAGAAGATGAACCGGTGTGTTCTGTGGCTTCTTTAAAATGGTTGCCAAGTCTGGTGCAAACCCTTGGTTTCTTAAAGGGCCTGATTGTTCGAATGTCGATTGGCAGTTTAACCTTTATTGGTGTAAAGATCACCATAACGTCTCGCCTAGTGCTTATAAAGTGGAGCTCGCCACTCTGCTGAAACATGAGAGGAAAGCAATCAAAAGCATAACAGACCATGTGAAGGCACAAGGTACTATTGGGGCTGCTTCTCTGGTGGCCCAATATCAGGCCGAGGCCTCTCTCCAGGAGGACATGAGTATGAGGCCGAGTATGAATCTTTCATTGCTTATAGCCTGATACTGCCGTACTATGTAGCGATGTATATTTGCTGTTTCAACAATTATTGACATAATACTCATGTTTTGTGCGAGATCTCAAAATGAAAGGACCGAAATACCGTCGGGATTCGGAAGTCCCGCCAAGGGGAGAAAAAGGTCGGCTGGTGACCCGGGCAAATCGAAGGTCGGTGAATCTTCAAAGGCGGCCGAGTCCAAAAAAGCAAAGGTGACCGGGCCAGATGTTCAAGTGCCTACAGTTCATGTCAGCGAATCTTCTCCCCCTGTGGCGGAAAAGCCGCAGGACGTTCCGTCTGCTGGTCCTTCAGCCATCACCGCTGCCCCCGCATTTCCACCCGTGGTGATTCCGCACTCCCAATTATGGAGTCGGGGGATCATTGAGGAATTAGGTACTTCTTTGTTGCCCCCTCGCCGCTACAATGATCCAGTCCCGTTGCTGGAAGCCGATCTTCGGGACCTCCAAGCTGTTGGCAACGCCCATCTGAAAGGTGCCGGCTTGACCCAGGCCTATGTCACCTTCCATCACAGCTATGAGGCCACATTTGCAGACCTGAGGAGAGCCCGGACGGAACGTGATGAAGCATTGAAGCAGTGGAACAAGGCTTCTTCCGAAGTCCAGGTGGGCCAGGCCAAGCTAGAAAAGCTGGAGTTTAATCTACAACACACCCAGTCTATCTTGAACGATGCCAATGCGATGATCTCGACCTTAAAGGCCGCCCGGGTCTGCGATGAAGAAGAGCTAAACGCCATGACCGCTGAAAGGGACAAGCATAAGGGTCTGCTTCGGGCATTGCTGGTAGAATCAGTAGAGGAGGCCTTTAAGAACTCGTTGGCCCAGATCCAGCTCTTGAACCCTGGGGTCGAGCTCAACACCAGAGGCCATCACTTCAGGTCCTATGTTGAGGATGATCAGCTTGTAGCCTTTGTTGAACCCCCAGCTGTTTCAGAGACCCGTCTAGATGCCGAGGCTTCCGGGGAGGAGATTGAGAGAGGAGAAGAAGCCTCAAATGCCCTACCCCCTGCAAGCTGATTATCTTTGTTGTTTTGGTTTTGACCGGGTTTGTTGCCGGTGTTTTGTATGTTGTTGTGGACAAATTGGCCAATCCGGCCTTTTGTTTTTAAAATGCAAACCCAAAGTTATACTAACCTTGTCATTATGTAACGATTCGTATTTGCATGTCATTGCGTGTGGCCTGGCCACGGCCACGAAGGAGTGTGCAGAGTCTGCGAACGCGCATCAGGTATTTGAACCTTACAAGATGGAGTGTATAGTGTTACAACTATCTCACATAAATCCGGGTGAATTAACCGGGTCATCCTAAGATAAAGGGAAATTGTCACCTGCCTGGGTTCGGTTTTACCCAAAACGTCCGGGCATTTTGGCCTGATCAGGGCCGACATGACAACTCTGCTTGATATCCCGGAGTAGTTTAATGGAGAGTCCTGGATTTATAAGCTCTCCGAATTCTCCGCTGACAAGCCGGGTTCGTAAGTTAATTTTTGAGAACAACAACGTTTGGAAACCAACAAATACCTCCAACGAGAGTTTTATTTTATTCGACAAACAAATTGCTAACAAGGGAAAAGCCATCCAGCTAACATTGAATTCAAAAACTAACTGAAATGAAATAATTGATGATTTCTGAAGACTGAAGCTAACTGTCATAAGTTCTTAGCTTGTCCGCATTCCATGTTCGCTGGATTGGATTCCCATCGAGAGTTTCCAATACATACGCTCCTTTCTGAAGTGTTTCCCGAATGCGATAGGGGCTATCCCAATTAGCCGCGATCTTGTCATCTTTGGCATTCTTATTTCCGACGTCCGCTCTTCTGAGAACGAGGTCTCCCGGCTGTATGCCGAACTCGTACGCTAGATCTCGGAATCCGCTACCGGTGAACTGAGTTCCGTTGTCTGTGACTATCTCAGCCGGAGCTCCAAAACGCGTGATGATGTTGACCTCAAAGAATCGTTGTACGCGGGCCGAAGAAATTGTTGTAAGTGGTTCGGCCTCGATCCATTTGGTGAAGTAGTCGACGGTGACGATCAGCCATCGCAACTGTCCGGGAGCTGTCTTGAATGGGCCTAATATGTCCATACCCCACTTGTAGAAAGGCCAAGGGGCCGAAATGAAATGGAGTTCCGCTGGGGGTGACCAAATTACTCTGGAGTGCTTCTGACAGCTATCACATGTTTTAACGAGAGTCTTTGAGTCAGCTTCCATGGTCGTCCAATAGTATCCCGCTCGCAAGGTTTTTCTGGCGAGTGCCTTAGCGCCCATGTGCTGACCGTTGGCTCCCTGATGTATCTCGGATAAAGCATAACCCGCCTCGTTCGGGTTCAAGCATCTCAGCATAGGGAATGTAGGCCTTTCGGTGAGCTGATCCTCCACCATGGTGTATTTGGCAGCCTCCCGAACCAATTTTTTGGCTTCCATGACATCATCGGGTTTGATGCCACGCTCCAAATAATCTTCAATTGGCTTTTTCCACCGCTTCAACCGAAATAGCCATGGTGCATAGTGGGTCCTCGAGGTTCGTTGAACCACGGTCCGATGACATCCTGCGCTCTTGGTAGCGGCCAACTTCGAAAGGATGTCGGCTCGACATTCTCCCCTCTAGGGATGTGGGTTACAATTGCTTCCTCGAACTCGGCCATTACCTCCTTGGCCTTAAAAAGGTATTTTGCCATCAGCGGGCCTTTTGCTTGATAAGATCCCTCAATCTGAGCCGCCACAAAGCTGAGAGTCGGTGAAAACCTTAACTCTTGTGGCACCGTTCTCTTTTGCCTGTTGGAGTCCGGCTATTAGGGCCTCATACTCAGCCTGATTATTTGAAGTTGGGAACTTCAAGTGGAGTGAGTGTTCAATCGTAACGCCTTATGGGCTTTCAATGATGATCCCGGCTCCGCTGCCTTTGGTATTCGACGATCCATCGACATATATTTTCCACACGTCCGCCTCCTCGCTGGCAGCCGAGCTGGTTGGCGTCAACTCCCGGACGAAATCTGCTAAAGCCTGCGACTTAATTTCATGGCGAGCTTCGTAAGTGATGTCGTATTCGGACAATTCTATTGCCCAATTTGTCATTCTCCCCGCCAAGTCTGGTTTGTGCAGGACTTGCCGTATCGGCTGGCTGGTTCTAACAACAATGTGATGGGCCTGAAAATAAGGTCGCAACCGGCGAGCGGTGGTGAGTAAGGAGAAAGCGACCTTTTCCAACTTCTGGTACCGGATTTTGGCGTTCTGCAAGGTCTTGCTAATAAAATACACCGGTAATTGGGTGTGGTCTGCCTCCCTTACTAACGCGGCGCTGATAACTTCCTCGCCAATTGATAAATATAGATAGAGGGTCTCGCCGGGTTTGGGCTTCGATAGGACTGGCGGATTTTCCAAACATTGTTTGATTCCCTCAAAAGCTGCGTCACACTTTGCATTCCATTCGATCGAGGCTTCCTTCTTCAGCAGCTTGAACAAAAGGTAAGGCCTTCTCGGCCGATCTTGGCAGAACCCAGTTAGAGCGGCTAATCTTCTGTCTTCTTGGACCTCTTTTTTACTCTTCGGAGCTTCCATATCGAGTACTGCTCGGCATTTGTCCGGGTTCGCCTCAATACCCCCGTTGGTAAACATGAATCCCAAGAATTTTCCAGCCGGCACACCGAAGGCACATTTCGCCGGGTTCAGTCGGATTTTGTATGTTCTGAGTTTTCCAAACGTCTGTTCCAGAACCCTTATATGACGATGTGAGTCCAAGGACTTAACAATCATGCCGTCTATATAAACTTCAACGTTATGTCCGATCTGGTCGGCAAAGACCGTGTTCATCATCCTTTGATACGTAGCTCCTGCGTTCTTCAGTCCGAAAGGCATGACCTTGTAACAATAGTTGGCCTTTTCTGTTATGAAGGCCGTTTTTTCCCTGTCCTCTGGATGCATTGGTATTTGATTATACCCTAAGTACGCGTCCATGAAGGAGAGGAGCTGGAAACCTGAGGAATTGTCAACCAGCTGGTCTATGTTAGGCATGGGGTATGAGTCTCTGGGACAGACTTTATTCAGATCTGTGTAGTCCGTACATACCCTCCATTTTCCGTTGGGTTTTCTGACCATGACCACGTTGGACAGCCATGTGGTGTATTGGATTTCGCGGATAAATCCGGCTTCCAAGAGCTCTTGAACATGAGTTTCCAGCGCTTTTCTCTTTTATGGGCCGTGGTTCCTCTTTTTCTGGGATATCGGAGTTGATCCTGGATAGACTCACAACTTGTGACAACAAAACCTAGGATCAATTCCGGGCACCTCGGATGACTTCCAGGCGAAGACGTCCCTGTTCTTCCTAAGGAAATCAATGAGGCAGGCTCGAATCTCTGGGGGTAAATGCTTTCCGATTTTTGTGGTTTCGGAGGGGTCTCCCAACACTAGATCCTCCAAATCCCCAGCTGGTTCTAGGCGTGGGTCTTCCTCACGAAGATCCAATTCAATCGTATTTACATCTAGGTCGGGATATTCCAAGTTCGCTTGTGGCGGCTGTGATGAAGGTCAGCCTTCGCCAATTCTGACAGTTTCGAAATAGCATTGTCGGGACTCTCTCTGATCTCCTTGTACTGTGACCACGGTTCCCTGGTTTCCTATTATCTTGAGCTTTTGATGCTTGGTGGATATCAGCATGTCCCATTTATGTATAGTTGGTCTCCCCAGGATTATGTTGTATGGCGAAACGAAATCTGCCACTATAAACCGCACTCTCTCAGACCTGAAAGCGTCCCTAGTTCCCAGAGTGAAACGGAGGTCGATAAACCCCTTAGGGCGTGATTGTTCTCCATTGAACCCGATGAGAGTCGTCCTACAAGGCTTTAAATCCTCCTGATCCAGGCTCATTCGTTTGAACGCCTCCCAACTGAGGATATCAGCCGAGCTTCCTGCATCCACAAATATGCGTTTGACTCAGCAATTGACCGATTATAATCCGATGTCAGGGACTACGTCCCCGAGCTCCTCATTTGTATAAATACAACGTCCATCTCGATGTCGGAGAGGACTACGTCCCTGAGCTCCTCATTTGTGAAATACAACGGCGAACTAGATGGGCCGCTATGATGCTCTTTGAACTTTGGCCGGTCTCTGACGGAGAGGACCGCGGCACATTCAAGGCTATGTATTTCTCATACTTGCTTCTCGGCTCAAACTTCCTACCACGGTTCTTGTTCTCCGAGCCCCTTCTGCGGGAGTCCCTTTTCCTACTTTCCGTGTAGTCTCTATCTCTGGGTGGAGTGGCTCTGCCTTGGTCCCTCCTCGGATCATTTGCTACACGCATCTGCTCCACCTCGAGGTATTTATTTGAACGAGTTATGAAATCATTGAGGTTCTTCTCCCGTTCCTTCAAGAATGATTCTGCCAGGCGGGATTCTTTATCAAGGCCATCGACCAACAAATGGACGTGTACGTCCTCATTTAATCCACGCACCTTGGTCGTTGCTTGATTTTGGAGAGCGAATATTGGGACTTCGGTTGCCGTTTACTAGTCGCAAAGTGCAACTCGAAAGCCTTAGCTAAGTCCTCAAATTTATGTATGGACCCCACTGGAAGAGTGTGGAGCCACTTCAGTGCTGGTCCTTTGAGGGTTGCAGCAAAGATCCGTGCAACGATTGGCTCCTCCAGACCCCTTACTGCCATGTGCATGTCGAAGTCCTCCAAGTGGGTCGTCGGGTCTTGAGTGCCGTCATACTTCGTCAGCTCGATTAGATTTAGCTTCTCTGGGAAACGGGCGTTGAGGATTTGGTCGGAAAAAGGGCTGTTGTGAAGTTGGCTAACATACTTCCGCCGCTGGAAACCGGTTGGAGACCTCGGTGGCTTGTCCTTTCGATTCGGCTTTTCCTTCTTGGAAGTCTGGCCTGAGGAGGTCGGCTTTTTACTCTGGACGGTTTCTGTCTTCTGATTGCCCGGTCTTCTTCGTCATGCTGATTGTTACCGTGAGGGTCCTCCGGCTGGTCAATGTGTTGTGGTTGCCGAGGTGGTTGACGGTGGTCTGCTGTTCGGTCCGTCTCCATCTGCTTATGGCTTGAAGCACGTGTGCTTATCCTCATGGTCACGGGAATGGCTCCCACGTTGTGCGTGCCCCCAGATCCGGTTGTGCGTGCCCGACGATGTTGCTAACTGCCCTGATGACTAGGTCCTTCCGTTAGGAGGCAGCTTACGTGGATTGCCCCCCGTACTGGTTGGTTAGTTAATGGGCCTTGACTAGGTCCGTAACAGTTTCTATAATGCTTTTTATACGTAGTTGTTAGTCAAAGGAGAGGAGGTATAAGTGATATGGATTTGTTTGTAGCTCCATTTGGCCTACATTAAGTTTTTGTATTTACGCATAATTTTATAATGATATAATGTGCAATATCTATATCTCCCAGTTCCTCCTACAGATTAGGGGATTTTCTTTGTTTTACTTCTTCCTCATGCAATCCATAATAGTGTTAGTTTGTTAGTCAAAAGAGTTGAGATAGAGTTGTTCTATGGAAGCTGCATATTATTTTACGTGGCAATATAATCTAAATGATTTCCTAATTCTATTATTTGCAATTTTTTTAACCCATTTGTTACTCCCAAGATTGAGAAACATTCTCAAGGAAGATTTCGTTTTTGTGGATTCATTGGTATATGACATATTGTGACACCCCAGTTTTCACAACTTTTTTTATAGCGTTTTGATCAGAGTTTTGAGCGACAGAATTTTTTTTTCATAATAAGGAGTAACTGGATAACATTGATAACATTGATAACAGTGTATCTGGCTGTTCATAAGGCCGTAAATTCTTCCGAGTGTTTACATCTAACGTAAGTACAACAAAGCTAAAGCGTCTCCAT
This sequence comes from Acacia pycnantha, assembly GCA_025563575.1. Lineage (NCBI taxonomy): Eukaryota > Viridiplantae > Streptophyta > Magnoliopsida > Fabales > Fabaceae > Acacia > Acacia pycnantha. The sequence goes on from JAMWYP010000277.1 coordinate 591,296, forward strand.
CTGGTCTTCATGCTAGCTCCCTACCTTTGTCCTCGATCTACGTGGCCTGCTTGCTTCTCTCCTCGGCCCTCGGTCCTCCTGGACCACGAAGCTATAGCCGAGATCCAATTTAGCGCATTGGATCTCGGGTAATTAACCTCATGCTTATAAACAGTATATGTACAACAGTATTTCTAATTTTACAAAGATTGATCAAGCCGGTCACGTCGTATGATCATTTAATAACAACTACACTAACATGTAACGTTAAGTCCGTCGCACCATTCACTCGTGCCACGATGTACGGTCGTGTCCTCGCGCTAGGAAAACATTTCGGCATTATTATGTCTATAACCCGAATAAAGCCGTAATCGCTTATCTAAGTACGGTTCCATGGTCACCGTGCATCTAAGTACGGCTCCATGTACGCAGTGTATCTAAGTACGATTCCTTAGACACGATGCATCTATGTACGATTCCATAGACACGGTGCATCTATGTACGATTCCATAGACATGGTGCAAATAACACCGAATAGAACGGCCAGGTAAGTGTCTATCATGGGGCCTCACTGACTTTACGGCGACTAATTGGCACACCCACATAGACTAGCCTTGCCTTCGGCACCAAACTATTCACACAACATATCATCACATATATACATTCAATAATCATCAGAGCTAGTGTTACAGTACGCGAACGTACCTCCGTTGACGAACGTCTGCAATTCTGGCGGAAACGGCACGTTTTACGGAAAACAGCGAAACGTCCAACAGCGGCACGTCGGACAACGTAACGGCAGCAGATCAAAGTTTCTGATGTCCTATAAGAGTAATATCACTTTTATTAGTGATTTGACATCACAACAGGCATTTTAGGTAAAAATTACCATTTTGCCCCTATACCCCTAATCGGCGGAATTTCACCAGCACTTCTTTACTTTGACTCCGATTTTCCAAAATTTCGCCAGAACCTTGACCCCACCATGATTTTTGAAATTTAGGAGTAAAATACCCCTATCATATGATATCTAATCATACTCGGAAGATTAAAGACTATTCTAGCATTTCTACGCTAACTACCGAAACTTAAGACTGAGTACCGAAAACTTACTCGAGCTTCATTTTGAGAATTTTCCTCCGAGCTCCTCTCTCTAACTTCTCTCTAGAATTCAAAATAGGCAAGAAGAAATGGTGTGAAGAGTTGAATGGAGGGGGGTATTTATAGGTTTTTTGGAAAACACTATTCATGCTTTACCAGAACGAATATGGACCGGATCGCACTTCTGCAAGGTGTCACGATCCTCACCGGGACACTTGGCATTCGTCCTTCTTGCTCCAAAAAGTCAAGGGAAGAGCCAATGGAGTGGTGCCATGTGTCCTGCTTCCAGAAGCTTTGCCGGTAGAATTTCTTGATCGGCGTGCGAATCGCGTAAAATCTCAGAAATCTGAAATTACAACTTTGAAGACAATTTCTCACTTACTAGAAATGTCTGGGCTAAATAAATTTTTGATTCCATACAGGGTTCCAACAGTCCTGCAGAAGTTTCTCGAAAAACGTGCCCGTACACGGAATTCACTTCTGGAATTGTCACTTTCTGGACTAAAATTCACTGATTCCAAAAATGTCCAGATAATCATAAACTTATTCCCAGATGTTGAATTACAATTTATTTTGTTCAAATTCTAATTTTATGACTATCCGCCTTTCTATCGATTTTCCTATTTCGTCTTATTACTAACTTCTTCTACCGATCTCGAATTGACTTAGGAAAAGTCTAACCGAAGATAAAAATCCACGATCATTGATATACCTTGACTTTAGAAATCCTATTCCTGGTTCTTTAGATAGGATCCGTTTCCTATTTATTTTTTACTATTTGCTTTAATTAATTATATAATAAAATATTACAAAATATCACAAAATCTCATGATATTTTTTTGCTCCTTCTTATCCTATCTTTCCCTCCAATTTCGGCTGGCCCTTAAATATTATTATTTAATATTTATTTTTTAATTAATTAATTATTTAATTAATTATATATTTTAATTTTCTTAAAAATTTCACAAAATTCCCTTATTGGTCCATTCTTGCATTTAGGCTTAAAAACACCTAACCTCATCAATTTTTCTTCAAAATTTCCAATTAATTAGGAAATATATTTATGCTAATTTTTTAGCCATTACCACTAATTTTAGGGTTTTACATAATTATCTCTGAATTTTCATTCGTTTACACTTAAGTAATTAGCCATTAATTACTTAATTAACCCTTACTAATCTTTGATAATTTTCTCAATTAGAATTACTCCTTATCTCATAACTTGTGTATTGACATTAGTATTCTATGCCCCATGCATTTTAATAACATTTACGGGGGCATTATGGTCATTATAATACTTTTTGATTCCCTTCTTATAATTTTTCCAAGGTGATATTTTATTAAATTACTAAAATTAGAGATAATATACTCTCCTAATTTTAATAATTATTTTACTGCCTTCTAGGATTTTTCATAATTTTCCTAAGTTACTTATGTCCTATAAGGGCATTTTCGTCATTTGGCACTTTAGCACTTATTCTCTAAGTTCCAAGAAATTTTCCTTTAGAAAATAAGATAAATTTAACATATTCTTTGAGACCACATGTTCACCTATTTTTAACAGGTATTATTTCCTAATTTATGATATTTACCCTAAGTGTGATTTTTAGGGTATTACACATATAATTCATGTTGCTAGTTAATTAGAATAGTCCAGTCTATGTTCTTGGTATTGTTATTTCATTTAACTCTGTTCCAATTTCTTATCATGTACCGTATGTCTCTGAGTCTGAACATTACTGTTGCTGTGATCTGGATTAAAGCCATGAGTGGCTGATTTGTCTATTGTAACCTAGAGGACCTATGGGAGCAAAATTTATTGCCTAAGAACTCCGTAAGTGCATGGGCCGTATCAAGTAGTAAGGAGTAAGTAAGTATCATTCCCACGAGGATTTAGTATCACAAACTTCGCTTAAATATTAATTTTACACTTTAATTTAAGTTGAGTAAACCAAATTGAATTTAATTAAGATAAAATGAATTAAAATAAAAAAATAAAAAAAAATTATCACAATAATCAAATGAGCAACCGAGAGTCATTAATCCTTTATAAGCTTCATAAACCTTAATTTCACTAATTTAATTAGTTTTAATATCAATTTTGTTAATCTCAAGTATAAATAGCTATAGGTGCATGTCGGTCCACTCACAGCCTTCTCTTAAATGTAAATTGTTATATCTAACATTATTACTCAAGAAGCAATAAAACTCGAACACACTCTTCAACAATTATATGGAGTCATTAGATATATGTGTATCTTAATCATAAATTAAATTGTAAGCTAATTCTATATTACTTAATCTTTGAGCCTGATTAAAATTCTCTTCATCATAGTAAATATTAATGCTCAAATTCATATTCAATAATGGTTAGTTAATAAATAGATAAAATAGATAAAGGTAAACTAAAATTAATATTAATTATAACTAATTCACTTATAAGTTCATAACTTCTAAGTTGCAAGGAGAAATTAGCTACACATAACCTTATTCAAATACGAAATAGCACAAACCAGTTCAGAATCCAAATAAAACCATGGGAGGAAAAAAAATAATAGAGAACAAAACACTGACATGCTTTCTTTCTTCCTCCGATCCTCACTGTCAATAGAATCAAAAGAGGAACTGGAACATCAACGAATAGAGATTGAGAAGACGATGAATAGTGTTACGGATTTCTATAAGGCCCATATTCGCCGTATGGCCCAACAAGGGGCAATCCACATGGCACGAATATGACGCCACATCACTTGGGCTTTGAGGCATAGAAGCTCACGCTTCAAACCCTAAACCTAAGGTAGCCTCTATATATAGCGGGTTAACCCTAAAGGTACATCATCTTCTACACGGTCTACGCTCCGGCTATTCACATACATCCGTCACAGAGCATACGACCACCCCTGGCTAAACGCCTCATCCAATAATCCTCAAACTACGTGGACTTTGATCCCTCTTCAGGGTACGTAGGCCCTAGGAATCGCTCCTAGGTCAAGTCCCAATCAACATCAACATCCTAGCCCCATCAGGGCTAGGGTTCTGGTTCTACGCCGAACAAACGGTGGCGCCGTCTCGTGGGGATCTGTAAATTTTGATTCCTACGACCAACGATGGTCAATACCGAAGCGCAGCCGATGCCTTTGCACGGCAGTTCCTGAAAATCCACAGCAGCAAAATCAAGAATCGTAGCAGCCTCTGAAGGGATTCAGAGAAACAATTGTTGTTTGAGCAACGACTTTGGTTTTGAGCTTCTTCACATGGGTTTTGTTTTAACTCTCCATGTCTCTCCTCTCATTGGATAAGTTGGCAATTGAGCAATGTGGAATGAAGGAGTCTCATCCTCTCTCCTCAAGGATCGTCTTCCTCTCTCCTCTCATTGGATAAGTTGGCAATTGAGCAATGTGGAATGAAGGAGTCTCATCCTCTCTCCTCAAGGATCGTCATCCTCTCTCCTCTCATTGGATAAGTTGGCAATTGAGCAATGTGGAATGAAGGAGTCTCATCCTCTCTCCTCAAGGATCGTCATCCTCTCTCCTCTCATTGGATAAGTTGGAAATTGAGCAATGTGGAATGAAGGAGTCTCATCCTCTCTCCTTAAGGATCGTCATCCTCTCTCCTCTCATTGGATAAGTTGGTAAATTGAGCAATGTGGAATGAAGGATTCTCATCCTCTCTCCTCAAGGATCGTCATCCTCTCTCCTCTCATTGAATAAGTCGGGAAATTGAGCAATGTGGAATAAAGGATTCTCATCCTCTCTCCTCAAGGATCCTCATCCTCTCTCCTCAAGGATCGTCATCCTCTCTCCTCTCATTGGATAAGTTGGGAAATTGAGCAATGTGGAATGAAAGATTCTCATCCTCTCTCCTCAAGGATCGTCATCCTCTCTCCTCTCATTGGATAAGTTGGGAAATTGAGCAATGTGTAATGAAGGATTCTCATCCTCTCTCCTCAAGGATTCTCATCCTCTCTCCTTGGGAACCCAACAGGATTCTCATCCCCTAAATCTCCACCATGGGTTTTCTTTTTCTCGTTTCTTCATGAATTCACATGATGAGAAGATAGTAGGTAGGACTCTCATCCTCCCTCCTCAAGGATCGTCATCCTCTCTCACGGGAACCCAGACTTTTCAATTCAGGTATAAATTTAGATGCCCTATCTTTTTCTGTTTCTTCATGAATTCACATGATGAGAAGATAGTAGGCAGGATTCTCATCCTCCCTCCTTGGGAACCCGGATTTTTGAGTAGGATTCTCATCCTCTCTTCTTGGGAACCCAGATGTGAGTCATCTTTTCTCCTTTGGAACCCAAATTTGATAGGATTCTCATCCTCTCTTCTTGGGAACCCGCATTTGAGCAGATTCTCATCCTCTCTTCTCGGGGAACCCGGATGTGAGTCATCTTTTCTCTTTGGAACCCAAATTTGATAGGATTCTCATCCTTTCTTCTTGGAAACCCGATTTGAGCAGATTCTCATCCTCTCTTCGGGGAACCCAGATGTGAGTCATCTTTTCTCCTTTGGAACCCAAATTTGAGTAGGATTCTCATCCTCCCTCCTTGGCGTACCTGCTACACCAAATCGGTTAGGACCCCACTCTCGCCAAAGTTTTGAAAACGGATCCCCTGTACACAGAATGCGGTTAAAATCCCGCTCCGAGTAAATTTGAAGGCATACCCGGCTACACCGAATCTGGTTAAAATCCCGGCTCGCCAAAGTTTGAAGACGAACCCCGCTTACACCGAATCCGGTTAAAACTCGGGCTCCGTGTCGCACCAGCAATCCCACCAAGTCTATTTACATGTATGAATCCGAGAAATAATAAACCTGGAATCTCGGTGTTCGAGTATCTCAACCCAGAATCTCAGTGTTAAAATATGTAAACCCAGAATCTCAGTGTTAAGTTAAAACCCGGAATCTCGGGTCAGTACGCAAGCAATCCCGACAATCACGAACAGTCTAATCCGAGTTGGTAAATCAACACAACCCTAAGCTCAAAGACCTAAACTACTGGTCCGGGGCAAAGGCAGTAACGGATAAACGAGTCCGTGGTTACGACACCCATAATGGACAAACGAGTTAAGGGTTACGACACCCACAAATGGAGAAACAAATTCCGTGTCACGACACCCGAACGGACCTCGGTTACACTTAATACGTGCATCAACGGGATTGTTTCGAGATGACAACCGTCATCGTCAATGCTAAAGTTTGCATAAATCGCGAGGTACAAGATCTTATTCGTGGAGGCAATGTACCTTTTCTTTATATGTTATTGTTCATTACATATTTCTTCGAATCCACATATCACCTCGTGTTTCCTTTGAGCTATTGGTACCCTCCCATCACCGGGCGCAAGAGGGTGTATTAAATTGGATGGAATCCACCTCCAAAATAGAAGAACGCCGACCCCGGCTACACCGATCCCGCTTAAAACTCTGCTCGCTGTAAAGTCTTGACGGAAGCAAAAGATGAACCACGGCACACGGCCTAGACATGGCGGCCAAACAACTCATTACGGCCAAACACAACAAAGGTCGGGCCTGTGGTATTCGACTGGGAGACCTAGTCCTACGGGCGGCGACGTCGCAACAAAAGCCGAGATGGCAAATTGGCCGCAAATTGGGACGGCCCTACCGGATTAAGGAAAAACTCAACGTAGGAGCCTACGTTCTAGAAAACCCGGCTAGGAAACAAATCAAGAGGACAAGGA